>CM016728.1:16403222-16890722 GCA_005771605.1 Scutellaria baicalensis
ACAGAGTAACGGAGCAGCGTCTGAAGTCAATGAATGCAGTGACCCAGTGCCCGTTCAAGTTAAGAACAGTTACGACCTGTAGAGTCGATGATGTGTACATTACGTTGGTATAGAACATTGTAGTGTACATATTGTTAATAAGGTAAAATACGTTGTGCAGAAAAGGAGACTTACGCCCAAATCCAGTTTCGCCCACTCCTTCACTTCCCCCCACCGCGGCTTCATTCCCAAAACGTAGTGGATGAGTCTCGTTAGGGACGTGAACGTGAAATCCTCTGGATAATCCCGTTCAGCGTATTTCTGCTCATCAGACTCTCCACGGTGGCGTTCTGCCCAAATACCCTGAGCCGCAATCTGGATTTGTAAAAAAAGAAACCACATGCTCAGAGATGAGGCCATGGACCGATCATAAAGTAAATATTGGTGTTAGTCAATGAATCGATGGACTCACCCCGAATCCAGTGTCGATAATCTGAAGACTCTCCTTGAAATCTTCGTGTACACCAAGAAATTCTGGGGCACTTTGCAGAATCCCGAGGTACGCATCCATGTGCTGTCACGAAGTCAAATCAATTAATAAAGGTACAAAAAAGGTTAAACAAATATTTGATCAAAGAAGTTTTAAACTTATGATTCAAGACTAACCGAATTTTCCATAGCTTGTTTAACGTTGATGAAATGACAAAACCAGGAAGGGCCCACTGCCACACCAATGCCCACATTCCGCCTGCAAGACAAGACATTGTACATAAGTGATTGGTATTGAAAGTAGAAAACGATTAAAAACACTTACTATGATAACAAAACACTTACTTCTCAGCAGACCGATCATCTCTGGCACAGTACGCCCGGAAATCCGCCAATTTCGTCTTCAGTCTTCTACTAGGCTCATTCCTGAGGAAGGGACTGCGCACATGCTGAGACGGACGACGCTCCCTCTGTGCACGGGCCGGCCTACTAGTGGACGGTCTACGCTGGACCGGGGTCTCCACCTGTCGCTCGGGAGATGCTGCACTAGATGTGGAAATATGAGCACCCCCGAGCTCGGACGGGGTAAACTGTACAGGTGTCTGCAGAGTGTACCTCATAGCAGACGGAGGCTCGCTGGCAACAGATGTAGGGGGATCCATCTGTGCAGCTGTCTCTGGATCAACTGCAGGTACACTCTCTGACGGCCATGGAGCCCATTCATGATGTGGCCTCGGCAACTGATACCAAGCTGGCTCTGTGGACGATCCGGACGGATAGAACTGCTCGTGATAAGAAGTCCTTGGGGGACTCTGATGCCCGTATCCGAAGAAGCTATCAACGTACGTCTCTAATCGCTGAGCTTCTGAGTCCACGTACTCCCGGAGTTGCCTCTGCTGCTCCTCGAAGGCCCTACTCTGCTCGTCGTAACGAAGGGCCTCGGCATCCACGTACTCCCGTAAGGCCCTATTCTGCTCGTCTAATCTACGGGCCTCGGCCTCCATGTACTCCCGTAAGGCCCTAGCCTCCTCGTCACTGCGTAGGGCCTCTGAGTCCACATGCTCCCGGAGTTGCTGCAACTGAGTACTGACCTGGTCAATTCTCTCATCAACATAACCGGTCATCCGAGGAAACCAGGAATCGGGAGCTGACTCAGGCTGGGGAGGATCAGCTGCAACTGGGATGTCGGACTGGGCCCTTGGCCTTCTGGAAGAACGAGCAGGCCTCGAAGTGGATGCACGAGCAGGCCTCGAAGTGGATGGACGATCGGAGTCGGGCTCAGCCTCTGACTCCACGGGGTGCGTAGCTCGTCCAGATTGTGTTCGCCGACGAGCCACTGCACCACGTAGTGGACCATAACGAGGTGGAGGGGGCTGAACGCCTGTAAATATGTCGCCGTCGACACCCATCATGTACGGCTTCACCCACTCCTCCGGTGTCGCATCAAGGGACTCGAAGCACTGAATACCCTGTTTTACAAGTCCCCAATTTCAGGTTATATTTGATCAAAGAAGATTAAAGAACAAACGAAAGAGTCTAGTGTAAGAAAAGAAGGGTGATGCAAATACCTGACCGTCCAGCATGGTCGACAGATCAATCTCCGCCACCTTGAGGGACCACTTCAAACACCGAGGCATGGACAGGGGCGTATCCAACCGGCGCCCGGCGAAGGTGGACGTGAATGGGATCGCCTCAAGTGCCCATATCTGTAAATTTTTACAGGACGTAAGTTATATGTTATTGAAAAAATTGAAAAACTTATGAATTAATGTAAATGAAATGAACACTATGAAATTTACCAGTAGGGCTGTCGAGAATCCATAGAAGTGGTACTTCCACTGTGTAGTACGTCCATGTGGGAATTCAGTGGGCACCTTGTCAATGTAGCGTAACAAGTTCAGATATGAGAACTTGCCCCATGGGAAATTCTCCCACTGCTCATCATCCTCGACAAGAACCCACACCCAGGGCTCCACGACAGACTTGCCCGCATCCACGCCCATAAGTATGCACTGCAGTATCAGGATCTTCGCAATCCTGATACTGTCCTGTCGAGAATGTCTCCACTCCCCCTGGGTGAATCGCTCTAGTAGCTCGTTCACCTTCACTCTGGACGAACCACCGTGAACTCTATAATAGAGTGAGTCCTCGTCTGGATGGTGGACTGCCGAAGGATTAAAATCGGAAGTGCCGAAACGCAACCCAGTAACCAGTGCGAACTCCCTCTTCGAGAACCGGTACAGGCGACGGTCTCTCCCAATATGGAACCATCGCTCATCAGCTGGAACGGGTCCCTTATGCACCTGGCGTGTCATAAGGGCATGTAGAAACTGCTTGCTGATCGTCCTTTCGGTTTCCCACAGCAAGAAGTGTCCAAAACACGTCCCCTGAAACTCCTGCACACAGTCCGGTCCTAGGGTACGCAATTCTGCCTTGATCTCATCAATGAGGCTCAGACGAACATAGCCAACTACGTAGGCTATAGTACCCTGTAAAGCCTCGCGTACCCATACCGGCTCGTACTGTATATCATTAAAATTCAATCAGTATACATTCAAGTAAATATATATATATACAAATCGAATTTTCAACATTCAACAACAATTCAACATTTGCAATTTTCAACATTCAACAATTCAAACACCCAAACTTTTGCAACAAGAATCGGCAATTTTCAATTCGAATCAAGAACAATAGTGCAAAAAATTTAAAACAAATAATGAACAATTCGAATCAAGAAACCCGTATCTAAATCCAAAAATTCAAAACGTGCAAAAAAACAATAAAGCCTAATTGCAATCATTACTCAACAAATTAAACAATTGAAAGCTATAAATCCCAACACCCAATTCGAACCATACTTCAACAAGTCAAACAATAGTGCAAAAAATTTAAAACAAATATTGAACAATTCGAATCAAAAAAACAATAAAGCTATAAATCCCCAAGTGTTATGAATCAAAAATTCGAACCAAAAAACCAATAAAGCTATGACTCAAAATATTCGAACCAAAAAAACAATAAAGCCTAATTGAAATCATTACTCAACAAATTAAACAATTCAAAGCTATAAATCCCCAAGTGTTCGAACCATACTTCAACAACTCAAACAATGGTGCAAAAAATTTAAAACAATTGAACCCATGGACCCTAAACCGAATGTATTCAAAAAACCCAAAGCAATCAACAATAGTGCAAATCTATTCAAAAAATTCGAACCATAAAAACAATAAGAGGCCTAATTGCAATCATTAGTCAACAAATTAAACAATTCAAACACTATTCAAAAAATGTCAAAAAATTCGAACCATAACAACAATAAATTATGTCTAATTGCAATCATTAGTCAACAAATTAAACAATTCAAACACTATTCAAAAATTCTCAAAAATTCGAACCATACCAAATTAAACAATTCAAACACTATTCAAAAAACCTAAAAAATTCGAACCATACAAAACCATAAGAGTACTAATTGCAATCATTAGTCAACAAATTAAACAATTCAAACACTATTCAAAAAATGTCAAAAAATTCGAACCATAAAAACAATAAGAGGCCTAATTGCAATCATTAGTCAACAAATTAAACAATTCAAACACTATTCAAAAAATGTCAAAAAATTCGAACCATAACAACAATAAGAGGCCTAATTGCAATCATTAGTCAACAAATTAAACAATTCAAACACTATTCAAAAATTCTCAAAAATTCGAAACATCCCAAATTAAACAATTCAAACACTATTCAAAAAATCTAAAAAATTCGAACCATACAAAACCATAAGAGGACTAATTGCAATCATTACTCAACAAATTAAACAATTTAAAGCTATAAACATCAAGTGGTTCGAACTATACTTCAACAAATCAAAGCAAAAGTGTAAATTGGAACATACCTCATCACCCATTGCTAAATCACTTCAAGATTCAAACGGAGTTGCCAAAAATCGATGGACTCACCAAAATGCAAAATTTAACACCTAAATACAAGTTCCAATTTTATTAAAACAAAAGACTTCAAAATAATTTAAACATTTTGAAGTATTAATCGAAAGACATGTACAAAAAAAAAAACTTACCAATGCACTTCAATGTTTGAAAGAGAGAAGAAGAGAGAAGAAATTTGAGAGGAAAATGGAGGATGGAGGCGCAAATGGGGGAGAAATAGTGTTAGGGTTTGTATTTATTTTGGGGTCAAAATGTAATATTCAAAAAATGGGGGATGGAGGCGCAAATGGGGTGAAATAGTGTTAGGGTTTGTATTGAATTTGGGGTCAAAATGTAAAAAAATCGAATTTTCAGGGGTCAAACTGAAAATATTCAAAAATCCATTTTTTTCCAAAGTGATCGAACCACTATGAATTTGACATAGTGGTTCGATCACTTTGGAAAAAAATGGTTTTTTACACTAGTGATCGAACCACTATGAATTTGACATAGTGGTTCGATCACTTTGAACAAATTTTGATTTTTTTCAATAGTGATCGAACCACTAGTGGTTCGATCACTTTGAAACATTTTGATTTTTTTCAATAGTGATCGAACCACTATGAATTTGACATAGTGGTTCGATCACTTTGGAAAATTTTGGTTTTTTACACTAGTGATCGAACCACTATGAATTTGACATAGTGGTTCGATCACTTTGAAAATATTTTGATTTTTTTCAATAGGGATCGAACCACTAGTGGTTCGATCACTTTGAAAATTTTTGGTTTTTTTCAATAGTGATCGAACCACTATGAATTTGACATAGTGGTTCGATCACTTTGGAAAATTTTGGTTTTTTTCAATAGTGATCGAACCACTATGTGAAACACATAGTGGTTCGATCACTTTGGAAAATTTTTGATTTTTACACTAGTGATCGAACCACTATGAATTTCACATAGTGGTTCGATCACTTTGGAAATTTTTGATTTTTTGAACTAGTGATCGAACCACTATGAATTTCACATATAGTGGTTCGATCACTTTGTAAATTTTTTATTTTTTGAACTACTGATCGAGCCACTCGAACCACCTAAATTATATTCAGTATTTCTATTAAATTAAGTATAAATTATTTTGCTTCGATTAACATATTATAGTGGTTCTCGTACTAATTAATCGAACCATAATTTATGAATTAGAAATTATAAAAATTTACTAATTACAGTTTTCGGATAAAACAATTGTTAAATAACTATAAATACAACAGAATAAATAAAAAGAGCAAATAAATTTGTAATTACAGTATTTGGATAAAACAATTGTTAAATAAGTATAAATAAAATTGAATATATCATCAAGCAATCATTACTTGATGATTTTTCCATGACCGAGTCAAAATAGTGTAGAAAAGGTAACTTTGTTATATTTTGTGGTAGAAAAGTACATTTCCTTATATACAATGTTAGAAAAGTCAAATCCTTAAAAACTTTTGTGTAATTTCGGCAGCCCTCTCTATATATTATTCTCTTTAGATAACTTTTTCTTTAATCATTGTTATTTAGTTTTATAAATGTTGTTGTTTAACAATAATTTTACATAATAAATTAATTCATATAATTAATCTAAGACGACATTATATTTGAAAGAAAGAATATATGACAATTCAAATAAATTGAAAAGAAAATGTTGCGTATTTATATTATACTGCCGTTTTGGATTTATTGATTAAGACAAGTAATCTCATCTATAACTTCCAATTATAATTAGATAGTCCCTCCGTCCCGGTCGAAGTTGCCTACTTGTCATTTCAATTTGTCCCAATCCAATTTGTCAGCCCATAAATGACAAAAAAATTATAAAACAAAAGGTATAAAAAAACATTTTTTTAATCAAAAAGTAAAAGTCAACTGCGTTTTCTTAAACTTCGTGCCCGGTCAAAGTAGGCAACTTCAACCGGAACGGAGGGGAGTATTAACTTTGAAAGAGAAAAAAATTTGATTTTGAAAACTATACTTTAAATTTAAAAATGGTGAGTTTGTAAGTGGAGTATTTGGCAAAAAAAATGTTCGTTTTTCACAATATGAATTCATTTAACCTTCAATGAGTCAATGACAAGATAATTTCACTACATCACTTTCTATATATATATTTGATATTATAATTCACACTTACATGTTTGGATTTAGGTATTGTTTAATCTTACCCAAAATATATAAATAAATACATGAACAACAATCAAAATTATCTAGTATCAGTTCTATTACTCTACCCACCGTGAGCACATATTAATGTTCCCACTGTTGACGTATCAAAAATCTAGTATATCAATTAATTTTGATTTTCATATAACGAGGGAATGAGATCATTACACATAAGCGGTGAGCATATTAAAAGTTAACAATTATGAATATTTTAACGTTTTTCTATTCAGTATGGTTATTGGGCCATAAAGTAGTTACGAGTTACAACTAGTTAAGAAAATATGTAAATATAATTTGTTATAGATATGTCATGGGCCAAAATATATAATACTCCCTCCGTCCCAGGTTATTTTGCCTACTTTGACCGGCACGGAGCCTAAGAAAAAATTGTTGACTTTGATGTGATGTGTTATTTTAATGTTTTTTAGTGACAATTTTGTAATTAATGTGTGCTTTTTGAATGCAAAAGTTGTAAAATGAAAGAAATGAAGGGGTAAGAGAGTAAATTCTTCTTTGCCATTTTTGGGCTGGTAAAATAAGATGGGACAAACAAAAATAGAATGTAGGCAAAATAGAGCGGGACAGAGGGAGTAATACATGACCCAATTTTAGTTACTGGCTATAAAAATCTAAGTTTAATGGGCTATAGTATGTCATGGGCTCACATAAATACATTACCCAATTTGAGTTCCTGGAGGCCCATGAACCTAGTGTGAGGCCCATCAATGAAGCCCAACTACGAAACATCTTGCTTTCTGAAGGTGGTTTAAAAACTAGAAATTGTGCATATGTAAATAAGAGCAATTATATTTGTTTTATTATTTGTGGTTGCATGTAGTATTTTTTTAGTTGCATATAGATACAAATTTCAGTAAAATCATGTTATAAACGGGATTTTTAATTGTATATAGATACAAATTTACATTCAGATTTGAAACATTAATTGGAAACATTCAGATTTTAATTGTATATCACAAGTTAAGAATTATTAATTAATTGGAAAAAAGATATTTAAATTAAACTCCTATTTACTCACCTCAAATTAAAAATGTGAAAGAGATAAAACCTCTAATTAATTAAACTTAAATAGGGGTAGATTAAACTTTTTTCCTTAATTCATGTGCGAAAGTGTAAAAGAACACTTATTTAGGAATGAAGGTAGCATGATATTAGATTAGATTTGAAAAGATTAGATGAGAGATTTTTATATGAAAAAAAAAAAAAAGGTAAGATATATAGTTGCGAGAAAATAGGAGTAAAAATATATATATGTTAATTGAAAAAAATATATTGGAGAGAAAAAGAAGCTTGGCTTAAAAGATCCAAACTTATCCTTTATAACTTTGAAGTAGCCTATAAAAAATAAATTGGATTAAGCCTTAAATTAAAGAAAAGAATTGTATGGGAAGAGAAGATCTATCTATGGCTGAAAGTGAAACGGGTTGGTGTGATCGATCGATCTTGAATATTAGTTTAGTGAATTAAATTAAATTAATGATGTTAATTGTCTTTGTTTTTGTTTTGACCTTGACTTTGATAGATGCAGTTCCATTTATTATGGAGATTACTGATTCTCCACCTCCTCATTTGCTAATGAGAATCGAGTCCTTTTCCATGCTTTCTAAGTATGGGATTCACAAATATGAATCCAGGGAATTTGGAGATGGAGACTACAAATGGTAAAATAAATCAATTATATACTATTAATTTGGTGTATATATATATATATATGATCAAATAATTAATAATAAATACAGGAGACTCATAATCTATCTAAATGGAGATGATGAGAGTAATGAGCATGTTGCTGCCTATATGTCCATGGCCTCCTCTCTCCCTTCCCATTGGGAGGTTGATGCCATTTTCAACATTTATTTGCTTAATCAACGACTACACTAGTACCTCTGTTTTCGAGGTAACTTAACCCACTATTTTTTTTTTAATCCATCGACAACTTGGCGATTTTAACCTTTATCTTTTGGAAAATTTAGGAAAAACGACGAGGCGGTTCAATGCAATGAATCCGAAGTGGGGATATTCGAAACTGATAGGCAAGAAAACAATGAGAGATCCATCAAAGGGTTACATAGTTGAGGACAAGTGTGTTTTGGGAGCTGAAGTACATGTTGTGAATGCACTGTCTTGATGCCAATAACTTTGCTCCTCATCACAAAACCTTGGCAAAGTTTCTCACTGGTTTACATCTTCTTCAACTAGTTGGGGATGGCCTCAATTCATACCCATTGCCCATCTCTTTGATCCCAACAAAGGTTTAATCCATGATGACTTTTGCTATCTTCAATATTTTATTACCATTCAAGCTCTTGTTACCTAGCTACATCTTCTTGGAACAAGATTTTTATCTCTACTTGTATGGTAGATACCTTATTTTGATTACTAGCTTTAGCTTCTTTTGAAAAAGATTTAAGTATCCAAATGTTATTTAAGATCAATAGCTTTTGTATTCTAACAATGATTATGAGTATTTAGTCTCAATGAAGATATAACAATGATTATGAGTATTTATAAGTCTCCATGATAAAATTAAGAAACTATATTATATTTTTGTAATTCAACTGTTGAGATGTAATTTAATTTTTGATTTTATTATTTTATAATATATTAAATTAAACCAATTGGTGAAACCTTAAAAATTAATTGTATATGTTAATGTTTGTTGCCATAAATACTCATTTACCAATAATAATTGGTAAATAGAAAGTCACAATTCTGTGTGGCCAAGTAATAAATACACGTGGAATTGAATTTTGACTTTTTAAAAAAAAGTGGCCAAGTAATAAATACACGTGGAATTGAATTTTGACTTTTAAAAAAAAAACTGCACATATAATTCAAATTATTTTTCTTAACTAGACAAATTTTAATAACAAACTAAAACTCTTTTTAGAATAATTAGTTTATCAATTTTCTTAACTGCACATATAATTCAAATTATTTTTCTTAACTAGACAAATTTTAATAACAAACTAAAACTCTTTTTATGTTTGATTCATAAACACACAAACTTCAATTCCATCGTAGTAAATGATAAGAGATAACACAAGAAAAAAGTTCTAGATTCTTCATTGAGTTGAGTTTTGTCTTCATTTTACCAATAAAAACAAGAAACATTCATCATATTTATCAAAATATGATATGAACCATCCTTTTCATCTCATTTTCCATGAAACTTCCTACAAAATATCGTTCAACAATATCAACCACAATAATGTCATTTCCATATTAATTTATATTTTGGTACGGCCAAGTACTAATAATTAGATCCTCGTGGCAGTTTTTTAATCCATAAAAATTTATAATAACAAACTAAAATGAAATTTAATTATTTCTATGTCACATTCAAGACCATACAAATTCTACTCGTGTGTGTATATAAATCAAACCACCCATCCCAACATAACACCAAACAAACATTCACAATCACAACATGTATCCTTTAGATAGATTTCACTTGAACATGATCTTCAACATTCTTGACAAAGATTGTGATGGGCTTGTTAGCATAGATGAGCTACAAGGGCTTCTTGATGGGATTGGTATTTGTACTAATCGAGACGAGCTCGAGCTACTGATTGGCGGGAAAAGTCTGAACTACGTCGATTTTATGTTCTTCTATGAAACGTTGATCAACGGGGGTGTGTTAGAGCAAGAAATACCATGCAGAGTCGATGAACAAATGGATGAAGGTTTGGAGAGAGATCTTCGAAAAGCTTTCGAGGTTTTCGACTCGGATGACGATGGATTCATTTCTTGCGATGATCTCCAACATGCTCTCTCAAGATTAGGGTTGTGGGATAAATGCTATGGCAAAGATTGCAAGCCTATGATCGAAGTGTTTGATGCTAATTGTGATGGGTTGCTTGACTTTGAAGAGTTCAAGAATATGATGTTGATTAGAGATCATTAGTACTTGTGTTTTCTTTTAGTTGTGTCTTGTTTTCTTCTCTTTTTAGTAGGGTCTTTGAATGAATTCACTGAATTTTCTATTCTAATGAGTTGGAATGTGCCTCTTTTCTTAGTAACTAGTCTGTGATTTTATATGTATTGAATGCAGAACTTGAAAGAAAGCTCTTACCTGAGTTGGTTCTATAGTGTCATTCCACTTGTATATTGGTTTCCCTTTTGTTTGATCGATTAAGTGACATCTCATTCTATACTTGACAAAGTTTATGTTGTGTTGGACATTTGATGTCAGTATTTACAGCAACCTGGATCATTCTGCCCTTGGGAAGATGACGTATGCCTTGCCATAACTCCAAAATCGAGCTAGGTCTTCACCGATGATTTTTAGTAACGGACTATCTTTTTGTTTGATGATCTCCACTATAGTCAAAAGGTGAAGAGACCTCGGTGTATATATGCTGCTTTACTACTTGTTGAATAGTGAAAACATTTCATGAAAAATGTTTCATCTTTGATGCTACTTATGGCATTCACTAAGTAGTTGTTGGCATATTCCAAAAAGTCAATTTACCTATGTGATATGTTAAACTATTGAGAAAAACCTATCTGTAAAAAGAGAGACCAGAAAGAAAGAAGTGGGCATCAACAAAGATGAATCAAATGAACTTAAGAACTAAAAGAATATTTGAATATTGGTATTACTGTACTGTAAAGAATTTTGATACATGAAAAAGGAGCATTAGACCATTTTTGACAGCTCCAAAAAAAATCTCCTATAAAATGAGCTAGCTATATGATCATAACTAGCACGCCAGGTTCCCCAACCATTTCTCATTCGAACCCATGGTGGTGCTGGTTTCGAATGACTCGATTTCTGCTGCCTAAAGTATTAATACCGAAATATTCATTTCTGCAGCATCAAGCTTCGTACCATTATCTTGTTCTGCCTTTTCCACTGGTAATGCATATTTAGCAGATGAGGTTGGCTGGTCCCGTTGATATTGGCACGTGGAGGGAATGGTGGAGCTATAGTCCAAACATGAGCAACTTCTACCAAATTGCTCAAGGATCCCAAATTGCTTAATTATATAAGATGGAATCCCAAATTGCTTAATTATATCTGATTAACCTCTCCACCTATTTATTTTTGGTGATCGATAAAAACTTCGAACATATTTGATTTATAATATTAATTTTGTTATTATTGTTTTTTGAATCTCATGTTCTTCCGTACACTTTCCTTCCAAATATCGAGCTAGGTACCCAATAGTGTCATTATTATATTTATTAGTTATAAGACCCTCCTATTAGTACTATAGAAAATATCAAGCTATGTAATGTCAACCCAATAGTTATAAAATCCTCCTATTAGTCCTATAGAAAAGAAGGGCTAATTACTAAATTCTTCAAATAATTAATTTATTAATTTTCTTAACTGCACATATAATTCAAATTATTTTTCTTAACTAGACAAATTTTAATAACAAACAAAAACCCTTTTATATTTGATTCATACACACACAAACTTCAATTCCATCTATCATATAAATAGTAGTAAATGATAAGAGATAACACAAGAAAAAAGTTCTAGAGTATTCATTGAGTTGAGTTTTGTCTTCATTTTACCAATAAAAACAAGAAACATTCATCATACTTATCAAAATATTATATGAACCATCCTTTTCATCTCATTTTCCATGAAACTTCCTACAAAATATTATTCAACAATATCAACCACAAATTAATGTAATTTCATATTTTGGTACGGCCAAGTACTCATAAAAAATAGTTATTAGATCCTCGTGGCACTTCTTTAATCCATAAAAATTTAGAATATATAACAAATTAAAATGAAATTTAATTATTTCTATGTCACGCTCATAACCATACAAATTCTACTCGTGTATATAAATGAAACCCCCCATCCCAACATAACACCAACAAACAATATGTATCCTTTAGATAGATTTCACTTGAACATGATCTTCAACATTCTTGACAAAGATGGTGATGGGCTTGTTAGCATAGATGAGCTACAAGGGCTTCTTGATGGGATTGGTATTTGCACCAATCGAGACGAGCTCGAGCTACTGATTGGCGGGAAAAGCCTGAACTATGTCGATTTCGTGTTCTTCTATGAAACGTTGATCAACGGGGGTGTGTTAGAGCAAGAAATACCATGCGGAGTCGATGAACAATTGGATGAAGGTTTGGAGAGAGATCTTCGAAAAGCTTTCGAGGTTTTCGACTCGGATGACGATGGATTCATTTCTTCCGATGATCTCCAATATGCTCTCTCAAGATTAGGGTTGTGGGATAAATGCTATGGCAAAGATTGTAAGCCTATGATCGAATTGTTTGATGCTAATTGTGATGGGTTGCTTGACTTTGAAGAGTTCAAGAATATGATGTTGATTAGAGATCATTAATACTTGTGTTTTCTTCTCTTTTTAGTTTTTATATGTATATATATATATATCAAGTAATTATAATATAGTTTGCTCTTTTTCTTGTCTTTTTTATTTAATCCTTTGATCGATAAATGAATGTCAACTATGTATACAAAACTATAATTATATCGAATAGGTCAAGTTTCATCAAAATGTGAAAGGGTTTTGTTCTTGAGCACATGGAAATATAGCCATTTTATTTGAAGTTTAAAGTTTTTTTTTTTGAAATAAAGTATAAATTAATGCTATAAATTTATTTAATCACCAGTAAGATATTATTAAAAAATAAAATGTAATACCGGCTTGGTCGGTTGCCAGTAAAATTGAGAAATACAAAATAGACCCTCTTATTTTTCAAAATTTGGAAAAGCCCTCTCTCGCTTTCTCACAGATAATACAATCAATTTGGGGAATATTCTCTCTCTAGGGTTCCCAATTTCAGCAGCTGAAGAGATTCCCCCCTTTCTATCTCTACTCTCTAATTCCAGTAAGTGGTGAAGTTTGTACTTCCGTTTATGAGTTGTGAAGTTTCTCGAGCACGTTTTAAGTTCAGTGTATGCATATTTAACATGTTCAGTTTTCCTTGGGTGTAGTTTTTTTTTTTTTTTGGTGGATTTGGAGTTTCTGTTAGTTAATTGCTGTGTTCTGACTTGAGAAAAGTAGTTTGGTAATTTTTTTTGTGAAACTAGCAGGGGAATTGGAATTCTTAGATGTTCGAGGTTCAGTTTTTTGGGGTATGAGAGTGTTCGTAGTTCTTTGGAGTTGCGTAATTGAAGAGTAGGCATGGTGGATTATCATAAAGAGAGTAATGTGAATGGAGGTGGAAGTGATTTTGGAAGTGTAGTAGTTGGCCCTCCTGTTGGGGCAGTGAAGGCTAATGGTGATGTGTTCGATGTTGAAACTGGTACCTCGGGATTGGGAAGCGATGGTTTGGTCACCTACAAGAGGCGGAGGAGGCTTGCTATGTTTACGGACAATGGGAATGTTTTTGATAATTCATTGAGTCTGCCTAGTGAGAAGGTATAGTAATTTCTTGTATTGAAATCGATGTCTTCTCAAGTCTTACAATATAACCTGCCTTTATTTACCTGTGTACTTTTGATAATGGAAGGATTTTTATGTGTTTTCAATTTTACATTTATAAGAGTTTTAGGTTCTAGAATCTTAGTTGAAGCTCAAACTTGGAACTTGGAAGGCTACTTATTTTCCAAGTCTCAGAAAAGATTAAAGGAACTTGTGTGGCTCACCCTTTAGATAATAAGTTAATGAGATCGAAGTGAAGCATATATTTAATTTAAGAGGCGAGAGGTGCAAGGCTCTCCCTAGCGCCCGAGGCGCGCGCCTCTTGAACAGAGGCGCAAAATTAATAAAAAATTTAAAAAATATATAAACCACTTAAATTAAGTCTAATAAATCCATCACACCAAGTTCAAACTTCAAAATAAATGATAAACCACATAAAACATAGTTCATAATTCAAGTCTAAGTCACAAAACACAATCAACTAGAAATCAAAACATAAAAAGAGACGGCGGCGGCGGCGGCGGCGGCGGCGGTCAGCAGGGCAGTTTGAAGTTTGAGGTTGAAGAAGAGAATAGAAGTGGAGGCTATGTGTGTTCTAAACCCTAATTTTAAACCTATCTTATATATATGCCTATAAAAATATATATTTAATATTGTAAATAATAAGTCAAAACAGCATGTAACAGAGGCGCGCCTGCAGCACGGCGCCCGCCTCACCTCTCCAGAGGCGCTGCCCTCGCGCCCCTTGCGCCTCGCACCTCGGGCGCGCCTCTAACAAGTATGAAGTGAAGGGAGGGATACACAGATTGCTTTGAACAGATTATATTGGTTAGAGACCCTGTGTTTTAGAAAATGTTGTTAACAAGTTTTATATTAACATATTCTGCAATTTTTGGTCATATGCTCGTAATGGCATGTTGGTTAAACTTGGGTTTCTGGTTTATTAGTCCTTTTCAACCCTTTAAGCTATTTCTTATTTCACTATTCAAAATGTGAATTGTTTTAACTTTATATGAAACTTATGAAGTTATTTGCCTTTTGTGATTTAATTTATAATAATTTTTATGTAATGTCTATTTTTTGTTGAAGAAAACCTGAAGCTCGAAAAGGTTCCTTATACTTGGACTCAAGCTTGAATCAACTATCCATAAAGCACATATTAAGGATTGTCATGTTTAATAACCAAATTCCTGTCTTATTCTTCGCAAAATTTAGAGATGTTTGTGTATGTTTCCTAATTTTCTCTTGATTTAGATCCATCCTATTATTTGTGGTGCCCCTCATTTTTATGCATCTTCTCTTTGTGTCTGCTGTCTGCACTAAGATCTTTTCTTTCAATTTTCTCAGTCAATGAACCACTTACATAATCTGCCTGAATGTTCTCAGAATGGCTCAGATGCTTTGATGATCTCTTCCAATGATTGCTCACTCAAGCACAAAAGAAATATTATGCTGGAGCAAATATGCCAGACACTGGATAGTGAAGGTGGGTTGAAGAAATGTATTCAAAGTGCACTTGTTTTTCAGCCAGGAAGTGGTAATGGAATTACAGTTAAGGTCTGTTGTCTTCTTGAAAAGGCTTCCCTCACAATTTAATTATTTCTTTCTATTTGTATTACGTATTTACATGTTATATACACTTGCGGAATGTTGTGATTGAATGTATTAACAATTTATCAGACTTGCCCCTTTAAACTCACTTTTACTGATACAGAGATGAAGAATTGGTGTCTTGGTCTTTTAAAACAAGATTTGAGAAGGAAGCCATTACTTAGTAAAAATTTAACCAATTGATATGATTTTTTATGCAGGAACCTGTTCGTTCTTGTGAAGATTGGAGCAAAAGCACCTCACAAGCTGGGACTCTGCATGATGGCCTTCAAAATGCAGCTAAGTGCAGTGTGGGTATGGCATCAAGTGGATCAGTTCATGAATCAAATTGTTCCACATTCACGGAACTTTGTCGTTGCACCTTTTTTGATATAATCATGTCAGAAAAGTTTGCGCAATTGTGCAGCCTAATCCTCGAAAATTTTGAAGGAGTGAAGGCTGATAAATTGTTTAATATGAATCACATAGACACAAGGATGAAGGAGAGAGCATATGAAAAGTCACCATTGCTATTTCAATCTGATATCCAAGAGGTAATTTTCTTGAGGTCACATGAATGTGCTTGTTCAGTGTGATCAACTTGCAGCAGTGTGTGTTTTGCTTTTGACATGTACATTCTAGGTATTTTGTCTGTGAATGAATTTGAAAATTGTGGTAGTTTGGTTGTACCATTAGGAGATTGTCTTGTTTTATAAAATTGAGCAATATGTTACATTGTGCTTATATGAAGCATATGTTCTTCAGTTCTCACTTTTAACTTTCCTGTGTAGATATGGACGAAGCTCCAAAAGGTCGGCACTGACATAACATCTCTTGCAAAGAGCCTATCAGACAAAACGGGGACTTCTTTCCGTGAACAGGTAGATGTGTTGGCTTGCAGAGGATTTCATTTTTGGGTTTTTGTCTTATCAATTTGCCTTGATTTGGTTTAGGTTTGCTTATAATTGATGCTCACATATAGGTTTTTTAGTATCCTCAGGTAGGCAACTCTGCACAGAGCATCTCCGAGGGCGGTAAGAATGAGGTATCTTCTTCCCCTCCCATTTGTATCTGTGTTTCCTTCAGTATTTATTTCCTTATTTGGGCATAGAAATTTGTAAAGGTCACCTACCCTTCAGTTGTTGTATTATGAATTAATAATTATAGAAGGTCAATAAAAAACTACTAGCTTTTGTGCAATGTATATTGATTTGATTTCTGTTGACAAGTAAATAGTTTGATATATGATGCTTGCCCATTTTTTCTGGCCTGAAAATTTCATTTTGCAGCGCCTAGTTAAGATCAAGTATTTTGCTTTGCATTCTGTTAGTTCTGTGCATAGCGTTAGTAGATGGTTTCTTGGATTAGTTACACTTCAAAACTTAGGGTCCTTTTTTGTTTATCATCATATTTTCTCACTTTCCTATCCCAATCTGCTCGACTAGAAATTAGTTTAGTTGCATTACTAACCTGAAAATTATCCGAAAGCTTCTCCTGTTCTAGAGTAAATTCAGTGCTATGTTCCATTTATTTAGGTTTCAAGCCTTTGAAAGTAACGATGCATGTTAGCTTGTTACTATATTATTCCTTCTGAATGACAGCTCTGTAACTGAGATATCATGTGATATTTGAATCTACTAGATATCTACTGATACCATGACTGGGTGTCATGGGAGAAATATTTGAATCCAAGTTCAGCTTGTTTGATATCTTGGGTACTTGGGGATGAACATGACTTTTCCTTATTTGTGTTTTAACAGTTCCTTACACAAGAATCTGACATGCACACGAAAGTGGAGCAGACAGAAGCATGTGCTTTCGATCAAGCCCATACTTGCAGACGTTGTAGAGAGAAGGCAGATGGAAGAAATGGTCTAGTCTGTGATTCATGTGAAGAAATGTATCATATCTTCTGTATCGACCCCCCTGTTAAAGAGATCCCCACTAGAAGTTGGTACTGTGCCAACTGTACAGCAAAGGGAGCTGAATCCTCACACGAGAACTGCGTAGCCTGTGAGAGGCTCAATGCTTACAGATCATCATTTGATGCCAGTGGTGGAGAAGACGAGTTTGCAAATGGTGAAGAAACTGAGGAATTAGAGGAGAGTTCGAATGAGTTAGTTGCTAATGGAGATAAAAACTATCAGCAATGCAAGGTTTGCAGAACTGAAGTTAGCAGTGATGAGGACTACAGAATATGCGGTCATTCCTTTTGTCCTCACAAGTTTTACCATGTAAGATGTTTGACGAGTAATCAGTTAACATCTTATGGCCCCTGTTGGTACTGCCCTTCCTGTTTGTGTAGAGCCTGTTCAACTGATCGAGACGATGATAAGATAGTTCTCTGTGATGGCTGTGATCATGCGTACCACATCTATTGCATGGATCCACCTCGCTCTGTCATACCCAAAGGGACATGGTTTTGCCAAAAATGTGATAGTGGAATTCAGCATATCCGTAAAGCTAGAAGGGCTTTTGAAAATGGATCCAGAAAGAGAGGGTTGGATGGAAAGCTGAAGGGCAAGGAATGTCTGAACAAATCAGGTGGAGTGGATATGCTTCTTAACGCGGCCAAAACTTTGAATTACGAGGAGAATCTAGCTGCAGTTTGGTTAAAAGACTAATTCAACCTCAAATTGTAGTTCTAGTATATACAACTGTACATCACTGCTTCGTCTGGATGACTAACATTTTTTTGAGGTATATGCTGACACTCCAGGAGACGAAGCTGTGCTTTTGTTTCGAGGTAAGACCTCTCCTGAACTGTATTCTAACAGATGCCATGGAATCGATTTAGGTATCGTCTTTCGTAGTTATACACTTCTTTTTTTGAGATAAGGATACAGAAGGAATTTCATCCCCTGATTTTGGTTATGTTATTTCGAAGTTTGATATTTTGTGTTCAAAGAGTCGTTTAAATTTTTCTAATGTATTTTTTGTCAATGGGGCCTATTTTTTGAGCTAACCTTTGTACTATATAGTTCTTGTATTTTCCACCATGTATTATTTTTGTCACAGATTTCTCAATTTCATTTTTGTTGAAGTAACTAGTTGTAGAACTGATAAGGCATTAAGAGATTTCAAATGCTTAGTTTATTATTCTATATGCATGTGACTATTTTATGTCTGAAAGTATTTTTATTAGAAAAACTCATTTGATTTCTTGTTATGTATGTAACTATTCTTGAATTTTATATCTCGAATGATGTAATAGAAACCAGTGATAAAGCCAATTCAATTATATGAGATTAAACTAAATTTAATTTAACATGCCAACATGATACTAAAATTTTCATGTCGTGTTCATGTCAATTAGTTATTAACATATAACAAAACGAGATCAATTACATGTTCATGTTTTGTAAGAAGAATGTTAAGATTTACACGTCGTGTTCTGTTAGCCGTTAAAATACGACAAAAATTAAATAATGACACATTATAATTAGTAAGATGATGATAAAGGCAATTTGTCACACCTATGTGTGATATGAATAATGAAGTAAATTTTTCGAGGTTTAAAATAATACTCATAAATTAATTGATTCTTTCTGGGATAACTATCCTAATTATGAAAAAGATAACTATCACTACATAACTTATTTATCTAGAGGACGATTTTATGTTAAAGGAAGTGCTATTAATGGCAACTAAATATACATAAATACTGTAGCATTAAAGAAATGAAATTACTAAGTAGAGTCAAATTATGAAGACATATTTATCTATTTTCAGCCTACTTTGACCGGCACGGATGTTAAGAAAAAACTGTTGACTTTGATTGGATGTGTTATTTTAATATTTTTGAGTGACAATTTTGTAATTTAAACCAACTTTTGAGTGCAAAAGTTGTAAAATGAAATAAATGGAGGGGTAAGAGAGTAAAATTTTCTTTGTCATTTTGGGGCTGACAGATTTAATAGGGACAAACGAAAATGGTTGAAAATAGTGGGATGAAGGGAGTATTTCAATTATACACGTAACACCTTATGAATATACCACTAATACCTTCAAGAATATACCACTAATACCTTATGAATACATCAATAATATCTCATGAATATATTCCTAATACCAAACTAATAATATTTTTGGGGATACGATGCACCGGGCACGCAAGTTTTTGCCTTCATTTTGTCAGCTATCAATAAAAGGAAAACTAAAGAGATGAATGTGAGCTGTAAAAACAAGATTCTAATGTCACTTGCATTTGTTATGATAAGCTAGCTCATTTTATAGGAGATTTTTTTTGGAGCTGTCAAAAATGGTCTAATGCTCCTTTTTCATGTATCAAAATTCTTTACACTACAGTAATACCAATATTCAAATATTCTTTCTTAGTTCATTGATTTATCTTGTGATGCCCACTTCTTTCTTTCTGGTCTCTCTTCTTACAGATAGGTTTTTCTCAATAGTTTAACATATCACATAGGTAAATTGACTTTTTGGAATATGCCAACAACTACTTACTGAATGCCATAAGTAGCATCAAAGATGAAACTTTTTTCATGAAATGTTTTCACTATTCAACAAGCAACCGAGGTCTCTTCACCTTTTGACTAGAGTGGAGATCATCAAACAAAAAGATAGTCCATGTTCATAAAAATCATCGGTGAAGTCCTAGCTCGATTTTGGAGTTATGGCAAGGCATTCGTCATCTTCCCAAGGGCAGAATGATCCAGGTTGCTGTAAATACTGGCATCAAATGTCGAACACAACATAAACTTTGTCAAGTATAGAATGAGATTAATCAAATGTCGAACACAACATAAACTTTGTCAAGTATAGAATGAGATGTCGAATATTAATCATAAGTAGACTTGAAACATATTGGAACAAGAGTTGTCCAAGGTTAACCATGTATAGACCATCAAAAGCAAGAAATCGAGCTAGTAAGTAGTAACAGACCTTAAGCCAAAAGAAGAACCCTCGTAAAAGGTTTAAACGTTTTTGTCTATCACCTTGGGCTAGTAAGAGCTTTCTTTCAAGTCCTGCATTCAATACATATAAAATCACAGACTAGTTACTAAGAAAAGAGGCACATTCCAACTCATTAGAATCGAAAATTCAGTGAATTCATTCAAAGGCCTTTTGAAATTAGCAAGCAATAGCGTGTAACTTCTCTTTATGCCATACAACTTTCAAGCATAAAAAATAATCGGGTATTGCTATGTCATACAAGAACTTCAAGATCTTTAACTAACCAGGATAGTAATCAAGATAGGACTTTCCATCTTTCTCTACTGAGTATCCTCTTTCCCTCCCATTACGCAATTCCAAATGGCGCTCTTTTGGCTTGCGATGTTTGACATCTTGCCAAAGCCTATCATATTCCGATTTGTTGTAAGGGAAACTAAGAACCTTCATAACCCTCTGCCTAAATTTAGAGTCTCTATGCCTTGCACTATCTGCCGGGCTCAAACTGCCCTTCATCTGCATACATCACAAGTAATTTTTAAAGTTGTACATGAATAGCAATATATATCTACAAGGCAACCAATGAAAACTACCGTATAGAATTTCAGATTACCTACCTTGTATGATGCACTGTCTAGGATTTCAACATCAGAGTACCCATCACTGTGCTCCTCCTTCACCCGATTCGTCTTTCCATCCTTCGGTGGGCTCATGGAGACCCGAGTTCCTTTCTTGTCGCATGTATAACCTAGGGATTCCTCATCCGAGTAGCTCTCATCAGCACTATCCTCAGTCTCGTGATCATTCATTTCATCCTTCGAATCACACATGAAGTCCTCGTCAGAGGATCTCCCATCATCACTATCCTCACTCTCAGAATCATTCTCTTCATCCTTCAGCTCACACACCACTTTACGGCCCCCATACTTGGAATTATGATGATTTTTTCCATCCTTTTCATCCTTCGGCTCATACACTACTGTAAGGCCCCCATACTTCAAAACATGATGATCATAGAATGCAGTGACATTCCCCAGATAAGTAATATAATCATAGTCACCTTCTTCTGCCTTCTGATACTCTAAACCAGCACTCTCCTTTTGTTCTTGCCTGTTGAGACTCTTCGTATAAGTACCATGGTCAAAGTTATAGACCTCTTCTTTCTTTTCCTTCGTGATCTTCTTCTGATACTCCACACCAGCCATCTCCTTTGTTCTTGCCTTTTGAGACTCTTCAGACAAGTACTATAGTCGAAGTCCTTTTTTTTCTTTTCCTTCTTGCTCTTCTTCTGATACTCTACACCAGGCATCTGATCCGACGGTGGGGTTTTTTGTTTCATAGTAGACCTCAATATTCCTATAGGCTCTAAATTGTATGGTTCATCCATTTCGTATATAAGAATAATAGGTGAACCATTCTTCTCACCTTCAACCATGTAAGACTTGCCATGTTTCTTCAAGTTTTTCAAGAAAAGCCCGTATTGTGGATCATTCTCCTCCTCATCATGCTCTTCATATTTTTTCCTCTGCTTTTTTTTCAACTCCATCCTCTCCCCTTCGACTAGAAGGTTCAACACAAAGCTCTTGTAGTCCACATCCATATCCTTATCATCCTCTAGAACTCTTAGACATGATATCTCTTTACGAGCCATTTGAACCCGACGGATCCCTACTTCTTCCCTCCTCAAAAGCCCGACTTCCTTCATCAGTCTCTCTAATTAACCAAACGTGTGAAACAAAAAAAGGGAATCTAGCTTCTGCACAGCAAGTAAAAGTAGGAAAAATCAAATCTTGGAAGGTAATCTAGTAATATAAGGAAAACATAAACATATATATAAGTGCCCAAATCTCAAGAATAAGAAACAAAATCTCTTCTTAACTTCTTTACATTATTTAACAATGTGCAACACACACACACACACACACTCTCTCTCTCTCTCTCACACAGAGATGCATGTAGGAGCAGAGAAGAAACCCACAATCTATAACCTACTGCATATTTGAAAAAGAAAAAAAATGATGATTAGTACGTGACATTTACGTTTTATGCTACTACTGTAAAGCATACAAGTGAAAATCACTCACCTTCTTAACAAAACCAAAAACATTGTGCAACTGAAGAACACCCTTTGAATCGAAGAAGAAGATGAAGATTGCTGTGTGTTGTGACTTGTGAGAAGATTTGAAGAAATCGAGAAGTCTTTTCAGAGTTGTAGTGTGTATTGCAAAGTGTATAAGAATCTCTGACAGTGACATTAATAATGGTACTACTATTCACACCCTCATCATTTTCCAGAACAGAAAATCCTACAATTTAATAAATAAATAATAATTCCGAAATACAAAAAAATATATAGTTGAAAGACTAAAATACCCTTTCATTTAATAGTAGGTCTTTAGTCTTCTTTCTTCTTCCTTCTTTTTAATTACAAACTAGAATTATACTCGTGCGATGCACGGTTTCTAATTTAATTTATTAATTTTAATTTTTTTAATAATATAATGTGATAGTATTATTGTAACCTAAATTATATATCAATAAGAATTTAGACATTGTATCTCTACTGTTTCTCATTTTAAATATTATTATGTTTTTAAAATGCAAACAATAATATATAAATTTATATTTTTGTTGAACAATGAACTATTAAATCTATATTAAAATATGAAGTTGTTAAAAATGACACCAATTTTATATACTAATCAATTTTGTAAAAAAAAATTAATTTAGTAATGAGAAACATTTATTGTGTTATGGATGTTAAACGATAATTGATATTAAAAAGATATTTTAACTCCTACAGATATGTTATGCATGTTGCAATTTATAATATAGACATAAGTGTCATGATAAATATATTATTGTATTTTTTGATGCATGCTTAATAAGTGATTAATTTTATTGACAAAACTGCATATTCCCTAACATTCACAATTTTAAATTTCTTTGAAATTTTTGGTCAAACCAATAACATAATTATTTATAGTTAATTAAAGAAAATATATAAATATCTAAATATATTGCTATATATATTCAAATAACGTAGATAACTGAATATTGAACTTAAATTGACAAATAAATCAAACAATTATATAAAAATATTTTTCATTATAATTAATTTCTCCAAAAGTCTAGAACTTTGTATTTAATATTTATTTTTTTATTTCCTAATCTTTGTTTAATTTAGTCATTTGTTTTTGTATTTCTAATTGTGTTAAATATAATTATGCACAAAAATTTAAACATCAAATTTATACATTGTTATTTTTTACGATGCAATGTAAATTAACAAATTAGAATTCATAAAAAATGATAAATCTTATATATCAAAAGCATTAACAACAAATTTTAGATGAAAAAACTATTTAATTTGAAATTATGATTTGTTAAAAAACCTACATCCCTAAAATTGTCTCATGGTCTCATTAAAATTAAAATAAAAAATTTAAATTTACAATAAACAAATTATAATAAAAATGATAAAATTGATCAATCATATATTAAACATAAATTCTAAATGAATAAATCATTTAATTTGAAATAATGATTTTTTTAAATATGCATTAAGTATACACTCATTCACTTATACCCTTATCAAAACTGTGAATACAAAATAAAAGGAACAATTAAATTCTAGATACAAAAATGATAAACTTGATATATCATAGATTATAACAAAAAATTAAATAAAAAATGATTTAATTTAAAGATTATAATTTATATAAAATATAAAAAAAAGACAAAAATAACCTACCAATAGACTATAGCCCAACCTAGTGGACCCTAAAATCCTTAAAAGTATAAATCTTTTCATTTTTTTGATTTTTTAATTCTTGTAACTAACTTCTTTCCAATTATAGTATATAAATTTAGGAGGGAAAATTAGTTATGCTATTTTTATTAAAGGTTTATATATATATATATATATATAGATATAGATAGATTGGTTCAAATTGCACTCGCCAAGAATCGTCAGTAGCAGTAGGGCTCTCCGGCCAACTCCGAGCATGGTGATTGTCAGCAGCAGCTCCGGCGGCACATCCGAAAAACAGCAGCAGGGTCGGCAACGGCAGAGGGTATATTATTCGGACTGTCCTAAGAATCCACAGCCGGGACACCAGGGTCTGCATAATCGGATGCCCTTCTTGCCGACCGTGCAGCCAAAACACGACCACCTGTCATTCCAATGACACTGGCAGCCAATAGCACCGCCCATCATGTAAGCAGCATTTTGCACCGCCCATCATGTAAGCAACATTAGTTCTGCGTACAACGATTACCTGTGGTTCCAATACTGTGACATGTTCGAAGGAAGTATTCGTGTTCCGATTGTTGGTTAACATCTTCGTTTTCATAAACCATTTTGCTAGATCTTTACAAACCTTTTCGAGAATTGATTTCAGTAATGGTGGAATGAAAGTAAGGAAAGAAATCCCCATTGGAGAGAGTGGAGAAAGAAGGTGAGAAAAAGAGACGAGCATTTTTGTTATTATATTCTGTTTTTATAAACCATTTTTTGTTTTATTCGGTTAGTTAGGGCAGGTGATATTGTTGAGGACAAGAATTATCGGTATCGTTAGGCTAATACATGTGAGAGTTGATAAATTGATCACAGTTGAATTGATGATTAGAAGTTCTATTGAATAAATAGATAAAGATACAACAGAATCAACAACATACAAGGAGGATAAAGAGAAATATTTTCACACACCATATATTATATTTTTGTAACTTATCCCCAATACTCCTAATATACTTATCCTCAATACTCCTAATAGATATCCTCAGTTTTTCTATATACTTTTAATTTATTTTAGTTTAAATAATATTAAAAATGTGAAAAATAATAATAACAAGGAGCACCGTGCCCCAAAACATTTATTATAATACCTTTAAGTAATATGTGTAATACCTTAACATATAACAAGTAATACCTTGAATAATACCTTTACTAAAACATATATTTCAATTATACACGTAATACCTTATGAATATGCAACTAATACCTTATGAGTATACCACTAATAGCTTCAAGAATATACCACTAATACCTTATAAATACACCAATAATACCTTATGGATATATACCTAATACCAAACTAATAATACGTACGGTGCACCGGGGGTACGGTGCAACAGGGGTACGCAAGTTTTTGTCTAAACTTTTGTGAATGTCTTTATTAATCTTTATTAATTAATAAATAAATTTTGCGCTAAAAAAAAAAAGAAAAAAAAAGGAATTTACAATCACAATTTAGATATGGTAAATCTGGACATATAAAAGGACGACGCGAATTGTTTTTCATTCAATTCACTTCTCACAATCTGTGACGGAGACGACTACTCGCATGAGAATTGGCGGAGAAATCACGGGTTTCTTTTATTCAAGGGTGATTCTTCATAATTTTCAGTAGTTTTGGGTTGAAAGTGAATGTATTTACTTTATCATGTATTTTCATAATCAGATATTATTGCTCCTATTTTGTTTCTATTTGGGCTTTTCGATTTTGAAGCGTTTCTTGACATGCAATCGATTATGGGTTGTGGGTTTACTCTCTTTTCCCACATGCATTTGTGAGTGTTATGTTTCTTGCTGAGATGGGATTTTTTTAACTCTTTATTTAATGTGATTACTAGTTTAAGAACCAAGATTTGAGTTTTTTTTTATATTTGGAAGAAAAGGGTTTTGTTTGTTTTGGTTAGAAATTTGAGAATAGTTTTGAATTGGGCTGGTTTTGTGTGTTGAATAGAAAATTTAGTCAGATTTTGCTTACGATCAATATGTGCACTAGATTACCTTGAAGATCTGATTTTTCATACTCTTATTTGCTTTGTAGACTTGTGATTCTTAATTACGATGGCTGATCCTGATGCCAATTATAGTCGCTTTTACACTACCAAGTCTGATATGATGTCCTGCAAGAACTATCTGTTGAACAATTCGGCAGAGGTAAAGCATTTGAGTAAAAAACGAAAGGAAAAGGATGATTATTATAATGAGGAGGAGAATGATCCTGCATATGTGTTTTTCTTAAGTTGTTTGAAGGGACATGGGATGTCTTATATACTTGAAGGTGATGATAAAGGTTTACCTGTTTCGATTAAATATGAAGACGATTCAGGTTCTGATGAAGTGTGTGATGAGGAGGAGAATGATCCTGCATATATGTCTTTCTTTAGTTGTTTGAAGGGACATGAGATGTCTTATATACTTAAAGGTGAGGAGCAAGGTTTACCTGTTTCGATTAAATATGAAGTCGATTCAGGTTCAGATGAAGTGTGTGATTTAGAACCTAGAAGAACATTAAGGAGTTCTATGAAACCAAATAAAGATTCAGGTTCTGATAAAGTGTGTGATTTGCAACCTAGACGAACATTGAGGAGTGCTATGAAACAAAATAAGGATTCAGGTTCTGATAAAGTGTGTGATTTGCAACCTAGACGAACATTGAGGAGTGCTATGAAACGAAATAAGGATTCAGGTTCTGATGAAGTGTGTGATTTGCAACCTAGACGAACATTGAGGAGTGCTATGAAACGAAATAAGGATTCAGGTTCTGATGAAGTGTGTGATTTGCAACCTAGACGAACATTGAGGAGTGCTATGAAACGAAATAAGGATTCAGGTTCTGATGAAGTGTGTGATTTGGAACCTAGAAGAACATTGAGGAGTGCGTCGAAACAAAATAAGAAATCAGGTTCTGATGAAGTGTGTGATTTCGAACCTAGAAGAATATTGAGGAGTGCTACGAAACAAATTGAGGATTCAGGTTCAGATGAAGAGTGTGATTTGGAACCTAGAACAATATTGAAGAGTGCTATGGAAAAAAAAAAGGTGTCTTTCAATAAGAAGCCGCTGGTAGAGAATCGGAAGAAGATTGAGATGGTGAATGGAAGACAACCAAGGACTACGTGCAAGAGTGAGAAGAAAAGGAAAGTAAGATCATCAAATCGCAACATGGAACCAGATCCTGATTATCTTATTTTCCAAAGGAATCTCAAAGTTTATGATGATAGTTTAGTTTATAACAATGGGAACCATACAGTAGTGTATGGCATGACAATTGGAAAGAATAGTCGTGTGAAAGAGGAGGACAACGATGGGAGCTTTTCTGGCGTGACATTCCTAGGTTGTTCATTATCCGAAGAAAATCTCAATTTCCCTATGGTAGCTTCCACTAATATCTGTTTTGCTATTCATATACCACTGTTTGTGTAATATACGCTTTACAAGATCTCACTTATGCAGATTAACGACAGATTGGACATCATGGATGCTACGAGCCGGTGTGACTATGATTTTAGGCAGAAGGTTATTGCTGTCCTTAGAAAACCTTATGACGAAGAGGAATATGATAGGCTTTGGCAAGATATTGGGCGTCGTAAGGCATTACGAGGGCGCTTGGACTTGCGCCAAGTCCAAGGGAGGGAAAGACTATGCTCGTTAACGAAAGAGGGAAAGTCCTATCTCGATCACTATCCTGGTTAGTTAATGATCTTGAAGTTCTTGTGTGCATAGATTTTTTCGATTAATTTTTATGCTTGAAAGTCCTATGACATAAAGAGAAGTTACTACTTGCTAGTAAGGGCCAAGTGTCTAAGTTCATAGTTCCATCATCGAACGTTTGCACTGAATTGCCTTTTCTAGCTAGCGTATTCTGTTTGGATAAGAAATTCCCTTCTGAGAATATATGGTTTTCTATTTGTGAACTCTTATCAAGTTTGTCTTTGATTCCTTTGTTTTCGTAATAACTAGACTTTGATTTCATGTACTTATTGACTGCAGGACTTGAAATAAAGCTCTTAAAAGCTCGGGATGATAAACCAAAATGTTTAAACTATTTACGAGCATTCTTCTGCTGGCTTAAGGTCAGTAACTTGTGTGATTTCTTGCATAAAATAATAAATCATGTGAGTTTGATCTATGAGCAAAGAACAGTGAAATCAAACCTCTTGAAAATATATTTATCAAGCTGAGTTTATTAGAGAAGCTTCCAAGGTGTTTTTTCGTTTTTTGTTTCAGTTTCTATATTGCGATTTTGAACATGGAACACGGAGTTTAAATTCGATATTTAATGTATTTTTTGATGTCGAGAAAATTAGGATTAATTAGACAAATAGAATGACATGACAAGCCCGAGAACTTTCATACAAAATGGTGGTTTCAAAGAAAACTTCTTGCTCTATATCCTGACAAACCTTATGTTTCTTTCGATGATGATATTTACAGCTGCCTGGACCGTTCTGCCCTTGGGAGGACGCCGAATGCACTGCTATAATTTCAGAATCGAACTAAGACTTGTCGTCATGGCTTTTGTCATTAACATGTAAATCTTCTTGTCTATATCTGAACCATGGTTAGAAGCTGTGAGTCCTTGTTGTAGAAACTTGTTGAAAGCGGAATTCAATGTGTTCGTGGAGGTAGAACATCGCACACAAGATCTCGTGCAAAAATGATCGAGAAAGGGACGAATCGGGTGGGGTTTATATGCTTCGAACCGTAGCCAAAACTTTGGAAAAACTAAATGTAGCCTCGAATCATTATTCTAGTTTGCGATTGTGTAATGCTGATCTCTAACATTTTCTTATGAATTTTGGTAACTTTTATGAGGCTATGATGTTGAAGGAATTGTTTAATTTTGATTGTGTTGTCAACTTTATTTGTGTTTCGATTGAAAGATTTTAAGATGGATTAGGAAATTCGTTTTTGTTGTTTTGATTGATATGGATTTAAAATATATCATTCTCATCTCAAATTTTCCACCTATTTTTGATGAATTTTTGATGGATTTTAAATCAATTATATTTGTGTGGGATTTGCAATTTATGTAAAATTTTAAATCCCTCAAATTTTAAGGGGGAAAAAAGGCAGTTTTATTTTAACCGGATTGAATTTAAAAGGTTGGATTGCAAACAAAATAAATAGTGCAGGAATAAAAACAAAATAAATGTAGTATAATGAAATGAAATGTGAAATTTAAGGGCTTAATATCATCTTATCATCAATATATATGTATACTTTTTTGTTATAGCAATACGAGAAACAAAGTTGATTTTATTTTTCTTTAAATAAATGTATCACTTCACTTTCCCATCAATTGTTTTTTTTTTTTCCTTTTTGGAAATTGTTAATTTGGTTATAATTTAATTAATCAGAGTGCAATTTGAACAAATTTGTAATTAAAAAGAAGAAAGAAGACTAAAGACCTACACATGCTATTAAATGAAAGGGTATTTTAGTCTTTCAACTATATATTTTTTTTGTATTTCGGAAAAAAATTAAGATTATTATTTACTACTTATTAAATTGTAGGATTTTCTGTTCTGGAAAATGATGGTGTGTGAATAGTACCATTATTAATGTCACTGTCAGAGATTCTTAAAACACTTTGCAATACACACGACAACTCTGAAAAGACTTCTCGATTTCTTCAAATCTTCTCACAAGCCACAACACACAGCAATCTTCATCTTCTTCTTCGATTCAAAGGGTGTTCTTCAGTTGCACAATGTTTTTGATTTTGTTGAGAAGGTGAGTGATTTTCACTTGTATGCTTTATAGTAGTAGCATAAAACGTAAATGTCACGTACTAATCATCATTTTTTTTTCTTTTTCAAATATGCAGTAGGTTATAGATTGTGGGTTTCTTCTCTGCTCCTACATGCATCTGTGTGTGTGTGTGTGTGAGAGAGAGAGAGAGTGTGTGTGTGTGTTGCACATTGTTAAATAATGTAAAGAAGTTAAGAAGAGATTTTGTTTCTTATTCTTGAGATTTGGGCACTTATATATATGTTTATGTTTTCCTTATATTACTAGATTACCAAGATTTGATTTTTCCTACTTTTACTTGCTGTGCAGAAGCTAGATTCCCTTTTTTGTTTCACACATTTGCTTAATTAGAGAGACTGATGAAGGAAGTCGGGCTTTTGAGGAGGGAAGAAGTAGGGATCCGTCGGGTCCAAATGGCTCGTAAAGAGATATCATGTCTAAGAGTTCTAGAGGATGATAAGGATATGGATGTGGACTACAAGAGCTTTGTGTTGAACCTTCTAGTCGAAGGGGAGAGGATGGAGTTGAAAAAAAAGCCGAGGAAAAAATATGAAGAGCATGATGAGGAGGAGAATGATCCTCAATACGGGCTTTTCTTGAAAAACTTGAAGAAACATGGCAAGTCTTACATGGTTGAAGGTGAGAAGAATGGTTCACCTATTATTCTTACATACGAAATGGATGAACCATACAATTTAGAGCCTATAGGAATATTGAGGTCTACTATGAAACAAAAAACCCCACCGTCAGATCAGATGCCTGGTGTAGAGGAGAATCAGAAGAAGAGCAAGAAGGAAAAGAAAAAAAAGGACTTCGACTATAGTACTTGTCTGAAGAGTCTAAAAAGGCAAGAACAAAAGGAGATGGCTGGTGTGGAGTATCAGAAGAAGATCACGAAGGAAAAGAAAGAAGAGGTCTATAACTTTGACCATGGTACTTATACGAAGAGTCTCAACAGACAAGAACAAAAGGAGAGTGCTGGTTTAGAGTATCAGAAGGCAGAAGAAGGTGACTATGATTATATTACTTATCTGGGGAATGTCACTGCATTCTATGATCATCATGTTTTGAAGTATGGGGGCCTTACAGTAGTGTATGAGCCGAAGGATGAAAAGGATGGAAAAAATCATCATAATTCCAAGTATGGGGGCCGTAAAGTGGTGTGTGAGCTGAAGGATGAAGAGAATGATTCTGAGAGTGAGGATAGTGATGATGGGAGCTCCTCTGACGAGGACTTCATGTGTGATTCGAAGGATGAAATGAATGATCACGAGAGTGAGGATAGTGCTGATGAGAGCTACTCGGATGAGGAATCCCTAGGTTATACATGCGACAAGAAAGGAACTCGGGTCTCCATGAGCCAACCGAAGGATGGAAAGACAAATCGGGTGAAGGAGGAGCACAGTGATGGGTACTCTGATGTTGAAATCCTAGACAGTGCATCATACAAGGTAGGTAATCTGAAATTCTATACGGTAGTTTTCATTGGTTGCCTTATAGATATATATTGCTATTCATGTACAACTTTTAAAAATTACTTGTTATGTATGCAGATGAAGGGCAGTTTGAGCCCGGCAGATAGTGCAAGGCATAGAGACTCTAAATTTAGGCAGAGGGTTATGAAGGTTCTTAGTTTCCCTTACAACAAATCGGAATATGATAGGCTTTGGCAAGATGTCAAACATCGCAAGCCAAAAGAGCGCCATTTGGAATTGCGTAATGGGAGGGAAAGAGGATACTCAGTAGAGAAAGATGGAAAGTCCTATCTTGATTACTATCATGGTTAGTTAAAGATCTTGAAGTTCTTGTATGACATAGCAATACCCGATTATTTTTTATGCTTGAAAGTTGTATGGCATAAAGAGAAGTTACACGCTATTGCTTGCTAATTTCAAAAGGCCTTTGAATGAATTCACTGAATTTTCGATTCTAATGAGTTGGAATGTGCCTCTTTTCTTAGTAACTAGTCTGTGATTTTATATGTATTGAATGCAGGACTTGAAAGAAAGCTCTTACTAGCCCAAGGTGATAGACAAAAACGTTTAAACCTTTTACGAGGGTTCTTCTTTTGGCTTAAGGTCTGTTACTACTTACTAGCTCGATTTCTTGCTTTTGATGGTCTATACATGATGGTTAACCTTGGACAACTCTTGTTCCAATATGTTTCAAGTCTACTTATGATTAATATTCGACATCTCATTCTATACTTGACAAAGTTTATGTTGTGTTCGACATTTGATTAATCTCATTCTATACTTGACCAAGTTTATGTTGTGTTCGACATTTGATGCCAGTATTTACAGCAACCTGGATCATTCTGCCCTTGGGAAGATGACGAATGCCTTGCCATAACTCCAAAATTGAGCTAGGACTTCACGCGATGATTTTTATGAACATGGACTATCTTTTTGTTTGATGATCTCCACTCTAGTCAAAAGGTGAAGAGACCTCGGTGCATATATGCTGCTTTACTACTTGTTGAATAGTGAAAACATTTCATGAAAAATGTTTCATCTTTGATGCTACTTATGGCATTCACTAAGTAGTTGTTGGCATATTCCAAAAAGTCAATCTACCTATATGATATGTTAAACTATTGAGAAAAACCTATCTGTAAAAAGAGAGACCAGAAAGAAAGATGTGGGCATCAACAAAGATGAATCAAATGAACTCAAGAACTAAAAGAATATTTGAATATTGGTATTACTGTACTGTAAAGAATTTTGATACATGAAAAAGGAGCATTAGACCATTTTTGACAGCTCCAAAAAAAATCTCCTATAAAATGAGCTAGCTTATCATAACAAATGGATATGATGATCATGAACTTGCATCTCTAAAATTCTCCTCTCCAGTTAATCCTCTCTGAGATGTGTGGATTTATGAATTGTTTCGTTCCGTTCCCAACTGGCACACCATTTTTTATGTTCCCCAACCATTTCTCATTCGAACCCATGGTGGTGCTAGTTTCGAATGACTCGATTTCTGCTGCCTAAAGTATTTCCTTCCCAAGTTGCAAGAATACCCTTCTGACTGAACATACGGTTCATTAATACCCGAAACATTCATTTCTGGAGCATCAAAGCTGCATCGTTTTTGACCAGAGAGACGAGCATCACATGTACCATTATCTTGTTCTGCCTTTTCCACTGGTAATGCATATTTAGCAGATGAGGTTGGCTGGTCCCCGTTGATATTGGCACGTGGAGGCAGTGGAGGAAATGGTTGGAATGGCAAACCTGGAGCTATAGTCCAAACATGAGCAACTTCTGCTTCAAGGATCCCAAATTGCTTAATTATATAAGAAGGAACTCCATAAGAGACGGGCAAATGTGCAGTGAATCTGTCCTGTGGATCTGCCAATATAATATCAAATGGATGCTTTATGGATGCATCTTTCTCATAGCAATTAAGAGCAGGGGTTTGAACCATAGAGTCTTTACGGGGAGGCGAAAATCCAGGAGGGATGTCATCGTCAATGTTTGGCTTTCCATCGCCTGACAAACTGGTCCTAAATCTGGGCTGTGTGTATTCTTCAGCTGGAGTATCCCAACGGCTTTTGCGTTTGCGTGTTCTTGATCCATTAGTCGAGGTGTGGTCTAGGTTGGAAGTCTCGAGACCAGATGCAACCACTGTCTGTGTGTTACAACATTCCACCATTTCTGAGGGCTTTCCTCCTCGATCACTCCAATGATCGCCTGATAACACTGATGACTTTCCATAGCTTGACCGCTGATGAAATTCCACCTTCTCATCATCCGTTTCCATGAAGCAACTTTTCCGAAGGGATCTAGGAATCCACCTATCCCGGAAGCTTCGTGCAATTTGATGGACCTATAGGTGAAATTTAGTAACTTCATCAACACTCAATAGCTTATCAAAAAGCATTAACCTTCTCACCCCCAAGCATCCCACGGAAAAACAAAATTTTCATATCAAAGCAACTGTTTAGTTGGAACATTTGCAGCATTATGGCCAACAAAACATCAGAAGGCATCACCCACATACACTACAGTAGAGTTTGACAGCGTAACGACTTGGGAGTGTTTTTGTTTTTTAAAGGTCAGATAACAGTCACACATTTGAAAAGACACATTTATATACTGTAGCATCATCTAGATATTTAACCATAGAATCAAATGTTTAGCACTATATTAAAAGAAGACCTTCAAATGTAAGACATCAAACTAAGAAAACTCTCATGGTCATTAATATCTTCATATCAGCTGAACAAAATTCAGGACCAATCAACCAGGGGAAAACATGGAATGTGGGTACGGGAGTTGCTATATTCTATATTAGCTAATATGTCCCTGCTCTGAATGGAAGCTAGACTGCAATTGAAAACTGCTCACATCAAGTATTTTAATGTGTTTTTTGTCCATCAACAGCAACAGGATCAACAACATATGTGTTGGCCCTTGTGAAAATGCTATCAGACAGGACTTGTGAACGACTGGATTGGCAATGATATGGAAATAAGATTTGCATTACCTGTTTGTCATCATGCTCTGTCAGTGCCAATATTGAATCTTTAAAGCTGCAAAAGTACACAACAGAATGCACTTTAGAAAAGCATAACCATGAATGCAACGACAAAATACGAGAAATTCATGAGAGAAAAGCAATGTTATTTCTTTAATACAGCATGAGATGATAAAACTTCTGCATGCACATTGACAAGAAAGTTATTATTATGTTCAGAACATATGAAAAGAAATTAAAGTCAATTAAAGAAAGTTTCCTTCACAGATAAAGTCCAAATCTTCAAATAAAATGAGCAAATCATGATACAGCAGTAATAGTCGAAAGAGGTTTTTTTTTTTTTCTCACCTTTCCACCCCTGCACAAGGCGGACCGCCAGTAATGTGCTCTAAAGTAAGAATCTCCCTCATCGCCAGATACTCAAGTACCTGTCCAAAAACAATTAGCAACACCTGTCATTAAATCATATATATTGTCCATCCAGATCACTTATTAGTTGCTGCATTATTTGGCAATACTTCCTTCTATCAAGTACCATACAATTTAAACAATAAATGCTTCTTAATCTACTGCTAATAATGGGTTCAACACTCTACAAAGTTGATGATATCATTTGAGATTTGAGTCAGGTGCCCTTATCCTAAAAAGAAATACCTGCAAAAGACAGAAAATCCGGCAGCTCTCGAGTAAGAAAGGGCCATTACAACAGACATCAGGGTGCATTATGTCTCAGCCTTCTCTTAAAATGCAAGTGACATCAGAATCTTGTTTTTACAGCTCACATTCATCTCTTTAGTTTTCCTTTTATTGATAGCTGACAAAATTAATAGCCCAAGTCCCAACAACCTGATGGTGTGCAACTTGCGTCTTTCCAACATGGCATAAAGAAGAATTAGGGCCGTGGTTTGAGCTGACCTCTATAGCATATTCTTCGGGTTTCTGCCAGAGTTTTTAGGATAAATATGTCCATAATTTGACTCTACTTAGCAGTAATTTCATTTCTTTAATGCTACAGTATTTATGTATATTTAGTTGCCATTAAGCACTTCCTTTAACATAAAATCGTCCTCTAGATAACTAGATCAAATATTGCTTTAAACCATTTTTTGAGCTTGACTATCTCAATTTTGTAATTAATTGACTTCACACCCTTTCCTGCATCAATTAGGGAGAACACTGAGAACTAATAAATTTGTGCTGGTCATAGCACCACCCAGTGATTATGAACAAATCAGACGTACATATAAGTTCATGCACATATGCATGCACATCAATGAACTCATTTATTTCTCTTGTATGTTGATTAATAAAACATATGAAGTCCAAATATGCCTGTGATGAGAAAGAGTGACTTCCTTAGGAAATTGTTATCTACAAATTAGTGCTGTGTTATAAAAGCCAACCTTTCGCATTTTCATTTACCGTAAATGTTTTTCACTTAGTTAAGTAAAATTCTTACTTTTTAAAAAAATTTACCTTAAGAAGCTTGCGGAGAATGGGAGTTTTAAAGAAGTCCTTTCTGTACCTCTTCAGTATGTTGTGTAACATTTGCAGACCTGTTGGTTGACCAAGAGTCATTTAAACATCAAAATAAAGTTATGAAACAATCATGTTCTGGCAACAAACACCAAATAAATACCATTCTTATTTATAATGTCAACAAGAACAGTTCGAGATTTTGTCTTCAAGAGTGCATCCAAGATCATTGAAAGATCTCGATTACTGCAAAGTATACCAAAACACACATCAAGCGTTTATTTGTGCAATGCCAAACCGGGGTGGGGGGGGGGGGGGGGGGTTGCGTTTGACACACTATTGAATACCTCTGAATAGCTTCACCGTGCCCACTAGCCCCAGATGCAGCTGTAAGAAACAAAAACTTCAAGTAACCTCTGGAGGCATCCTGCTAAGTAATAAGAGAACATAAGACATGGAACACAACCATGTAGAGGAATACAAAGGAGGATCAAGAAAAGTAAGATAACCAAATGTCACTACTTAAGCAGTTATCAAAAAATCAGCGATTGCATATTTGTAAATAGACTGAACCAGAAAAATTGTTCTTGAAGCTATAAACCAGATACAAAAAGATATATATATATATATGTGTTGGCGAACAGGAAATAATCAAACATGAAAAACTTGATATCAACAAGTGTCAACAGTGTAATAACTTACTTTTCGCTTGCTTATTCCCCCTTCGGTATCTAGTAACTCATTCAGTTTCTCTTCAACTGCAATCATTAGGTAAGTTATTGCAGCAAAATCAAGCATATTACAACAAAATGAATTTACAAAGCAGATGGCAGCGTACCTGCTTCAACATGACTGTTTAGGGGAAGGTTGGGTAACTTTTTAGATAACTGGGGTGCTCTATTTGCCTTATCCACATCTAAAGTTCCTTTATCATTTGTGATATTAGATTTAAGTTTCCCTTTTTTAATTGAAGATGACGAACGATTAGTCTTAGCAAGAGAAGTGGACTTTGTAAATTCCTCCTTTCCAACCATACTGCTGCATTTCAACTTTCTCTTAGATTCAATTGTATCAAGCCGTGATTTGCTTGGTATTGAAGTAGTAGAAATCTCTGGTTTATGTGCAAGATGCAGAGCTGAAGACATAGTGCTGTCAATAACCTCTGGCTGAAATGAATTATCCATGAGTTTAACAGGAGAATGCATCTGGGACATGGGGCCCTCAGGTCCAACCTTCAAAGTAGCTGGTGAAGAACTATTGAAAGGAACTCCAGTGTCCTTGTTAGTATCGGAAGGCCCAACAGCAGCAGCATTAGATGCAACATTATTACCAGCAGTATTGTCAGGTTGAAACTTGTCTCGAACTGTCAAATCTGCAACCCATGTAGCAGTTGAAGTCTTAACGCATCCATCAGCTTTAGAAGAATCAGCACCTACCTTTTGATTTAAGGTGTTTATAGTGATGCGCTCAAGACCAGTAGCATTGACTCTCTTCATTTTATATCTGTTTTCTTGTTGTGCATCTGCACTTTCACTTTCTCTCTCATGCACGGAATGTGACATAATGTCATTCCACTCGTCATTCATCTCCCTATCTTCACAAACCATGACAGGCTCTGCATATTCATCGTCCGAGTTCCCTTGAACTATTACTTCAGAATTCAGTGGATCACCACCTATATACCCCCTACAATTAGGTGAACCACATACACACTTTTTTGCAGCAGCGCCAAAAACGCGTACATAATTGTAGTCAAATGTTAACTCCACACCCTGGCATGCAAAATTAACAAAAATCAGCACGTCCCTCGAGATGTAAACCAGCATAAACTAATATTGCTTCAACTATTAGAGAAAATTAAGAATGGATTTTCATCTAGCATTTCACATATTACACATGACAAGATGCAACCAAATGTTGATATATTGATTCCACATCCACCCCCAAGCTAAAGATTAAAGATGCAAACTCATAGCAGATTTTCACAGTTCTCCCTCCCAGCCCCCACTCCAGCTTTCTAGGAACACAGACATCACTGCTAATGCTATTTGGCTAAGCATGATAAATAACTGATCACTTTCAGAAGAGAGCATTTACCTTATTGATATCCCTAATAGCAAAGAGTCCAACACAGACTTCTCCATTCACCATCCACTGTGATCATAAAAAGTCAGGAGTTAATATTTCTGAAGCCCTCAAAGATTGATCCTCTTTTTAAAAAAATACAGGATTGTATAAAGAAATAAATAGTATGATCTGAAAAGAAGTTAATCAATATCTGACAATCCACAGAAAAAAGATAGCAGCAATTCTGCATGCAGTGATTGGTGGTCAAGGTGGTTGTGTAACCATAAAAGACAGTTGGTTTTTCCTAGCATTTCTTAAAAGTTGTTACCAAAGTCTTTCTGGCTTCATACAAAACAATAACCATGGGGGGGGGGGGGGGGGGGGGGGGGGTGGGTTTGGGGATGCCACATGCCCGTTGACTAGCATGTAACCAGCGAATGGATTATAGAAGGAAGGGTGTACTTTGCATATCCATAATCATTCACTCTAAAGTGAACCACTGCCAGATACTGTAAATAAGGAAAGCTGAGTGTATATATGCATAGACATGGAATTCCTGTTTTTAGGCTTTCTAAACTCGTAATCCCAGATTATAAGGGTTTCCCAGATTTGTAACAACAACTATTGTTGTATTCTTTGTATATAAGGGTAGGCTAAGGAATGTGAAGGAGATCAGTTTTTGGAAAGATAATTTCATGAGTATTACACAAATATAGCAGATACCACAATTATATGAAGGGTTAAGGGACTCCACTGATTACCTTTTCTGTTCTGCAATTAGGATCACAGCTATGGTTTATAAAGCGACCCAAATTTCCCTTAGCACATGCATCAATTACCTGGGGAAAAAAAAAAAGGCATCAATTGCAAGAGAACATGAAAACTGTAATCAAACAAATACCACTTAATATAATGAAACATAAAATCTCGCACTAAAAGTTCATTCTCGTTCAACTACATAAATATTAGAATATTGCTCATGAGTTTATGCAAACCATAAACTCTTTCTTAGAGTTGACGACATGCATTTGAATCAATGATTTAAGGGCCAGTATCTGTTCAGTCATGTACAATTACTTTTGTGCTCAAGCTTTTCAGCAAGTCAAGATCAAAGTAAACTCATATACTAGAGAAGAGGATACCAGGGAGCTCTGCATCCTTGGGTATATTTAAAGTTTAAACAGAAGAATAAATAACCATGCTAGTGAAAAGAAAATTTTATAAAAATAAATCTATTGGAAATTAAGTATGTTGTGACCTCAATTAGTACAAGCAGCGAGAACAAGATGCCCTAAGTTTAGAATGTATACTGTTCTAAGATTTTACATAGCTCATAAATTATGATCAAGAGAATAAATAATACGAACATTTATTCACATAGGGGAACCCAAGCTGCCAATTGGTGCTGAAGATTAGTATTTACAAAATGTCGTGGTAACCGAACAGTATTCGATGTTTCCCATTGGAGAAAAGAGTTAAAAAGATACAGATTGACCAGAATTATATAATATTGCGAAAGCAACTACATCATGTTTTCAACTTTATAAGTATAAGAGATGGGTGATAGCAAACCTCGCTCCCATTTAGTGTCATGAAGTAAAAATGTCTATGCCCCTGCAGAGCATACTCTCTCTGCCTTGCTTCATACGCATGGATATCAAGTACCTGAAACATCCAAATCCAAAACTCAATAAATATGAAAGAACTCAGGTACACTGAACTTAGAATCTCCTGTGATGAAATATCTTGAAATCTAAAGCCCCCATGAATGCCGTGGTCTGTGACTATGCTTCTAAGGTATTATTGACTAACCAACCAAGGCAGGTTAAAAGGCCTAACAACTTCAACAATTTATTTATCTGGACTTCAGAGTGATAAGAAAGGAGTATAACTGTCCTATGCAGAAAGGCACGAGAAATGAGTAGAAGCTTGTGTCACAAAGAGACCCTAAGTCATCAGTTAAATGCTTTTACCTCAAGGGAGTGCATGATCATCAGCATCTATTTCACTCAGGATGGAGTTGCTAAATTATTGAAAAACTACATAAGATTGCTACACAAGGAAATTGGCCCATTATATGCATTACCGATTAATTCAGTGTAGTTAATATAATGTTATCCTTCAATATTAGGTGCAAAAAGTCCAAAGTATATAGAAATCCAGATTACCTCTCCAACATATTCAATGACAAACTGTCCTTCAGAGATATCCTGGAGAGCTTGAAGGCCAAAACCCTTCTTTCCACAGTTGAACCACTTCAGTTGAGCATATATGCGTTTTTTGAACTGCAAACACAGAATTTACGCCAGTAGTCAGAAATTAAATTATCACAGAAGAGGAAAACGATAAAAAAATTGGGTACCTGTTGATTCGAACAAAGGTCACCACACGGGCAAGTTCCTGGAACACACTCAATGTTGAGCATTCGGTTCAAGCATTTTGCTCCACAACCCATTCTTCCATCTGATGGAGGCTTGCAATGGCAAACCATCACCTGTTATGCACAAGTTCGATGCGGGAAAAAATAAAAAACAGGTTGATTAGACTTTGTACTAGATGTGAATTGAAAGAAGAATGTGTGATGTATGACTTTATTTGCAGCACCAATATGAAGGAGCTCAAAACCTTAGGTTCATAATACACAGCCACACACTTGAAATGCACAAGGCAGGCACAAAATAAAGCTGCTTAGACAATGAAACTACAATTGCAGAACTGGCTTAAACAAATTTGATGTGCATAAATAAACAGAATCTTCTCATTAAAAAAAAAAAAAAGAACAGAATCTTCAATGGATGGTCAAGAAGACCTATTTGTCCGAGTTATTTCACATGTAAAGACCATAGAAGTACCATAGATATAATAACCAAAAGTGCAATGGAATAACAATATTAACTCACAATGCAACAATCTTTATAGGCATAAATCTGGCTGTCGCATTTCAAACAAACCACTTTGTCAATTAGTTAAAGTTTGTACTAAGAATTACAATGAAGAACATATTGGCACATCAGTTTTACACGGAGAAATAAAGTTTCAAAAAATGCATTCACGATTCATCGCATTGATAAAATTTTCATAAGTCCAGAAGAAAGAAATCATGTGAATTGTGCTACTATACATGGAATGATGGAACCATCAAAACAACTTAAGACACAAACTTCATGGTCTAGCAGCAGACATTCTTTTTAGGTAGGTTCATTGTTATGGCTATAACGGCCTGCTCATGAGCTGACAAGCCAAATATTATGAAACTTGAGTTTAGTTCCTTCAATATAGCAAGTCACATTAAGAGCTTTTATTGAGTCAAGTTTCGAATTGCTCATGAGAGCCTGGTTCATTTAAAACCATACTCATCACATAAAAGGATTGACCAATGAATGAAGTTCTTCCATTTCTTATACAGGGTGAAATTAAATACTCAATACGCTCAACAAAGGACATATAAAGCTAAGTGAACAAACCTCATCTATAGTCTGAGTTTTGCGCCTTCGATTAAGAAATAAGTTTGACTTAATAAGCGACCAAGCCAACGGTTTAGGATCTGCAAAATATACAAAGTCAACTCAAATTTAAAATCAATGGAGATGCATATCACCGGCAGATGAATCCAAATTCAAGGGATACAACAATGTTGTGGCATGATATGATAATCAAATACCATGTAATTGGTTTTTGTTAGACTTCAGCAGGGTATCACATGCATCTTCATCACAAGAAGCATCAGATATTTCTAGCTCTTCATTGATATCTGAATTTGACTTCTCTTGAGGAATTGAGCAGTCGGCGAAGTCTTTATCAGTGTTATCCTTGCAAGACCTTCAAATAATGAAGACAGAATCAAAAAATTATTTTAATAATATAGTGAACTGAGTCAACATCAAAAGACTTTAAAAATAGTACTACAACTCTACAAGGCTTGAGAACTAAAGCTTCACATTCATGATCATCAAGGATTTGCTAGGACTTTCAAGTTAAGACTATACTTTTCATATCAATCAATAAACATTGAGTTCTTAAGTTCACTCATGTATTGCCCTTGGTACAGCCCAATATGTGCTTAGGCATCAGCTTATACAGCATAGGTGAGCATGATAAATAAATATCAACAGGACTTTTCAGGTATATGATGTGAAAACATCAGGTCACAGAAGGTTTACTCATGAGGTTATCTCACACCACACCACTCCCTTCCCCCAAATAATAAGTAACATTTCCCAGGCATTTTCAACCCCGCCGCAAGATAACCATCCTCGCAAGCAAGTATGAAAGAACATGGTAGTATACAAGAAGATATGATGATGCCAGGCAGTCCAGGGAGAGTCTCACTCAATAAGATTCACGGCCAGTATAAAAGTCTCCAAAATATGTGATTATTGGTGGCATACTGTTGACTCCACAAAAAAAATAAAAATGAATAGAGTCTAAATGAGGTACATATGCATTGAGTATTTACAGTAAGATGACATATTTCCAAAACCCCAGGACAATTTCCCTAACTCTGTAGTCAAAGAAAAACAAGGCAACACCAAGATACGAGTATGTGTGACTTTATATAGATAAATCCACCATACAAAGCAGAAAAGACACTTGAAATAACATCCATTTCTAAATGTGATGAAATGGAATATTTTTTATATCAAGATTTTAACCACAGCAATCATGATTATTTACCATCGAGAGTTTGTTTCTTCTATCTGATCTGCAAGTGTAGCTGGTATGCGCCGCCATTTTTGACATTCATCACATAGCACCCACGCATTCCTTTGTAGAGCATACTGACCCCTTACAGCCCCAGATGAAAATGGCAAGGCATTAGTTGGTCCGCTTGATCTCTTGATGTCTCCGGTTTCTCCAAGATCAGATGATGTTTGACTTCCTGTAGGATTGAATATAATATGGCAAAAGTCATTTACAGTTTTCCTGACATTGCACCTTAAGATTTAAGGCAGGGGACTGGGAGCAAGACAAGATCTCAGTAATCAATTCAGGTGCATATGTTTTGTGGTTGTGCTCTTTGGGAAGGATTACATGACACTTCTCACATAAATACAGAGACTTAAACAAGTACCTGGTTCAAGATGTCTTTGCACTCCACCAAAAAGACCACTAGTATCATCCTTCTCATCAATTTGATGCTTAAATACAAAATTATTTTTATCTCCTTTCTTTTTTGAGGCCTTGCTTTCCTTTCTGGGCAAACCCAAGACTCCAGACCTGCTCTTACGCTCTCCTTTTGCCATAGAACATTTAGAGAATTTCCGTCCCTTGGTACAAGGAATTAATGGGTTAACAGCCTGTGGGTTTGAAGACTCAGCGCCATCAACAAACTTAGATGAAGGATTCCCTTCAGCACAATTGTAAACATTTTCTAATGTATTAGAAAGGATCTCTGAGTTGGTTATTCTTGAACAGCCTGTAGGACCACTGGGAACTCTGTTGCTGCTATTTGGATCCACATTTGGGTTTTTAATTGAAAGTACAAAGGCATCACTACATTCAGTGACATCAGCCACTTTCTGCCTTGGTCCAACTTCAGCAGGTGCTTTAGCATTTTGTTTGGTTTCTGCACCACTTACCCTGTTGTTCAAGCTGCAATCAGAAAACTGATATTGCTTATCTTTCTTCTTTCCTTTACTGGATTTCTTTTGTGGCAAACTTAAACTTGAAACACCACCAAAAGGAACATCAGGAATGGAGTTTGTAAGACATTCCAGCCTACTTCTTTCCAGTGGCATATCTTGTGAACCTTCTTCATAAAGTGGAGCATCAGGAACAGAGTTTATAACTTCTGAATCAGGTGAAGTTCCTGGATCTAGACATCTGTTTTCAGTGGATGCTCTCAAATTATCTCCAACCTCATGCCTAATAATTTGATGGCCATCACTTATTGTACTGAAGGATTTATTTTCTATACTACCTGTAATATTAAGATGTGTGCCCAAGTCAGAAGCGCACATCACCTTCTCTATGTTGCTATCATTTGACAATAAGACATCTTCAGGAAAAATTTCCCCAAAGTTTCTTTCCATGACGTCGCATAAACCAGAAATGTTTTTCCCTGATGCATTAGATTTTTCAGCGACATTAACCACACTTTGGTTACCAATTTTAATCTTCAAAGAGATCCGACGAGTTGGGGTGCAGGTTTTCTGAACTGATTTTTGACCAGTCTGAGCCTTGATAGAGTTCCTCTTCCCTCTATGGGCTCTTGCTCTCCCTACTTTCTTTCCACTACCTGGATTTGGGTCAAGGACACTGTGTTCATCAGAAGCTGGTAAGCCCACAAATGCCCAAACGGAAGATCTAGCCCGATTGGAGAACAAGCTTCTTCTTCTTCTTGAAATCTGCAAGGACTTTAAATCTGGTTCAGAGTCTTTTTGAGCAATCATACTACAATTTCTTGATGGGTTCTGAGAATTATTATTCTGATTTAATTTAGTGTCGGTATTGTGAGCACTATTCCTCCGAGAAGATGTGTATACAATCAGATCATCATTTGATTTTTGTGTTTTATCAATTTCATCGACAACCTCAGCTTCACCATTCCTATTTGTAGATGGTTCAGCAACCTTTGCAAAGTCAGAACAAAATGTACTAGTGTCTTGCTCCTCATCGGACCTCTGTCCAGGTGGGCCAGCTTCATCATTGGATTCAACAGCATCACTTTGAATGGTATCTTTTGCATTGTCATACCTCAGCTCTGGACACTCAGCAAAACTGATGGAACCAAAATCTGAGAGAAGATCATCAGCAGCTAAAAAATCTGATGTTACCATTGTTGCAGATATTTCATCTGCTTTCGTGCAAGAGGTTTCATATGGTGTTGGAGAAACAGATAATTCTCCAATGCCAAAATCAGTTGCGGACAATGCTGCCATGCTTTCACCAGCATTTTCACCAAAAGGTGTCTCAGTGTACATGTTATCCAATTCACCGAGACTCATTGCGTATGAAGAGAAATCTCAGCAGCTATACTTACGTAACCCATGCGAACAATTTACAGCAGATACATCTTAGACAGTTGGGCTTCTGATGGAGGAAGACAATCAAACTGCTTAAGTTTTGGCAGAAGCAGCTCTCTGGAAGCTCACATCGATGGGAAAATTTGGCACCTTTGATGTCAGCTCTTTGCCACATGCACTTGAACCGTATTGATGATTACTGAACAAATAATTATCATACATAAGCAAATGAAAATTAACACAAATAAGATGTCACAATAAGAAATAAACACTACATTCCAGAAAATTATAATAAACACACTATATTCATGAGTATGACATCAATATATATGTATATATATATTTATATATATACCTGCGTAACACTGAGTCATGTTAGAAATAAAAAGTAGTATATTATTCACATTGTAATAATATTAACATGTGTAACAGGCCAGTTAATGTACCACAGTTTCCAGGTATGATCAATTAACATCATCTTCCAAACAACTAATCCTGGAGGGGAGAAGACAAGATGGGTATGCAACAGCCCGAACTTCTGGTAACTTCATTGACAAAATAAATAAGTTCAGATATAAATAGTCGTTGAATATCCATAGTTTAGATTTCCCATTCCTTCAAAGCTCTATTAGCGTAAATCAATGCATTATCCATGGAAACTGACCCGATTAATTTAAAAACATTTACATTTCAATGACTATAACATATTAAAATTAACCCACCCAACCCCACTCCCCCAACCCAACCCCCAAAAGTCCACGTGTTTATATGTGGAAACTACACACCGACATCACAATAGCGTCTCCAAAAGTCTCTGCACACGTGCTTGTACACACAAGGAAAATTACCGACACGTAGATATAAAAACATTGTTTCCCTAAACTCTGCAGCGTGCTTATATGCACATGAAAACTGAAAACACGCAGACATAAACGCCCCACGTATTCAAGACTGCTTGCCATGTGTTTCTGCAAAACAACATGGCTTCTCATAAAACCCTCTGTAATATGCTTTTAAGCACATAAAACTACAAACACACAGTGACACAGACATAACCAGGTGGAATCTTGGAAACTTTCTACTGCGTGCATACAGAAACCTACTAAATGAGAAAGCATATAAACACATAAACATTGTTTACTATCCTAAATATATTAATGCCAGTATGCCACTATAGATTGAACACAAACAGAAAAAATGAAAACAGAATTCCTAACTGCACGCCAATGCAGCTAAAAGCCAGAAACAAGCAAAAAATACCATTAATTCCAAAAAAATCAAGTCCCAGATACAGAGCTTCAAAACCCTAGCTGCCAGCAAAATCAAAACCCTAACTCTACATAAAAACACCAATGCGAATCAGGCAGGTCCACAAAACAAGAATTAACGATGCACTGGAGATAGAAAAGAGGGATCGTACCTGGAGATAATCAATCAACACCCACAGAAGGATAATTCATATGATTGAAGAAATTAAACACGTATATATATTCAAACAGCAGCTTTGTGTGTGTTCTTAGAGAGAGAACGGAATTGCTTGGCGGTGTCAGCAAAGGTTGTTGAAGGGAAGAAAATAGTCAGAGAGAGAGAGAGAGAGGAGAGAGAGGAGACTCTTACCCAAAACATGAAGCTTTATTATCTATTCTGTTCACACACACACACATATGTGTGTGTATAATTTTGATAGGGTGAAGTACAAGCGCTCTTTGCACGGGTCTGGGTCTTTGACGCGTGGCAAGTGGGGGTATAATCGGAGTTTTGTAGTTTAATGATATTATTTTTGCCCTTTTTTCTCTTTTTGACTATTGATTATGATGTTAACGTCATTTTCAATATATATACAAAATTAAATTTTGATTGGAGATAACTTATATTTTTAGTTTGAATTTTTCTACGCTTCTCATCTGTAAGAAAAATTCGAATTTTTTAATTTGAAAATGCAAGTCAATATAATTACAATTTGAATTATATAAAATGGTGGTTTAGTGATCTTTTTTCATTAAATGTTTATTTTCTCATATTTTGGACCAAGCTAGGTATTAATCGATATTGTCATATTTGGCCGATTTCATTATAAATATAATATATAAGTGTATCTATTGTGATGTCTAATAATCAAATTACTAGCATGAGTCTCATGTATCACACGATATTTTAATACTAATTAAGAAATTTGAAATTGTTATTTATAAATAAAATTAATTATTATTTATCATTAATTCTTAATTTAATTAGTATGTAATTTAAATTTAATTATGTGAATTTTTTTAATTATCATTTAATGTAATTGCAAATATCAGCTTTAACTAAAATGTTTACCTAAAATTTTATTATCAATCATAATTACTAACACTTTGTTATTCAATTATTATTCTCATTAAATACTCTATTATTATAATAAATTATAAATATTAAATGATTTAAATTGTAATTAAATAGGATTAACCAGAGAATGACATGTGTCACTCTTGGTTATTCCTTTCGTATAGATATAGATATAATATAAAAGACCAAAAGATAGTTCAAATTACTACCAAATAAATAAACAGAATATGTTTGGATTTACAAAATTGACCTTAGTGAGCATACAAAAGCTCTAAACACAAAAACAAGATATGAACTTTTCCAGTGTATTTCTTCAACTACTATCTATCTCCCTCTGTTTTTCTTCTATTGCAACATCTCTACTCTTCCTGCTAACTTAGACTGAACCAGCCAATTCAAATGGCTTCATCCCGATTATCGTGAGAAGATACGTCGATCAGCGCTGCTCCTAGAAGGAATGGTGGTGTGATCTTAAACCCGAGGAAGGATGACTAGAACCAATTAGAAACGCTGAAGTCCCGAAGCTTTCTGAGATGCTTTTCCATGTCTTCTCTGGTTTTGTTCCACTCTTCCTTTTCTATTACTGTTGTTGGATCATCTCTTTCCTCCTACAGAAGAATAAACAGCAACGAATTAGCTGAACGGGGACAGATGCTACAAGGAGAGATTTGTTTTGGAGAAGTTACCGAGGGAATTATCTTGAAGGTGTTTCCATGATCACGCACAACCAGCAAATCGTTCCTTCTATCTCGTCTGCTTCCTCCCGGAACCGTCACCTGCAGAAACGACAACAGAAAAAACTTAGTATCATACTCTGAAGGAGGAGGAGGAGGACAATCATCTGTAACTCAATGGTATCAACGGGGGTTGGGTGGCAGAGGCATAAATACATAAAAAGCAATGTATCATAAAGATTACACGACATATTATATATCAGCTTCAAGAATTTTCCACAAATCCAGGATAACCTAGTGTTCACATTGTTGGCCTCACTGAAACCAGAATCGTGAAGTTTTTACCAGCTAAGCAACCTGATGACGGGCTTCACGTATCAATTTTGCATTTAAGTTTGTGTGACAACGGAAGCAAGTAAAAAAAGATTCCCAAAAACCAATTTTACTTCACAGAGAAAAGAATCTAGAGGTTAACTTAACTAACTAGTTTTACAGAATCCAAATTGCATGTATGTAGTGGTAGTACATGTGGCTGAATATGCACTTTACAAGATGAATGTTACACATAGCAGAAAGAATAAATTCATTGAGCAGTAGATCTAGCATGGCAGTTGAGTTTTTAAACCCTACAGCACTCTATTGTGACAAGAAAACAATTGAAGAGAGTTCAAGGGAAAGGAATATGAGACTAAAACCAAAGTGAGATCCCATGTTCGATATTATGATTCATCTTAATCACCTATTTTTCTATTCTTAAGGAAAAAAAAAAAAAGGAAAGATCAATTGCTCTGGGGTACCTAGTTTTTAATAATTTTGTATTTTAAGAAAGCAAAAGGGAACAGGCAGCTGAAAGAAATGAGCATACCAAAACTTTGGCCCTTGTGATTGATTTTGTTTTAGAATCAATTACATATATCTCCTCAAAATCCATCACAAATTCTGGATCACCCAACCGACGGTTCCTGTAGTGTTTTGTCAAGAAAACCTGCAATGAAAACAAAATGATTTCACTATGTCAAGAAAACATTAATAAAATACAGAACTTTTTTTTTTTTTTTGTTATATATAACTCTCAGACCCAGCAAGCAATACTTATTCCAAAAGTTACAAAGTATGAACAAATTTCCCTCTCAAATATCTTTGCAGATTCTTTCTGGAAAACTGATCTTTCGGGCAATATGCCAATAATATCGAAAACCTAATCAATTTCATAATTTCACACATAAAAAAAAAAAAAGCCACACATTCAGAAACTTCAAATGGTTTTTCACTGACCTTGAGAACTTCCCTCTCAGATTTATACATGGGATCTCTCGGCGCATCAATTGGTGGCTCTGTCACATTGTAGCACCCATAATCACTCTGTGCACATCGAATGTACTGCCATATCAACAGAGGCGTCAACATTCAATAAAGATAAGCCAAAATGCAGGTACATATATAAGTGTGAACCATCACCAGCAACAAAAAGACTACCTTTTCAGGCATTTCTGCAAGAACTTTAGGAATTGCATATACATCTGTGTCTGGAGGTGTGACGTACATCTAGACACAAAAAATCAAAACCAAAATCAGGTTATTTATAAATCCATATAATGATCACAAAGGAAATGAACGCAACACCAAATATTGTTTTTGCACATCAACATTATCAGAATCCGGTAAACAAAATTGACTACGATCACATAAACAGCAGTTAGATTGTCTGATGCAACTGTTATAATCATGTTTCATAAACAAGTAACATTGGCACTATATTCATGACATAGCATTGTATTCAATAGTGTGAACAATTTGTGCAATGTCAATATTGTCTAAATCCTAATCTAATAACTATTACCAACTTAATTATACTGCGCAATCATCCATGCTGAGCAGATAAATCAAGGTTATTAAGCATAAACTCCAAGAAACAAAACATTATAGAACGAGATACACCATCATAATGCATCCATGCTGAGCAGATAAATCAAGGCAATTAAGCATGAACTCCAAGAAACAAAACATTATAGCACGAGGTACACCATCATAATGCATGCAAAATTCGAAATACCCATAAGAAAGGGAAAAAAAAATTACCTCTCGAAAATCATAGACATCATTATCAGGATCAGGCGGCTTCCGGATAAAAAAATCACAATCCAAAAGACAGATCTTATGAAACTCGTCTTCATTTATCCGATAATCGACGATTTTCTCCGAGTCCCATCCCTGAGTCGACACGAAGCTCTTGCTATGCACCATCGCAATGTCATCTTCTCCGCCACCGACGCTGCCGGCAGCAACCAGAGCGGCAACGGTGTCATAATCGACATCAAAATCCTTCTTATTGTCGACCTCTTCGACCTCATCTTCGTCCATGTCGTAGTCATCGGGGCCTCCTCCATCAGCGTCTCCGTCGTCGGCCCAGGCCCGGAAGTCCGGCCGGGAAACTATGGGGCGCGCCACGTTCAAAGACCGGAAAGTGTTGGGTTTGGGAAATGAAACTGGGTGGACAGCTGCGTATTTCATCGGAAAGAGGGGTGTGAAGAGGAGAGTAGCGGCGGCGTTCATGGCGGCGTCGAGGTGGAAATTGAGCTTAGTGGTGGGAGGAGGGAAAGTGAGAGAATGAAATGGATTAGATATTTGGGTTCTGTTAGGATGTGATCGAACACACTGCTAAATGGTGCACTCGTTCAACTCACCCAATTTTCCACTTTCGAATATCTCAATTTTTATAATACTTTATATAATTTGCGTTCATAATTTAAATTTCAGTTTATTTTATTTATTATATTTCTTGATGAAATTTTCTATCTTCATAGTTTATAAATTAGATATTTTTATTTAATAATATGTATATTAAAACATTAAATATTAGTATAATTTTCTGCACTATTAATCATGAGGCTCAGATCAGTGTATAAAATCAGCTAACAAGGGTATATAATATATTCAACCGCGCCATGGCTGCAACCCACGGTTGCACGTGACAGCACGCGCCGCCATGATCGCCTCGCCAAGTGACGGCTCGATTATCCCCATACTTTAGCTCAGAAAATCCAAAATAAAATCATCACAGCCTCTCATTTTCGGAGAACAGATCAAGGAGTAAAAGTATCCATTCTCGTTCATCAAAAAAAAAAGAAAAAGAAAAAGTAGGGATCAATTTATGGAAATTGAATTGAAGAGCTGTTGGTCTTTCGCGATCGATCGTATAAACTCACCGGCGAACAGAGAGCGGCAACCGCCCTTGGAGAAATTCCATCTCACTGTTCGCCTCATTATTGTTCTGGTTCTGAGCTATCGGATGATAGAAACACTCAACACGGAAAGGAGGCTCAGATCTGTGACAAAATTAGGGCACAGAGAAAGCAACCACGCCATGGCTGCGAATCACCGGTTGCATTCACTTGTAAACGCCGTCCGGGTCGCCCAGCCAAGATACGGGTCGGATCCTCCGGCCGATCCAGTAGCTCAGAAATTGAACGGAACAGAAATCATCACAGCCTCTCGAAAAGGATTCCAGCTGCGAACTGAGCGCGAAGCATTCACAACCAACAACAAGAACAAAAGCAGAAGCAACCAGCAATCATAACTCTCGCTATATATATATATCTATATCTATATACGCATATACATAACATGAAGGTAAGTATAATTGAAGGGTTGTTGAATTTTGTAGGAAAATCATCGGATTACAGAGAGGGGCAACAACCCTCGAAGAAATCCCATCTCTCTGTCGCCTCATTTCTGCTTTCTGAGCTAAATGGATCCTCGTTATGGGTCAGTGTCCTTTATATAGTCTAAAGGGCAAAGTCGTAAAATGGGCCTGCCCGAAATACTGGTGGATTGGGCTTTATAAACAAAAGTCCGAAAGCAATTGGGTTTATACGGCCCATTCCATATGTTTAATTGGATTTTTATTATCTTCATCAGGCCGTCCTAATCATATTTGAACGAGATCGGGCCGAGCTACTGGCCCAAATATATTGTAAATTACATCTCTAGCCCAAAACGAGATAGAATTGTAAAGAGTAATTACTAATTAGCATATTATGCATGTTTATGTGTAATATGAGTGTGTTTTATTTAACTGCATGCAATTAGAAGTTGGATCAAATTTCGAAAAAATTATTTATAGCATAATGTTAAGAGTCTTGGAGGCAATAACTTAGGATTGTAAATCATACAAAGTGAATCCAACAACTACTGTTGATACTAGTTTGAAATATAATCGAGTTTCAAATTTAATTTTTAACTTGTTTGATAATTAATTGAATAGAGTTTGACTGAGCTTTAAACAAGCCAAATTCAAGTACGAAACGATAATAATCGAGAAACTTTAGATTTTATCGAATGCAAATTATATATATAAAAGTATAGGTTTGACACTCTCAAGTGATAACACTTGGAGCTCTATAAGCATAACAAGTGTTCCTTCTTAAAACATATTTTATTTATATAAAAATATGGTTTGACACTCTCAAGTGATAACACTTTGAGCTCTATAAGCATGTCAAGTGTCCCTTCTTAAAACATATTTTATTTGTCAACTATAAAATCATTAATATCAATTAAATACTCAACTCACTACTCAACAAAAAATAAATATGTAAGTTACTAATGTTTGCTAATGTTGTATTGTTCTTCACTACATACATGAAATCTTTGCTTCCAAATTTGAATAATTATTTGTCCAACATTTCAATTTGAAAGGGAAAAAAAAAAAAGTAAACAACAATGTTACATAAGCATATATAATATGAAATTCTTATAAAAAGAAAACAAAAAATACACAACAATGTTACATAAACATTTATACAATGAAATTCTTATGCAAAAAATAAATAAATTGAAGAGTGAATATACTACTATTTTTCATTGAATTAAAACAAATAAATAAAAAAGATATTTGAAGATAGTAATACCTTACAAAAGAACATTTAGGATAGTTCAGATTAAAAAATAACTTTAGAAAAAAAATTATTTGTAGGATTCAAGAAAAAAAAAAAGATAATATGGAAATATTGAAATTACTAATATTTACAAAAAGAGCATTTAGGATAGTTCAAACTCTGACATTAACAAAAATAAGTGCTAAAAAATTAGGATATGTTTGAGTTGAAACATAAGTAGATTTTACAAGTTTAAAAGTGGATTGTGAAAATAATTGAATTTGATAAGTTTGTGTTTGTCAAGAGATTTTATAAAAGAAGATTATAATTAATTTATTATATCATATCGGGAACTATATGAAAAATAGATGATTTCCTATTATTTTATTTTGAAAAAAAAACAAATGTTTTTAAAATTTCAAGAAATGGATATAATTTAAAGTAGAAAAAAATTAGAATTATAGAATATAACATAATTAGGATATTGGTCATCCAAAATCCAGATGTGCACATCCAGTCGAAACACCCCTTAAACAATTGAGAAATTATATTAAAACTTTATAACAACAATTATAACAATTGGTTAAAATTAATAAAAACAAAACAACAAAAAATTACAAAGGAAACCAATATGTAAATCAAATAATGAGTGCAATTAAAGATAAAAATTGAACAAGATAGATATCTTCGAGCCATAAAAATTAGATGTATTCTACACTTTTTACAGAAAGATATGAAAATACTTAATGTTACAGTTAAAACACAATTAAAAAAATCATATTAACAAGTTTGTGCTAAAGAACAAATGAAAAAAAAAAACAATAAGAAATATTATTTTAAGGATAAATAGAAAATGTCACACTTATAAAAAATTTGTTAACATATAAAAAAAATACTACTTTAATATAAAAATAAGATAAATATTAAACAAATTCCGTTCATCGGTTCAAACCTAGTGTGTGTTAAAACTTATTTGTTATATCTATTGCATCGTGTTTAAATGGAACTTTTATCCAAGAGCATTCCGTTCAACTGGGCGCCCACGGTTCGGGTTGAGCCGGGTTTAACCCGGATCCGCGCCCATTTATTTATTTATTTTTTAATTTATGCGGTAACCTTTCTGTTATATGAGTATAACCTTTATGTTATATGACTATAACCTTTTTGTACAAACATCATAACCTTTAAGTTAATATACTCAGACTTTTTTCAATATAAAATGTAAGATAATATAGCTCAAAATCTTTATGTTATGTTGATTTAACTTTTATATATAAATATCATAACATTTATTTACTTAAAGAATAACATAAAAGTTGTGTTAATATAACATAAAAGTTTATATTATTATGCGTAAATGTTGCATTATTACAACTTAATGATTTACAGTGTGTTCAAACCTTAAAATTATATACTTAGAATTATTTCAATCATGTAATATAATTGAAAACTTTTATATTCTTATAACCTTTATATACAACTATCATAACCTTTGAAAAATATAAAAATTATATTATTTTTATATTATTATAATATAAAAATTAAATTATTATAACATTAAGTTAAAGTTATTATAACATAAAGGTTTAAAAGGTAAGATATTTATCTTACTCTGTAAAATATTAAATCATCAACATAGAAAGGTTATGTAAACATAATGAAAAGGTTAGACAGACATAACTAAAAGTTTAGGCAAAATAACTAAAAGGTCATGGAGTGAAAATAGGATTTGAGCGCGCGGTGCGTGTCAGCGCGTGGAGCTGCATTCCAACGCGTTTTGGGCGGGAAAACCACCTTCCGAATCATATGATTCGGTAAATAATTGTGTTCATCCCAAGATCACAAATCAAATATGGAATATTTGATTTTGTTTGATTTACTCATTTTTGTTTAATAATTTTGTTTGGCGAACCAAATAGAAACATTTAATTAATAATATGATAACATAGCAATTTCTGCTGAAGAAAAAATAAAATTTCCCTATAAAAATCAACCATTTAGAATTTAAAAAATAAAAATAAAAATTGGAGGCTCAGATCTGTTACAGTAATGAGGCAAGGAGAAAGCGACCACGCCATGGCTACAAATCACCGGTTGCAAGTGACGAATCACGTCGCCATCCGGGTTGTCCGGCCAAGATACGGGTCGGATCTCCCCATGCCCGATCCACTAGCTCAGAAACTGAAAGAGAAGAAGAAGAATCATCACAGCCTCACAAAACCCTAACCCGAAACCCTGGATCGAAACAGAACTGCCATTTACTCATCAACAACAACGAAAACAACCACCGATTTCGATCATCTCTCTCTATCTCTCCCACTGTGTGTGTGTATGTATATATATATATATATATATGCATGTAAGCATGCGCTTACAGAATTGATTAATTGTTTACTTGCTTTTTTTTTTTTTTTTCTTTCTGAAAAGGACGGTTGAATTCCGGCGAAAAATCATCGGCGAACAGAGCGGGGCAACCGCCCTTGAAGAAATCCCTCTCTCTCTGCCGCCTCATTTCTTCGTTTCTGAGCTAAATGGATCTGAAAATGAGTCGATGAGCTCGATGCTGTTTATATACTCCGTTGAAATTCCCAAGATGCCCCCGCATGTTTTCGAGTTTGCCGTGGGCTTTGGGGATAGAACTGTAATTTTATTCTAGCCCAAATTAGTCCTTTTTCTTTTGACCATAAGCCCAAATTAGTCCCAAACAATATTATAGTTATGATTTACAAAAGTTGTCATTTGTTGGGCCCATTAAGCCCATTATGCTATTTTCCAATATATAATGTATTTGTGACACTTTTAAATTGAGTATAGAAGTAATATGTATAAGAAAGTAGTCAAAAGTTTAGAAATATAATTAATGAGAATACAACTTAATTATAGAGAGAAAAGATATAATCTAATTTACCTTTTTGGACCAGTTCAATATTGCACATACTTAATGATTGTTGTCTATTACAACTAAATCTTAAGATGATTTAAATTTTAAAATGGCAATTAATCCACTAGGCATGCACAATCATGTATTGACAAAGATATGTAACTTATCCATCCAAATAAGTGGAAAATTTTGTCAAAAGTTTAGTGTTGCAATGATAAATTAAATGACACTAGAGATTATAATATTATGTAACAACATATGATTTAGACTACAGATTTCTTCTTTAATTAATAACATATAGAAAGATTTAACTTACACTCATCAATCTTCTTCATGAGATAAGTGATGGCCACCCAACAAAGCACTTTGCTTTAGGGATAACAAACTTCACAACTATTTTCAAACCCCTAATACCCCCTACCCACCCCACCCCACCCCACCCAACCCCATACCCAACAAAGTTACAAAATGAACATAATTAATAAAGAAAAAAAAAAAAGGAAGAAAAAAAGAAACACCCATAATATCTCATTTATCCATAAAACCCCATGCAAGAACTCATCTCCTACTTAGCTCTCACAGCTTGAAATCTTGGCTCTTTGGGCAAGAACTTTTGCTCAACATAAATAGACATATAATCCCCAAACACAAACTTAGGATAATTAGTCGAATCCTTCGTCTCCTCCTCCTTCTCCTCCTCCTCCTGGACCAGCAGTTCCCTGGCGGGCTCGATGGTGGCCTTGAGGGATGGATTGTAGAACGAAGCAATCGACCTCCTGTTCCCATCGGGCCGGGCCAAGACCCGGTGCCAAACACTCTTGTACCTCCCATTGCTCAGAACCTCAATTTGATCACCAGTGTTGATGACTATGGCATTTTTGATGGGCTGCACATCAATCCACACCCCATCTTTCAAGATTTGCAGGCCCTTTTCCTCATCATCCTGGAAGAGCAGGATCACCCCACCGGCATCCGTGTGGGCCCGAAGCCCGTTTATCTTGTCCGGGTGGGGGCAGGGTGGGTAGTGGCTAACCTTGGTGCCAAAAAAGGCTGCATTTGTGGTGTCTTCTCCACCATTGAAGGCCCTGTTGATGTGCCCTTTTGGTAGCCCCAAGTTTTCATCCATCACTTCCATTACTTTGATTGCTAGCTTCTTTAGTTCCTCTCTGTACTCTTTCATGGTCTCCCTGTTTTCAAACATGATCATCAATACTTAAGTCTATAATATAAACATGCACATTCTTGATTTGTCAACTTTCAATCATGCATTAAAAAGGCTGGAACAGTGTTTCATCTCATATTTCATTGTGTTCTTACCTGAATCCAGGGGTTTTCGAAGGCCAAGCATCATGATTCTCATCCGAAAGCAAGATAACATCCTCCCAATCCACATTCTCAACCCTCTCAGTCACTCTTCTTCTCAGCCAACTCTTTCAAAAGCTGCACCGCTTTCGAGCCCACGAAATCGGGCTCTCTTTCAACCTTGTACCACTCAGAAGCCACCTTCTTGGCCCTATCAAGAAGCTCCTCATTGATCCCATGATTGATCAACTATGAACAACAATCAAGAAACTCAAGCTATTACAAATTTACATCATATCATCAAACAACCATTCTTTACACCATTTCTTTTTTTTTGCTAAAAATCTATGCCAAAGAGTTTAAACTACCTGAAAGAATCCCCACTCTTCACAGCAAGTAGCAATCTGGGCCAATGTCTTGGCCCTCTCCTCTCCATCAAGCTTCGAAAAATCGATCACCGGAATCGCCATAGATTGATAAGAAGGTTATATCAGAGAAAAATGAAGTGATACTAATTGTTGATGTACTCAAGAACTCAACCTTGAGGCCCTATTTATACAAGAACCAATCTCTTACCATGCCAACTTGGATTAATTTCTGAACACACAAATATTATATGTATGTAAAATGTGATAGCAGCCATTGAAGGAAAGGTAAGGACGGTGACAGAATGTCAAAGAAATAAAGAAAGAAAGTCAAGAGTTTTGTTGATCCGACATTTGGTAATTGATGTCCCACAACAGAAGCATTCTACCTCAGATAATGCATCTTTAATTATCATGCATTAATCTTACTTAAACCTTGTTTAATCTCTACTTAATATGTAATCTGGAAACCCCATTTTGCCACGTGGCAACATTGCTGTTCTTTAACATGTCATTAGTTACATATCAAAATTCGAATTTTTTCCTATCAAAATTGAACTGAAATTGAATAGATCCTTGAGTATGGAACCAAATCGAAAATTGTGATGCACTTATGGAACGAACATCCGAAAACACATAATTAAGGAACGGAAAATGATATTAACCCTTTAAGTTTTTTTCCCAATGCTTAAGGTTCATACAATGTGGCAATCTATGGCCTGCACTTTGTGAGAATTTATTATCATAAAATTATATTTTGTGACACCATTTCATATATATACATGATATTAAATCAATTTAATTATGAGATCTAAAAATGTGTATTTGACTTAAAATTCAAATTTCAAATATATGTCTATTAACACCATTTATAGAGAGTTGACTCTCAACTATTAATATTTTATTTAAATAAAAATATTTTGCATCCCATTTGACTTTGTAACATGACGTGCTTTACTTATGTATGATTAGAGATGAGATAAATAAATAAAAGCACAAATTTCTAGGCAGAATTTGTGGTTAAGGAAGTTGATTAATTGTTAAAAAACTCAATTCATTAAACAATGCTATCATCATATATTTATTTATTATTAAAACAATTAAATTTCCAACTACGCCATAATGCATCTTAATATATATATATATATATATATATAATACACTCTCAATTTTACTTATTTTTGTTGTTGCATTACATGACCCAATACAAATGAACACAAATTTAATCAATTAATTTAAAATTTAAATAATTTTGAGTGTAACAGACCTGAAAATTAACAAGAACATGATCTGATGATAATCTATTCTGGCATAAAAGACAAGATTTGAATAATAAATATGCATTATGGGATGGATGAAATAAATAATTAAGTAAAAATATTGTTACAAGATAATTAATGGTTAAATTTGTTGGTTAGTGATCTGTAAATTGAAGAAAGCATGAATCATGGGCTAGTGATCGAGTGTTAGAATATTAGGACACATTTATAGCTGGTACAGATAATCCTGATGTCTCTACCAACAACAAAAGTATTAATGTCCAAATGATGTGTTAAATCATTAATCTATATATATAATTACTGCTAAAAACCACTAATGTGGGAGTTAATTTTGTGACATTTTGTCATAAAAATATAATTTTTCCTATACTTCACATAATATATATATATATATATTTCGATTTATCTTTCACTTTCTGAACACAATTTTTTTTCCCTAATGTTAAATATATCTTGTTTTATTGTGTTATGTGTAATATTCATTCATTAGGTTAGATCTCATGACTTTTGTTACAACCATATAGACATCTTCTAATAATACTACTCTAAAGGAAGGGAATATTCATGTTGTCATCATTACACACATAGTCATAGTTATTAATTAAATGTTGTCTTAATTTGTGTGAACCAATCTTAAATTACAGATAATTCAAATTAAGAGAGCCAGTAATTATTTGTCACAAAAATACAAAAAAAAATTGAATTTATATTCACGTATATATATATATATAATATATTGATGTGGTCGAACTGACCACATTCGAACTCTTCCGAAAAACCAATCGACTTGAAGGCTAATTAATGCGAACAGAATAGAGAAGTAAGAAGAACGTTTTTGGGCGAACAAGTAAGTTCACACTTTATAAAAAACATGAGCGAACTAATCAGTCTTGCAAGCTAAACTGTCGAACTGTAAGCTGAAATGTCGAACTAGATCCAAACGAACTGATTCAAATTCGGAACAACTGCCACGATCGCGAGAATATCGCCCACTTCCCACTTTTTTAGGAGAAATCCTAACTACCACGTTTTTCAGGGAGTATTTATAAACCCTTATCTCTGTATTTCACACACAATATCATACACAATACTTATTAAGAAAAAGAGCAATATCAACGTTTTTCCCAGATTACTGACTTGAGCGTCGGAGTCTCTTCACCGGGAAAAACCCCCGGTGTTTCTTTTTTGTAAGAAATATCCATACTTTTATATAGGTAATAGATATATATACACACAATAGTTTTTTGTACCATAAAATCAAATAACATGAATTTTTCTACCACTAATTCAGGTGAAACGAATAAAATAACCGTTGCACTCACATAATTGTGTAAGATCGTTGGCTAATGTGATGAAAGATGTTATTTATGTCTTATAAACAAAAAACAAATTATACATGCATTTTGTTTACTAAGAATTTTTACAATTAATTATTGAACATAAAAGTAAAATAAATATTTCAATAATTAATTGTAAAAATTCTTAGTAATTGCATTAATGATGAACATGATTGACTCTATGTAATTCTTTAATAATAATAACAATAATTATTATTATTGTTATTATTATAGTAACAATAAATAATAATAATAATAATTCAACGAATACCTATCGTGCCACCTTGCATGATTTAGACCAAAAATATTGTTTAGTACGTAAAGGTACATCCACGCGAGTCTGCGACAATGATTGTTATTATTATTATTATTATTATTATTATTATTAGATTAGATAATTAGTTGTTATTATTTTATTTATCGTTGACTCTCTTTTACTATTTTCATTAATGAGGCTGAATTTTGATGCATGGTGTGATCCCATTATGGACTTAAATCAATTTTGTCGACCATAAATACTATTTTGAGAATTTTATCTAAGACCCCACTTGTTTATATCTTTTGAATTCATTTAATTTTCAGATTCAACATTAATTTAAGCTTGTTATTATACATAATTAGTTGTTTATAGAGACTAAACGTATTAGTCTTTAATAGTCCCCTACAATTCACAATCTATGTAAATAGATTTTTAGAACCGTTTGATATGAGTTTTTACGTTGTTTTTTTTTTAATCGAAAAGGATTATTAAGCTAACTTTTGGTGGTGGCTTTCCAGATTAGACCTTGACTTGGACTGATTTGAAGAGGAAAGGGTTTGGTTAATATTCATGCATCTTAAATAAACAAATAATTAATTACCTTGCAATAGAAGATAATTAAAAATAAAATTTCATGTCGATTAATTTAAAAATTCCAAATCACATGTTGCTGACAAATGGTGTTACTCTCAAGGCATTAATTTAAGTCAGAAATTTTGTCTAGGGTGGCTGTACACAGATTTGAATTCCAAGTCTTTATTTTTGTCAATCATATATATTTTATTTGAAAATAAATAGCAAAAAAAACATGAGTACAATATATACACATTTTATTCATGATTACAAAAATCATTGATTTGATTTGAATACATTGCCTACTTTGGTTGATCAATGGATTTGATGCTGATGATCTATTTCTAATTTTATATAATTTGGTTGTACTGTACAAAATCACTTTCTGAATATTTTCTTTTGGTTTAACAGACCAGATTTAAATATTATTCTGCAATCATATATATTTGAGGATTTAAATCTGTAATCAGATATTTGCAGATATTAAGTGTTAGATTTTGTATCAGTCACATATATTTTACCAATCAGTCATCAGATCCTTCAATATTTTTCTTTTTCATTACCAATGTAGAAAATGGAAAATCAAAGGGTAACATGCATGAATTCAAAAAAAAAGAATTTAAATTCACTCAAATGGGCATGGTTTAAAAAATCCCTAGTAAAAATTTAGTTGAAATGATCATCAATGAATTTACGGCCATGAATAACAAATATATCCTCGAATTATTTGTTGAAACACAATTTCAATAAAAAGAAGGGTGAGACTATACACACCCATAATTTACTTAACACACCTCATTTCTTAACAAATTAAAGGCATAAATGTACACTTTTGGGGTGTGTTAAGTAAGTTGTGGGATGTGTATAGTCCCACCCTAAAAAGAATTAGCCGGGAACCATCAAAGTAAAATGTTATATACTTAAATAAAAATGAGAACATGTATTTCGATCGAAGAATATAGTGAAGTATGGTGTATATGGATGCCACATAGAAGGGTTTAGCTTTATTGAGCTCCAAGCTGTTGGCAACTCAGTGTTGTAGCCAAATATAGGCACAAGAGTTGTTACTCAACACTGCATGACAGCAAATTTCTGACCACACTATCTTAAAATATCAGACATAACAGCAAACCTTTGTCCTTCTTACAACATAGACTGGTACATCTGACAAAATCAATCTTCAAGAAAATTATTGTGTGTTGATAGCAAGAGTGTATACACATCATAGAGGGGCCACATATATTCACCTTGCTTAATATCTCTCGAATGAAAACATCGTTCCAAGAAAATGCAGGTTTCAAGATCTTGAGGATCATGTTATAGAATAATGTTTAGTGAAGAATGCAGAAGAAAGAATTTATGAGATATGATTAAGTGGTTGTTCCTCAGCCCATGTCCTTTTCTTGAAATACTTTTCGTTGAAACGTGAAAGAAATAGGTGTAACCCTAGTGTTAGAACCTTGCAATGTTACCTTAATAAGGCGAACCCTTTTGTCCTCTTGGCTCCAAGTGTATTAATCAGCCGAATTAAAGCAGATTTGAGCAGCCATTTCTGTTATTTGACTAATCGTTTCCATGTCCGCAGCAGATTGTTGATTGATAATGATGTCTGAATTTTCTAGGGTTAGACTGTGTCGGTTGTTTGTAAATAATTCAGCCGGATTCAGTTGGTGACAAAACTGTATAGTGTCGTCACTTTCCCAAGATATTGACTTTCTGAAACGGAAAAGATAGTTATGAGTAACCAATATGATCTGGTCCATAAATCAGTGACAGTTTAAGAATGTAAATATTTCCAATGTCAAGACGTTATACATCATTCCCACTGTCAAATCAAGTTTCAACTGTAAGATTTTTGTCAAGAATTGAAGTCTTTCTGACTTCAAGCAACTCTCAAAATTGTTTGCTCAAGAAAATCATGTTCAAGAAAAAGTTTTATCTGTAGCATCTTACCTTTATGCTATTATTTCATGATGTGCGAGAACTCATCATTCCCCAAAATGAAGAGTTGTTCATGTTTTGCAAAGTAAACATCTTGCAAAAGGTTGATTGTCCATGTCCACAATGATGTCAAAAAAAATCTGATGTTGATAAACCAATTTGATATTATTATTGACCCAAGTTATATAGTTATTAAGAAATAGAACTTACAAAGCAACTGAATTGTACCTTTAGCAGGCATATTTGTATGCTTCTATACGTATAATTCTTGAGTCTCCATAGGTGATGACCAATACCGTAAGAGTGATTCTACTGTTACCCTCCTTGTGGCGCTAAGCATTGAAATGAAAAATCGACAGCCATCGATTTTGTATTCCTCAAGTGGATTTCTATGCCCGAAGCTTCTCACATTCACCTGTTGACATTACGAAACAGTAAACATGCAAGTAAATGTTGTACAAATGAAATGAATGGAAAAATATATTTAGTCGAGCATAGTGTATACCGCTGAACTAAGTCTGTTCATGTTCACTAGATGATCCCTCCAGAAGCAATCAAGAGTTTTCACTAGAACTGCCCTCTAAATGCAGAAAATACTTTGTCAGACGAAGAACAGGTTTTTAGCTGATCAGAGAGAACGGAAAAGAAAATAAACCTAAATAGGCTGGTGAAGAATGTAGGTTAAAGGGAGAGCACCAATACATTGAACAAGAAAGTCTGAATCTATGTATAAATTAGATGGAAGAGTTCCTTTAGTGTATGTTAACGTGATTGTCATGAACGTCATTCACACTATCTGCAATAGAATGTAGGTACCTCAATTTCCTTAACATAAGAGCTATCATAGCCTGATTCTTGAATCATATCAAGATATGAAGCAATCAAAAAATCCCCAAGGTACTTGCAAAGAAGGTTAACAGTTGATCTAAACCTCCCATCTCTGAAGAAGTCATAGAAACGATAATCAAGATTAGGCAAAACATAATCTCCAAGAAATTAAGATACGAATAGCATAAAACACACTTTATTGAATCATCAGAACATATTGTTAGCCAGCGTTTCAATGTCCAGCACTTCATGCGGATGCCTCGAAAGGAATTTGGCGGGTTAGGCAAGTTTGGTAGATGAAACTCATCAACCTCAATGGAACTTAACACATCAACTTGGGAGAGTGAGTGCCGCATATGTTCCTCAGTGATCCCTGCAAATGAGTCTAGAAATAGTCCAAAGCTTTAGTGTAATAGTTGGGGCAGAGAGCAAGACTAGAAAATGAGAATATTTCTCCAGGTACAAAACAAAACTAGCAGATGATGTTACTAAAAAACGCACCATTCAACACTTTTCCAGAAATTCCTCTAAATTCTTTCAAAAGCTTTCCCAAACTCCAGCTGCTTGGATGCTTTAACATTCACAATTTTATTTTAGAAAGATTCAAAGATATACAAATATCTTTGCAATGATATAATCCCTCAAACACTGTACTCTAAAGAAGTTTATTACCTTTGACGGATCCACATTCTTGAAAATAATCTCAGATGCTACTGCTTGCATGTACCTAAACACAACTTATAAGCATTCTGAAGTAATAAAAGAAGGTAAATGATTGTGATTCGATCAGTAGTCTGTATTCATGTGTTTCGCCAACTAAACATGATTGTACTACTGATTCCTCACTATCAGCATGGTTCTTTTGCCCAGGACACTCTTATAACCGACGATCAAAGTAACATCAGATTGATAATAATTTGCTTCTTCACAATCAATCGATGATACATGAATAACTACTGGATCAAAACTGTCTCGACAAAGATTATGCAGTATACCAGTGAGCAAGCAAGCAAAACAAGTAGAATCGACTTGATGCAAACTCTCAGTGACCAAATACATGAAGTGAAAGGCACTCACTGGAAAACTTGCTGAGAACAACTGTCGGAATCGCCTGCTAATATTAGTTGGCGAAGATCATAGACATGCTTTCTTTGCACCTGTGAAGCCAACAAGAAATCCGAAAATATGCTAAAAATTAGAGCAATCAACTTATATTAAATATAAATAAAAGTAGTGACACTATAATTAAGCAACTGTGCTAAAGATATAAACACAAGCCAGGTGAAAGTTTCTACCTTCCAACTAGATTACTAAACTGGTATAAAATGAAGCAATGAAGTTTATGTTAGAAGGTTAGATGATACCTCTAAAACTTCATCAAACTCAACGAGACTCTTTCTTATTCCAAAGAAGTATTTTTCAGCATTAATTTGCAGGGACAAAAGCTGAAAACCAATAGTTGAAGGTTAACTATTGGAACGAACTCAAAAGTATAACATTGAAAAAAAGAGATGGAAGTGGGGGGAGCACAATAATAAATATATGTGCAACACTAATGTACCTGTTTCACAATTGCATGACCTTCAATCGGGATATCCTCATCGTTTGTGATCCTAGATATAAGTTTCACTGCCCACTCAGTATCAAAATTGAACTTCTGAAACATCTCATCCTGCAAGCTGTTAAGATAGAATCCCTAAATTAGTAGTGAGAGAACAATACCCAATCTACTATGTTTATAACTGCCTAAACCACTTGTTAGAAATTAAGGTCTGAAAGGTGGAGCATATTGTAAATTCAAGTATCCACAAAAGTCCTTTCATTTCATAGGCATCTAAAAGTACTTACAGTAATAATTTCCAAAAATGTGAATTTATGGAGTGTTGAGGGCCTTTTTGTAATCATAGAAGCAGCAATTGAATAGATTTAAAATTGGTGGGATGAACTAAATACTTAAAACACTAAGGAAATATAATTGAAGAAAATTGGGGAATTGATAAAAACGCTTCACATAGAGTTCAAGCAGCAGGAACAAAAATTTTGACTGTACCTCACCATAAACCGTGTTGATCCAGGATCCCCTTGTCTCCCTGCTCTGCCTCGGAGCTATTCAAGCAAATTATGTAAGGAATCCACAAAGTATTGCACAGCCAACAAATACAACACGACGGTAATAAAATAACAACATAAATTACAACTTCCAAGATATCAATGTTTTTTGAACTACATAAAATTAGAGTAGAAGGAACCTTCTCAACATTTTTCAACTTAAAAGTTCAAAACAAAGAGATTCAGTAAGCTGTGGGTATAAAATATCTTCTAATATTCCCAGCCAGTTCTTACACATGCATCACCCATAGTTCACATCATGCATGTCTGCAGACTCATCTCAACGTACACATGTGTTATTGGTAAAAGTTACTACCTAAAATTTGTTGAATAAAAGTTTCACCTGGTTATCAATCCTCCTAGACTCATGTAGAGAAGTCCCAATCACATGAAGACCTCCAAGCCTTTTCACTTCTATCCCTTCATTCATACAGTGACATTCACAGTCCTTTAGAACGGATAGATAGGCAAGAGCTATAGATGGACCAAGAGGATACACCTCCATCTGCTCATCAGCAAGCTTCTGCAACTCTGTCAATTCCATAGACTGGTTCATTTCAATGGACTCTGAAATGATATTTCTTGCCTCATCGTAAGTCCACCTCTTACCCTCACTTTTGCCCACATATTTACCTTAAGTATTAACAGAAGGAGGCATTACAAATGTCAATGGCACGGGGAGAAAAAAGCAATGAAGCAGAGTCAAATCTATCAAATAATGATACCAACCCATAAGAGCACTCTTAGCTAGCAAGGCTAATGATGACGGTCCAACCTTTACCTTAGACAAGACCTGCAAGGAGAAAAAAGCTTCAGGGGTTAATGTATAGGTTATCCAATTCTTTGTTTCATCATGGTAAAATCAGTTATCACCTTTCCTGAAGTAGACCCTAAATCAATTTCAATATCAGGAACATTCTGTGTGAGAGTTGAAAGTAAAGAATCCTCCAGAATTTCTTTTGCAAGCATCTGAGAAAGAGACAATGAAAATGTAACTTCATGAAACCATCACACATTTCACAATTACAAAATCCGGCTAAAGAGATCCAGAAACAAGTCAGAAGCCATAATGTTTCCTCTCAATTGAATAGCATGTTACCTAATTATACCCTCAATCAATTAATTAAAACATCTCAAAATCACATCCACCTTTGGATTTCCTCCAAGGATAATGTCAGTGCCCCTGCCTGCCATATTCGTTGATAAAGTAATTGCATATTTTCGACCTGCCTGGGCGACAATTTCAGCTTCCCTAGCAGCATACTGCAGATGATAAATAGTCAAAGCCCAAATACATAAATTCCGAACTATAGAAATAGAAGGCATCCAAAGATTATAAGGTTACCAATATAAATCAAGTACATATACCTTGGGGCGTGCATTAAGGACGTTGTGGGGGATTTTCCTTTCCTTTAGCAAAGCAGATAGATATTCAGAATTTTCAACACTGCATCAGGAATCAAAAGCCGATGTGAGATATTGCACGACAAAAGAAATCTAACACTAAAGAAAAAGAACTGGACATGTTGACTGCTTTTTGTGTAAATAGAAATAAAGCTAGCTTCAGTGCCAGTAAAAAGTCAATTCATTGGCTGGTTGGAATGATCTGTGGTGTTTATACATTAAAGACATAACAGAAGCATATCAAACAAGTTCTGCATCCAACTCAAAGTGTGCTCATAGTAGAATAATAATGCCACCCAATGTGATAAAGCACATCTTTCTTTTGACTGCATCTTCAGTTTCAAAACCTTTACATAGATAATTAGATGAATTAGATTTATAAAAGTCATCAAACTAGCAGAACTGAGACAAGTACCTAGTTGTCCCAACCAAAACGGGCCGGCCGAGCTTAAACATATACTCGATTTCTGCACGAACATATTCCCATTTCCCTTGAGCAGTCTAAGACCAGAGACCACCCAAAATATGAACAAGTCAAACAATGGCTTCTACAAATGATGAGGAAAAATAAATACAAATCTTGTTCTTACTGCGAATGCCTGAATGGGTAAATCATTTCGAATATTTGGCATATTTGTAGGCACCTCAATGACTGGAACTTGAAACATCTTTAAGAATTCCTTCTCCTACAGGAAAACCATGCAGCATTTTCCAAACATTACTTTTCAAGCATGATCAAAATCTACAATTGCATTTATGAAGATGGCACTAACTTCAGTTTTTGCAGTCCCAGTCATTCCTGAAAGCTTGGGATATAGTTTGAATAGTGATTGGTAAGTAATTTGGGCCACAACAACAGAATCAGCCTAACAAACATCAGAAAGTTTGATTAATAAATTGTTCAACGTAAAGTGAAATTACAGGAAAGCCTAGGTAAGCTATAGTAAACTGAGACACCTGAATCTTTAATCCTTCTTTGGCCTCCACTGCTTGATGGATTCCCTCAGACCATCGCCTTTTTTCTTCTACTCGACCAGTCAACTGCAAACAAAGAAGAATAGAGTATTTTCCATATGAAGGAACCTAAATAGGTCATCTACAAGGCAAGATAGAAAGGATTTTATTTCAGAATACATATGTAGTGTAGAGTATATGCAAGATCCAATGTGATCAACTTTTAAATAACAGACTCCAAACATTGTAAACACCATGACCACTTTTGGACTGGATAGTTGAACCAATTTACATGCCTACGATTATGGCAACCAAATTCTGATCCATGTTCAATGCAAGTACTTGCATCAACTTACATGCTAGCAGTATTAGTCGATTCAGACTAGGAGAAATTCCCACAGAAATCTCATCAACGAAGACAGATGTCAAACCATTTTAAAACTATCAGGTAGATTTTTACTGGTTATCAATGCAAATATTTTCAAGCATGGCAATCCTTTTTCACAATTATATAAAGAATAGGAAGAACATGAATCAACCAGAATATCTGTGAGATACTTAAATAGTGACAAGGTACCTCATTAATTATAAGAGCCTTTCCATTTCGAACAATGTATTGTACATCCCGTCGGTAGAACTCTTTGGCTTTTAATGCATTCATGACAAATCTGTACCAGTGGAATGAAATATTTGAGAAATTAAAGAATTTAGAAAACAAAGTACATATTATACCTTAAAGCAGGAGGTCAAGCAGGCTCCAGAGACACCAATATAAGCTAACAAATGAGCAATTTGATCACTGCTTACCTAGCCCAAGGATCATTCTCATCCCACAAGTCATTTGTTTCTAAAGCCATCTCAGCCAGTACTATCCCGGCCTCAGTAAGTTCCACTGAGTTGTCCTTAAGCTCCACATTGTAATGCTGTCAATCAGACAAAATGTCAAATGGAATTCTATTTACACATGCATATTAATTTTTTTTTTTTATTTAAATGGGAAACAATCTTTGAAGGAAAAAGAAAAATATTGCAACTCACCAGTCCACGTATCAGCAGGTCAGCTACTCTAGCGGCAACTGGGTATCTTGCGGCATCTTGACTTGCCTGGAATAAATAAATGCACGTTGAAAACGGATGCTAAGAAACTTATTTGCATAAACATGTTTTAATTTCAGATCTGACAGAAATGATACAGCAAATAACCTCCTGAAAAAGCAACTTATTTCTTTCACAGATTCTTCCTTAAGGAAGGATATCGTCAGTCATTAAGAGATGTGATGCAAAAAAAAAACAGGTTTGTGCAAATTACTCATAACATGCAAATTACCTCACCACTTATCAACAAAGGATTTCGTCCTTCATCAATGAGGACAGAATCAACTTCATCAACTATAGCAAAATGGAAGGGCTTTGGCCTGTTTCATGATACAATTGTTGGTTAGTAACCATGCAATTACCAAATCTAATCACACAGGCAGAAAGACGAAAGGGTTTACCATCTCATGACACGTTGTTCACTGCTTCCAGAAATATTATCTCGCAAGTAATCAAATCCTAGTTCCTGAAAGAGAAATAGACATAGATTGAGTTTCTGAAAGCTAGAAAGCAAACAATGTATCAACTGCAAACACAAACTGAACAGAACAATGGCCTAAATAAATTTACTTAGAATGGAAGTAAGCAAATGTATCTGTTGTTGTGGTTCAGCAAACAGTAAAAACTTACAGAATTATTGGTGTATGTAATGTCACATCCATAGTTCGATCTTCGCTCCTCAGGCGTCATACCTCTCTGCATATACAGCAACAACATAAGATAGGAACTAACAGGATATATTGGACTAAAGCTAATACTGGATAAATAAATAAAAACTCCTCAGAGAATGTTCCCATATGAGCCACAAAAACTGGACATACAAAGAACAGGGCTAGTGGAGAATTACTTGGATAAGTCCAACTGAGAGACCTAAGAAACGATGAACACGACCCATCCATTCAGCATCACGTTGAGCAAGGTAATCATTCACCGTAACCACTGCCACATAAAGTACATGATAAGGATTCTGAGACCCTCCATGACACATAATTTCACCTACTCTAACACATATTACATCTGCAATTTGTACATCAGTTAGAACAAAACAAACAGCTTACCATGAACACCTTCCCCACTCAGAGCATTAAGATATGCTGCTAAAGTGGACACTAAGGTCTTCCCTTCCCCAGTTTTCATCTCCGCAATTGACCCATCATGAAGCACAGATCCACCAATAATCTGTAATAAGAAAGTTCTGTACAAGCTTGAAGTGCCTTGGTTTCAACAAATAATATCTTACACTATACCCAACAATCATTGTGTATTCTAGATCTTATCAAATAAGAATTCAAAAGAGTAATGACAGAAGCATATGTATAGGGTATCAGCAGCACGCCACCTATAAATACTGAAAGTGTTAAACTGACAACTCCAAAATCGACCAAGAAACACAAATTTCAATGCTGATAAGCTTCTTTTGCACTATGTCTGAATGGGGAAAATAATCCCAAATTCTTGTTTCTCTGGTTATTCAGAAAGAAATAATGCCTATGACCTACACTCACCCTTTGATCTCACACTCTTGCATGCACAAATCTATAATGCTGGAATTTTATGTAGACCAAACCTGGACATCAAAATGACGCATTCCAAGCTTCCTTTTTGCAGCTTCACGAACTACAGCAAAAGCCTCTACAAGAAGATGCATTGCGAAAATGATATGAAATTTAGCTTCTTAAAGTAAAATATAAAAACGAACAATGAAGACATGTAACATATTAGGTATCGCATTGACATTTCCTAACAATGCACTGGTCCACCCACAAGGAAAAGAGGTCTTTAACCAATCATCAGAAATGTACAAGTTGATTACATACCAGCTTGAATATCAGCTAGAGTTGCACCCAGTTTCAACCGCTTACGAAATTCCACTGTCTTTGCCCTCAACTACAGCAACAAAATAAGAGAAACTGAATGTAAGTAAAGTCTAAATAATCCAGAACCGGGAATAATTACAGAACAGAAAAATAGAAAGAAAAAAAAAAAAAAAAACCTTCTCATCAGAGAGCTTCTGAATGTGAGGTTCCAGCGCATTAACGGAATTCACGAGCCTCTGATAATCTTTAACCACCCAGTAGTTCAAGCTGCTAAAATCACTCCATGTCTTCTTAATCCCACCGATTTTTTCCTATAAAGCTTAACACTTCCAATAAGAAAAAGGTCCATAAATGTAAAGACTCAAAACAATATTTCTCAAACCTCCAATTCTAGTCCGAAATAATCAAAACTTGTAAATTGATAAATTAATAACCAAAATAAAGTAGAGATGGCGAAAAAGAGCGGTTGGGATTGTAGAATCCATACTTTCAAAGACGATGATATTGGAGACGGAGCCACCCGGCGGCTGATTGAGACAGAGGAAGTAGAGAGAGTGAACGGAGAGAAGAAGAAGGTGGTTTTAGCGCGTAAAAGAGGTGTAATTTGACGGCGGCGGAGTTGCGGTGGCTGGAGGAGAAAGACGGAGGAGGTGGTGGCGGTGGTCATCGGAGTTGGACAGCTGCTGGGTTTTTGAGCTAAGGTTTAAGGTTCACAACTTCAAATGCTGTAAAAAATTTCATTCATTAATTAAATAATTAATTAATCATATAGAATTATTAATTTAATTAAATAATTCATAAACTTTCAACTTTTAATAATAGATAAATGATGATTCTACTTAGTGGAATTTTATTTTATTTTTTGTAACACAATTAAATATTTATGTCTTACTAAATTGAATGATAACAATATCATATTGTGACATACCACCATATGAATTGCTCAATGTATATTATGATATAATATGATCAATATGATTCAATATAGATAATATAATGATTATATTATATGCAAGTGAATGTAAATGATGGAGTTAGTTAGAAGTGATCATTTAATGATATAAGTCTTGAAATGTTTAATTATACACGAATTTCTCATAACTATAAAAAAAATATTAAATTTCATTTAACTTTAAAATTGATATTATAAACATTAAGTAATTTTCGTTAACAAAAAAGAAAAAAAGAATAACAACTTGAAAGTTTACAATTTATTTGTTCTTGTTTTTTCGTTGATTTTTTTTAATGGGTTGATACATAATTTATAAGCTAATGATTTTTTAAATTAGTTAACGTGACTAATTAACAATATAAGTTTTGAAATGTTTGTGTATTTCAACATTTTTCATAATTACAAAAAGTATCTTAGAGTCTGCTAAACTTCAAAAATTGATAGTAAAAATAATTCTAAACATTAAGTAATTAAAGTTAGCAAAAAAAATTTTTTTAATTTTTTGAAACTTACTTCCTATTTGTTTCCATCTTTATTGATTTTTTTTAGCTCGATAGATAATTTGATAAGCTAATGATTTTCTAAGTTGGTCAAAATTGATCAACTAATAATATAAATTTTGCAATATTTACTTATATACAATATTTTTCAAACTTACAGAAAATATCTTAAAATTTATTTAACTTTAAATGTGAGAATAAGAATTTTTTCAGATATTAAGTAATTATAGTTAATACAAAATTAAATTATACTCAATATTTAACAACATTCGTCCACAACTATAGTAACTAATAATAGTAATAATAATGACAATGGTGATGATGATAATAATAATAACACAAAATAATATAAATAGAAACAATTTATCACATTGAAAAGAGTGTTAAATGATATGTTAATTTTACTGAAAAACTATTGTTTTTAGAATTTTTTGTATTACACATTGATGTGACATGATAAGATTTTTAGGAGGGAAAATGATATTCTTATAAATTCTTCCAAAAATCTTACTTTTATATATAGACGAGTATTAGCCCGTGCGTCGCACATGGATGATGAATTTTTTTAATCAAAATATTATATTATTATTAATCTTAAATAATAATTTTTTATAAGAATATACAATTTATATTAAATTAAAAGAATGTATAATAAATTAGAATCATACTCATAATAGAACTCTATATGAATTTGATTTAGAATTATAATATAAAATTATTTAAATATGATAATCATAAATTACTATTATAATCTTAAATAAAATATTTAATAAGGATATATTAGACAATCCGTAATTTGTAAGAAATATCTATACTTTTATATAGATAATGGAAAGATAGATATGGACTGGCTAGAAAGGACTGGACGACCCAGTTCGTTGAGATGTTTCGTTTAGTCAGCATCACCGAGACCATCACTTCCGTCGCCTCTCTTGGATATCGGAGCATAATTTGAACTGTGCTTCTTCTTTTGGGACGCGATTTCTGCATTTTTACGCAAGACTGCCCCTGGTGACGGGTAAGGACGCTGCTGAAAAAGGGGGCCCTGGAATTTGAACATTTGAGTGAGATGAAGGTAAGGAAATTCTGAAGGAAATTTTGCAGGGGAAATGATAGTAACAACATACGGTGGCAGTTGTATCTGCTGCTCGTGGTTGTACTCCCTTAAGGCCTACGACCCTGTAAAATTCCGGTCACGACAACTTAATGCATATCCTGAATAACATAAAGTATGCGAATATTTTGCTGATATGAGACAAGCAACGTACCAACCACCACGAGGTGCATCTGAATATGCACTTGGGTCCATTGGATCCAATTCATCGTCCTCACTATATTCACGCTTCTTATTGTTCTTTTTAAAGCCTCTCCCAAGAGGGGGTTTCGTTTCAGACCTGTAAATCACTTTCCCTGTATTATACCAACTTTGAACAACAGAGCACATCTGCATTTTTCTGTAACGTGATTTATTGAAAACATTGAATCTGCACATGAGTAGAATCAATTAGGAATCACCTGAGTATGGAGGACTTCTCCGAATCTACTTGACTTCTAGGAGCAGTGGTTGCATGATTATGGCTTTCTACAGGGGCTGATACGTATTGGCTTTGTGGAAGATTGTGAACTCTACAAACAGAAACATCAAACGGATCCCATACAATCCAAATTTAGTTTCAGCATGCTCAAAAACCAATTAAACAAAAGTAATGATTGTTATATATATCAGCGAAACCAGCTTAAGCATCAGAAAAAAGAACTATATACCGAGTGCAGTGGTTGCAGTAACCCCAAGACTGTACCAGACCCACTCCCCAACCACCACATCCCATGCACTTTGGTAAAGCGGATGCATGATATCCTATATTCCCACCCATAGCATTGTGGGAGATCGTTCTCTCATAATGTTGTGATGCCACCTGCTTTTGTGCACCTGGAGGCTCCCACTGAGAGACATTGGTTGTCTTATTGTAATAATACTTTCGACCTGAGGATACAAATAACTAAGAACACATAATCTTCCTGCGGACAATATTTTTTAAGTGAAACACATAATGAAAATTTGCTTTTCCCTGAAATCTTGAGAGGCTTTAGTCTCATCACTACTCATATTATGATGTGATATACCTGTCGTTTCATCAAAAGCCTCTATCCACTCTTCCAGAAGAGGTGGAGTCGCATCAACAGAAACAGGAGCCACTTCAGTAGGCTTTTCCCACTGGCTTCTCCCTGAACTCGCATGATGATAAAACACAGCACCAGTTTCAGGGTCCCTAGCTTCAATCTATAAAATGGTTTGGTTGGCAAGAACATCAATGAGCAATGAATAGTTCAAGATAGATAATGTTAGCATTAAAGTTGACAGAGAATCTGATGGGAAGAACTGATACACATTGGTCTTCCAAGTGATGGAACAGAATGACAATTAAAAAAAGCAAAGCAACATGGTCCGGATTCAGATCCTTTATTGTTCTTATGAAACAAGAGCTATATACATAGCTCATCTTAGATGCATGGTCAATCAAGCGATTTTTAAATTCATATATCAGAATATTTCTTATGGCTATTAAAAGAGAACATGGATATGCCATCAGAGGGGTATCCACACTAAGCACAGACAAACAAATTCACCAGATACATGATAACAGATCTATTCACCATTCGCACATTGCCTCAATTTCAAAAATGAGATTAGCTAAACCCATATTTAAGCAAGTCCAATCAAAAAAATTCATTCACATATATTTACAAAAAAATATATCTCACAAGGATAAAAATGAGACTCACCCATCCTGGGGGCAGATCTCCAGGTGCCATGACCTGAGGTGACTGAGCCTCCAATCTCTAGAACCCAAAGTTCCCATCCAAGTTTAAGACATAATGAAGGGAATTTGGGGGGGGGGGGGGGGGGGGGAAGGAATGTCAGAGTCAAAATTTTAAAAGGAAATTGAAAAAAAAAAAAGAATCATTCTATGTTGAACTACCTTAGGAAACTGATAAAAAACTAGCAATGGTAATTCAAATAAGAAAAAGCCTTGTAGACAGTATTTGTTTGCAAGCTCATATCTATACACAACAAGAACAATCACTTACATTCTCTGACACCAAAGAATTCCCTGCTTTTTGATTCTCTTTCAGGATACCTCTTGCTTTCAACTTTTGTTTGAGGTATTCAGGTAAGTCTTTAGCCATTGACTTCTGTCCAGACTCCCCATCAAGCTCTGCATTTGTTTGGCTAGTTTTCTGGCCATCAAGATCTTTTCTTTCTAATGATGCAGGTGGAGCCATGTTATTAGAATCGAATGAAAGTGATTCAAAGAGAGGAAGTATTCTTACCACTGTGCACTGAAGCAACATAATAAGCACCTCCACCAGGCACACCGTACCCATTCCCGATTTCCAGATTACCTTGTGGCAGTTAAAAATAGAAGACTGATCATTGTAGATTAAAGAATACCAAATGTTAGATTCATAACAATTTAATCTTTCGTGCCACAAGTTATGCTAGTTCTAGAGCCGAAGAGGAACAAATTAGCTTTAGACTTACTAATTTTAATGTCTTACAAAGTGCTTCTTCAGTACTTATAAAAGAAAAATGGATATCTGAGTGTAAAAAATAAAAAATTAAAAACCTTAAAACTTCTTAATGATTTTACTGAATTAACCTAATACAACAATCACTCAAAAGTTTAAGTGATATTAATTCAAAACACAGTAATAATAGAGAAAATGTATTAAGAGTAATTTGCTCATCTTATATGTAAGTTTAGTGAAAAGAAACTGATAGTTAGTCCTTACATTAAATCTTTTTAAATTTCTCATATCACTAGGAAAATATAAATTTGATAGCACCACTGGTTAGCATCCTAGTTGTAACCCACCCACCCACCCACACACACACAACACACACAAAAAAAAAAACAATAATGGAACCTCATGAACCAAAGGATTATAAGTACCTATCTGTTGTCCATTTTAGAACACCAACAAGCATCTCAAATGATTATGCAGGTAACATCATTCAAAAAACAAGAAAACAAACCCATATAAGGATCTTTGCAACTTCCAAGACTATACCGATATAACGCATTTAAAAAGGTAGAAAAAATTAATATAGCAATCCAACCTTCCTCCACAAAGAGGGCTTGCCACGTTTTATGGCCATTTCTGTCCGATGAGATGTTGTCATTTTCAGAAGATGCTCCTGTTGAGTTAAGGGGAATATACTTAAAATTAAGTGAATACTGGTAAAGTGGAAGGATATCACACAAGAAAGAAGTCAAGAAAGGTAAAGAAAAATGGTAATACATAAACCTTAAGAGCATTAGGGTCGTGGCGCCCAGACAAAATGTCTCTATTATCCTCAGATGATCCAGTTACAATGTTTGATTCTCTGAGTTCACATATATACATATGCATAAAACCCCAGGACTATATCTACTGTCACATAGTGAGAAATCAGGAATCTTATGAAAAACCTCAGAAACAAACCTTTGGCTCTGTATAACCTTTTGGGTGGCAATTTCCTGAAAAATGGTAAAGACAAGTCATGTGAACCATACCAACAGTGAGGCATAACCCTTAAATAACAAAGCATAATTAAGAGGAGATATACTTGTTCATGAAGCACAGCATTCTGAGCAGCAGCTTCCATATCATCAGAGCTCTTGTAGTGCACATTAGAGCCATTAGATATCTCATGAGGTTGCAGTGTTGTTGACACAGAGGCGTCTGCTTCGTGGGGTTGCAGATGATTGAAATGGGATGTATGGTACTGTGAATTAAAAGTTTCTGAAGCTGAAGAAGTTGGTGCATTGAAAAGGGGAAGAGGTGGCCTAGATTGAGTTCCCGGGGGAAGCGGCTCATCAAACTGGTCACCCATAAGCTGAGATGTAGAAACTCCATTAAAAAATGAATAACATGGATTTCATTTTAACATGTTACATTACTTCATTTCAAATGATATAATCAAAACTAGTGGATTCAATTCATTCCGAACTCAAACCATCCTCAGTTGCAAATTCTTCGCCCAAACATGAGTGAAAATAGACAAACTTAATATGCAATGCATTCAATGAACACAACATAACGTCAAAGGAAATTCAACAGTATAGTTACTCAAAACAAGAATAAAAGCTCAAAATACCTATTTCATTAATGCCTAATACAGAGTAAATCAACTGCCCCAAACTACACCTCCCAATAAACACACCACCTTATTTCCCTCCCCAAAAGCCATCTACTTACTTCCATAATTCAGCAAAATAAACTCACAACAAAGTCTAAAAACATACAAACAACAGGGGATTACCTTATACCGAATTGATCAATTTAATCCCCTATTCACTGAGTGAAAAATCTATTCAACTGAATTTGCTCCAAATGTAAATATAATTGTTCTTTCTATCACACACAAACATGTGAATATAAATATAATCTTAAAACCCTAAACTCGCGTACCTTAAACGAAGAGGAATTTGAAGCTGACAAATGGGAAGCAAGCTAGAACGAATATTTGAAATTCTCGGACATGGAAAATGCCTCGTTAACGTACAGCAACTGAAGCACAGTGTACAAGATACACATAAGGCTTGTTGGGCGGGCCCACCACTTCGCCAGGGCCTTTATTGGCCCACTATAAAACCTTAATAGCCCATATTCAGGCCCGTGTTTCAATATTAATTAAGTTGGGTTTCTATGAGATGGCCCACATCTGCTCTCACAGTATATAATGTTTCAAAATTATTTGTCTTTTTAATAATTAATGATTTTTTTTTTCAATTTTGTCCCTTCAATATTTTACTTACTATAGTTTTAATTAATAATAATATTTAATAATATCTATTGAAATATTGTTCAATATATTCTTGACATATAATTAATTATATTGTATATTTTCTTAATTTCACTTCTTACTACCAAGAAAGATAATATTTTTTTAGAATCTATATTGAGATGTTTAGGAAAAACTCCATTGAAGTAGTCATTGTTTGACTTATGTGTAATTTCTTTTCAAATTAGAGTGAATTATATTGTTGATCTCTTCCTTCAAATTTTGGGTTCTAATTCTTCATAACAATAATGTTGTCCTTTTGTAGGCTGATATTTTAAAGATATTAACTGCACATGTGTTTTTCATCAGTATCCTTTTCATTTCAAAATAAATGTCGTTTTATAATTTCACACAAATAATGAACTTCTTGTAACTAAAATGATAAAAGTCTAAAAGTAGATACCAATTTGATTTATAATCTCACACAAATAATGAACTTCTAGTAACTAAAATGATAGAAGTCTAAAAGTAGATACCAATTTACTAGAGAACAAAATGTGGATAAATTAGATAAAATGGTCCAATGGTTGAGGACCAAAAAGGTACAATGAATATTCTATATAGAACACTAACTTCTTCTAAACTAATTCATCATTCATCAATATGCTACACATCCACTTCAATACAAAAGGTGATGAAGAGGCCAATCTAGGGTCAAAACTTTAGCTAAACCAACTAAAGCAAAAATGGAGGTTAAGAGCTCCTCTTCTAACCTACTCCTAACATGGAGATTCCAATGTAGTTCAATTTGTAATGATAATAATTACAGAAACTATTGTAAACCTAAAACTGAGCAAAATGAAATCTAAGAAATCAAAAGAAAGACTTGTGCTACTCAAAAATATCGACAAAATGGCGTTGTCATTGAGCCGTAAAGTTGGCTCAGGTACTCAGCATCACAGTGCAGCTGGTTCAAGGTTCGGTTTTGAGAGAGGGCTGGCGGGATGCTTATGCTGGCTGGGCCGTTTGTCCACCAGGGAAGCGGCCAGCTTCTCGAGGCGAAAGTGAGCTCCAACAACCTCTGTGTTTAGCTTTTTTTTGAATTTCTTTCTTGGGAACAAATTTGATAGCATTATATCAGAAGAGTTGCTGCTAGAGCTGCCTTTCTTCATTTTTTCTTGCTTCGGCTTTTCCTGATTAGGCCGATTTGAAATGGAAACTGGTGGACGAGCAGCAACATGACTGGCCAAGGCACTTGGAACAGGATTGGTTGTAAAAGTAGAACCACAATCACGAGAATCTGATGATAATTTCTCGTGAATATGAGATGCCGCAGTAACATTAATGGCATTCTCTACTTTGGGTGGTAAAGTCTTTTTCTTCTTGATTTTTTCTCGATCCTAAGCAACAAGGATATTAGAAGTGACACAACGTTGACTAAGCATACAATGCGACCCCATCAAGAGAAGTATCACGAAAGAAAAAATCACTTGTACATATGAGATAGTTACAAAAAATAAACATTAATTAGTCATATCGATAAGAGTCATTGATAACGAGGGAACCTCCACAAGTATAGGTCTGGGTATTATTTAGTCATTCATTGTGCTCAGTCTAGACATATATTCTTATTTACATTAAGTATAAGATCAATTTTAAAAGTTTATCTTCTAAAAGACTCTGATGTAGATGTCCAAACCATCTTAAGGGCATTGCTCAGATTTCTCATATATTTGGGATACTTCTTTCTTTCTGATGCATTCATTTTTTATTTTATCTAATTTAGTATGTCCTTCCATCCATCTTAACATTCTCAACTTAAAAGGAAGTACCCCTTACCCAATTTTTTTGCATTATTCTAAATGCGGAGACAATTGACATATATACATCCACTTACAGCCTATATGTATGTAGGCATGCATGCACTAGCTTAGGGCTAGCATACCAGTATCAATTAGACAAACATCTCAAAAGCAACAAAACTAAGATATATACCTTACGGTGGCTGCAGAGTCCCTTCCTGTCTTTTGCTCTATATATAGCGCGTTTGATTCCATCAATATGCATGAAACCATTAGGCCACAGCAGAGCAAGCTGCATCAGAATGAGGCACATCAATCAAATTACTTAACTATCAATTTTGATAGGAAAAGAAAGATAACTGAATGGCCAGAACAACTTTTAATACACCAATAACTGAAGATGAGCATACTGGATCACAACTCACGCAGAAATTTAAAGTAAATTAACACCAGTCAGTCCCTTACACCCATTTATTCCAAGTAACCAATCTTGCTGACCGTGTGTGAAGAAAAATTTGTCAATATAAATAGGCACCAATCCAAGTGAAAGCTGTCTCGTATCCAATGGTATAGACACCAAATTTCTGGCACATGCACATTTCTTACAATTTAATAACAGGACAACAGGTAACAAGGACAATGACAGGAACCCACTGTTCCATCGTTTACATAGAACGGGCACCATTTAAATGACAATTGTCTAGTATCCATACACATGACAAGGACACCAAAGTGCTGGTTCGTGCACATTTCTTGCAATTGATTACAGGAAAAGCATGTAACCATCACTATGATTGAAATCCTCAATTTTCTCCTTCACATTTAATGGGCAACAGCCACGTAAAAATGCCCAATAGCTGGTTCATGCACATTTCGAGCAATTAAGTTCAGGAAATCACGTTCCTGTCATGACTACAGATATAATATTTCCTCATTTACACATAATGGGTATATTTTCTATATTCAGGAGTATCATCACCTAACTACAAAAGATCTACTGCAATCAGTGAAAGTTGAAGACCCCATGTAACTTTCCAGCTATGGAGAGACTTATAGATTCCACATCTATGCTTGTTTTAGCATATTCATGAATGAACCACGCACATATATTCAGTCATGTACGTCACTTACTCAAACAAGGAAAACTAAGTTAGCGAAGGTAAGGCATGCAAAACTCCAAAGGCACAAATCTACAACTTCCAGTGCAGATTCAAGCTTGGAAAGTTTTTCCCCAAGTAACTTTAAATCTTCAACAAAAAATCTCATCGTAAATAATTTTGACTTCCAGGGAGACCTATGTGGATAAAAACAATAATATTAATCTACCTACCTCTTCATACAGCCTTCTAACAGGTGGACTTGAATCTTCTTCCAGTTTCTGGAATGAAAAACAAAAATCAAGTTAGTTACACCAAAATAATAATAATAATAATTTGTTTATCTCTTCTGGTGGTGGTGTGGTGGTTTCAACAATTCGAGTAACTACCGGAATTTGATGTATACCTCAACATAAAGGTCATATAAGTCGCAAATCTTATTTTCCAATACGTCATCCATGCTGTATTTACGTTTCAAGGCTTCTTTCTCTTCTGGACCAGCTTCTTGCAAATCATCCGAATTTGCATTGTGCTGTTCAAGCTGCAAAGCATGTCAGAATTCCAGTATTAGACATAATTAAGCATAGGTCATCAATCATCAACATCCCAGATAAGATCAACTGGTGATTATTGTGAGCAGAGTTGGATAGGAGAGTTAAGGATTAGCAAAATATCTGACATATTCCAAGATAAGTCATCTTGAGAGAAAATTAAATGTTCACCTTTTTTAATTTATTATTAAATGGGCATTATATTTATCAGCGATATTCCAGTTTCAGCTCCTCGAATCTGAATTAATATGAAATAAAAGCTTACTTTTGATTTCATGTGTTGGACCCGCAACTTAACCATCTCTACAACTTCTTGTTTTATCTTCTGTACTCGAGCATCCTTCTCTTGTTTAGCGGATAACCCCATATTAACCATCGCTTTAAGATTTCTCTGGCAAGAAAACACGCTTGATAATCAATAAGTGGGGGCAACCACGTGTTACAAATGCATTGCATTAAAGAATCACACAGATAAGAGGATGACAGAAGGAATTTCCTAAACGGTAGGTTGCCTCATAGACCAGTTACCTCAACTACAACCCTCAACACTCAAGATCATTTTTGCTAAATTTTAGCTAGTTACTAGATTTAACGTTAACTTGCTCGCCTAAACATAAACTGACCTCTTATTTCCAAAATAACTTCTATTACACAATACTCTTTCATTATTGCAAAGACATTAAAAATAAAACATCACCATACTTTAAATTACTAATAAAGGAGTTTCGCAGCAAACACAACATAATGAAAGAGGACTTTAATTAGACTTATCAGTTGCTGGATCTTTTTGGGACATCCTGGGATTACCGAAATATTCTGTTAGATCCAACTAGGCAAATTCATAAAAGGGTAAATAAATTTGCATGTAGGGAAACTAAAGATTGGAAACCTCTATTGCATTGATTTTTAAAGATGCTTAAAACAAACTACAGGCTGTCCAAGGCTTCAATCTTCAAAATAAACACTCAACATAAAATAAGCACAAAGTAAGACTTTTTCAATGAACTTCATGATGCCATATTTGTGTTGCATGAAGAATTACACCAAGTAGATAGGAATTAGTTAATTTCTGGTGAAACGATAAATTAGAGATTTAAACACCAAATTGTGTCTGAATTATAAAGAACTTCAGTTGTTGCACCAAAGAAATTACATCTAAATCAAGCATCTACTTCTGAGCTAGGCATATGGGAAGAAGAGTTCAATTGAAATATGTGTCCTGGGTTCAGAAACATCAGATCTACCTTACTCAAGCTAAAAAGGGGTAAAGATAAACCAGGGAGAAAAGAATTGCAGGATTTTGGCATAAAAGTGAAAAAGAAAGAAGAGCAAAAAACGCAGTACACTTAAAAGTGAATTCTTGATCTGAAAGAAGAAGATACCTTCAGTGTCGTGATATGCATAAGGTGACCAACAATGCTCATCAGATGATTGATCATATCTTTCGGTACTTTGCCATAGCTAGCTTGCTGCAGCCACAGAAAGACAAAATCAATAATAATAACTTATTCAGAGATAGAGCCTGATTAAGCACGAAATATAGGATCATGGATGAATCAGTTCAGTGCTCTACAACAAAGATGAACCGATAAAACTTCTGATAGATTCTTAAGTACCGCTATTCTAGCAACTTTTGCAAGCTTCTGCTTTATTTCTGGAGGCAATCTCCTTTTAACAGCCTGAGATGCATTATCAGGATCCTGAGCTTCTGTAGAAGGTGGTCTGACTGTTGTTCCCAATGTAAATGAGCACAAAAAAGTTATTGACAAACATTATATAAGAAGGAAAACTACGATTGCGATAAAAGTGGTGACATACATTCCGAAACTATCTTCTCTAACTCTCTAACAGCTTTCTCAAGTGTTGCACTTTTTGGTCTAACGCTAGGTCCTTCTTTTCTCTGCATGAGAGCAGCCTTCTGTAAGAAATAGTAAAAGAGTTAATTAGGATGGTAGCATTGAGGGAAAGGAGAGAAGGAAAGCAGCGACATAAAGGTGGAAAAAGAAAAGTGATATATCTTTTTCCTTACACAAAGAAGAGAAGTACGAATGTAGGAAAGTGGGACGAAAGTGAGACAAAAGTGTAACAGCTGGCATATACAGAATGATTCTGATATAATGCATGTAAATGAGTAGCATCCCTTTTCGTAATATTCAGAAAAATTATGCAATGATAGTCAGAAAATGCTGACAAGTATTGTCCATTCAAAGAACCATCATTACCAGTTCAGAATAATAGGGATTGATCCCTGCATGTTATTCTAAATTAGGTTGGCTCTATCCATTTAGAGTTGCCCGATCCCAAAACAAAGTCTTTGACATTATCAAGTTGTTTTTCAGAATAAGATTTGCTTACATGTGACTTTTTAGCATTTGACCTCTGAGCTGAAGTAACTTGAAGCTCACTCTCTTTCCATTTGTTATTATGGTTGTTTGATGGAAGAACTTCTTGTCTATGCTGGTTTGCATCCATATCCTGCCTTATGGCATCACCATTCTGCACTTCTGAAGGATCCACTATGACGTCAATTTCTGCAGTCTTCTTTAATGAAACTTCAGCAGCATTTTCTGGAGTATCCTCAACTAGCATGCGTAAGTTAGGTTTAGTCTCTTTGTGAGACTGACATCTTGAGCTTGTCTGAATAGAGGATGACTTCTTTTTACTTTTGTTTCCAACTTTCATAATTTTATGTGGCTTATTTCCATCATCACTATCACCACCTTGGGTCAAATCTTTATGTCTCCTCTTTTTTGCCTGCTGGTCTGTGGGTATGATAGGTTCACTGCAGAACAAGGCATCATGTGAGAAAGATAAACTCATTGGTAAACATACATGACAAAGGTGCCCTAAAATAGAAAGATAGTGTTTTGAATAAGTTGAAAAGCAAGCAAGGTGTTAAGTATACAAACCCACAATGAAACATAGATACGTGAAATTAAGTGCAAAAGCAGTATGAATAAAGCATTTTATTGCCCCTTACAACTTGAATAAGGATTTTAGCAATAGGTTTTCTGATAAAGATATAGCAAATGTCAAGAATTAATCAATAGGCGGTCCGCTGCACCACAAATTACAATCTGCAGCACAGACAATTAAAATGCTTGCCATGTATTGCCCCTTACAACTTGACGCAGACATGCATTTCTTTCTTAGAAGAGAGATCAGCTGACGATGAACACAAACAAAACTCCAATCAATATTTTTGTCATATTTAATTAAAATTATAAAGTTTTTTTTTTTTAAGGTTTGAAATGATTCTTGTTTCTTTGTCCCTTGATTCAATTGTGTAAGTCTACAAGCCACACCAACAATCTTTGGATGGTATCATCAAGCAACAGCAAGACATTGCAGCTATTTGGATGCAAAGCAAGTAATCGCATGTGATTTTAATAGCAGTATTATTAATCAAAAAAATCAAAGACCAGTTAAAATTAACTCACTCGCGTTCCAACTTCCCACGGTTCACAAAAAACCCATCATGTTTTATTGCAGAATTATCAACCTGGAAATAGTCGTCCTGCACAGAAGTAAAGCTCATTATTCATAGAACCATGAAATTACAAACATAAAGCTAAATATCCAGGCGTTCATAATTTGGACTATAGCACTAATTGAATGTACATACCAACTCAGTATCATCGATAAATGAATCCTCAGTATCATACTCATCATCATCAGGCACATTATCTAGAGCAAGATCTTCCTCATCGCTACTCCCATCACCCTGCAAGTTACGCATACACGTGTGCGCAGACACACATTCACACCAGTTAACAAAAATATCATCTTATAGCTAAAACAATTAACCACTATACCATAATCTATGTTAACAGTTTAAGGTCAACATTCACCAAATCACACAATAATGCTTTGAGCTAGATTTACAGTATTTAAAATGAAACCTGAACCCTGAAACACCTATATTGACAAAAATAATAATTATACATTAAATAAATACATAAATTAGCAGAATCACAATTCAAATAAAGAGTAGAAACACATATCAACCAAGAAAACAGGGAACGAATTCTTAGAGTCCACATTCAAAAAATTGCACCAACAAATTGAAGTATCCAACTATTTACAAATTCATGTATGGTACTCTTTCTAGAGAAAAACATCAAAGAATCAATCATAATTCTACATGCAAACTACCTACAACAATCCTTCCCAGGAAAAACGCATACATTCACTCACATTCAATCCACCAATTCTCTACAACTCACCGCGTACATTCTTTCAATTCTCTCAATCACGGTGCTCAACCGGTTAGGCCCGGCCTGCGCCTCTGAGTCGGTAGGTTCATTCTCCGCCGTCTGCTTCGAAGAACCAGGGACCACATGAGGCGGCGGCTCGGAGACGTAATCACATTGTGCATCGAGAGACGAGCCCAAAGCTGATTCGGGCCGGGTTGAATCACTCAAATTGGCCTCTCTGAGTAGCTTTTTCCATGAGACAATCGTCGTCTCACCGGGGCGGAGGTGAACGGTGAACCTCAGGCGGCCGCCCACTGACTCGAACGGCAACTCGGGCTCGGAAGCGGGCCCTTGTTCGGACCCGCCGTTTTGAGCTCCTTCTACCATTAACTCAGTTCTCTGTCAGTGAATTAGTGAAAAATAGTGGAAGGGTTATTAGAAAATTTGAAGGGATTTTTTGGTGAAAACCCTAAATTTTGAATTTAGAGTGACTATCAAACTAACAAAAGAGTTTATTGTTATTAGATTTTTTATGGCTTTCTTATAAGATGTTTAAAAAGAATTTGATAATGTTTTTTTTTAAGTAAAATCAAGTTTAATAAAAACTTTACTCTAATTTTTAAATAAAATATTATGAGTTTATTAGTTAGTTCTACGGGATAAAGAGACTTCATCTTATTTGTAGATAAAATCTTGATCTTTATTTATTAAATGATACGATTATAGTTACCTAATACTTCTATAAGTGTGGTTGTTTTATTTATCCATACACTCCACAACTCTATATTTTGATTGAAATTAAACCTCATCGCTATTTTTCATTAACTCGCTTTTTTATAAGATCTTCCAAGTTAGGTTAGTAACACCTTTCATGTCATTTTTATATTATTTTACTATATAGAGTGCAACTTAAAACCTTTTACTATAAAGTATTGTCATATATTGATTTGTTACCTCTTACAGACTAAAATTGCATCATAGTGATTATATGTATATATTTATCTATCTACATTAGTCAATTCAACAATGTATTAATTTATATTTTTAGATTCTTAGACTATATTCTGAATAAATGCAGGACCATATTATAATATTGGAGTCAAAAAAAGAGTGGCCATGAAAAAATGTTAAGTGGAAGATAAAATTATCTAAAATTTTATGTTTTGTGGCATACGTGGTTTCTAAAAAGTTTGGTTTTTAAAATGAATATTTTAAAATTAATAAATGTCTTATGTACTGAAAAAATAAAATAGAAGGATGTAAATAATAGTAACAATAATAGTTGAAGATATTAAGAACGTTTGTAAATGATAATTTCCATCTGTTGATCCAAACTAATTATCCTATCTTCTAAAATACGAATAAGCTCATCTTTTGAATTGTAGATTGATAAAGCTTTATTATTGTTAATATCAACAACACATTTGTAATGAACTTGGTGTTAATATCACAAAGTTTCGATTTTGTTTTTCATAAATTTAAAGTACAAGATAATAAAAGACTAGCCAGTTTAATTTAAGGTTTTTGAATATATGAGATTAAAAAGTTTTGATAGCTAAATTCAATGATTAATTTATTTTTCCAAATAACAAAAGGTCAAAATAATCATGCATGTAACAAATAAAAAAACAACACAATGTGCATTCCTCTAAAGTATCTTCCTTACTGATAATCGACTATTGACTTAATTTAATTCTCGTCTTTATTGTGATTTTGTACATTCAATAACAATTAACAATTAAAAGAAATTAAATCAATAAGAACAAAGTTACACACGATTAAAAAAAAAAAATTTTTAAAAGTTACCTTTCAAGCTTAAACAAGGGAGGAATTAGGGCTCGATTATGTCCAAATCATATTTAGCAAAATAGTAATCCTAATGAATTAACGAAAGGGTAAAACAGTCCAAAAATTACAACATTAAGGATGGTTTGGTCTTTTCACATTTTATAACATTATTGGGCCAACTCATGGGTTAAATAAAACCACTCAATTCTGGATGGTCCCACAGCCCAAAATTCCATCATTAATTTGGGCCCCTATGCTAACTGGGCTTGAACACAACCCAACAGGTTTAGCCCATGAAAATAAATCCTTACAGAATTCTCACACGTGCCAGTGAGCAATACTCGTTCTTCTCACTGAAGTCGTGAAGCGTGTTGAAATCTGAGCTTCTCTGTTGAAGTTCAGCTTTGATCCAAAATCTCGAAAGAATCCTAATCAGAAACGGTTGGTGAGTCTAATTTCCCATTTTCTATGCTAAAACATCATTGATTGGTTTGGATCTAAATCGTTATGCGGTATTCACTTTTGTGTAAATTCTCACGTAATTGATTAGTTTCTAATTTTCTTAGTTTGGATCTAAATAATTTTGTGGTATCCAATACCTGTGTGAATTCTCCAGTTATTGGTGGATTTGAATGAGGTATTTGGTGAATTGAGGAAATAATCATTATAGTTTACAAGTTGTTTACCTGATTTTTTCTTAGTTATGGGTGTATTGTAGATTTAATTATGTTTTTAGGTTCTTATGGTTGATTGTTGTATTTTGGGGGAAATGTGAGGTTTAGCTTAGTGTAGTATGAATTGAATTTGTGGAAAAATATTGTTTGGGTGGTGATATTGATTGATTGAAGATTTAATAGGAGCCATTGGAGTTGGTGCGACTAGACACTTGTTTGATTGGAACTAAGAACACAAAAGAGTAATCAAATGTTACCATTTAGGTAGGAACTTAGCAATGCACACATTATTCTCTTGTAATAAGTCGGCGGTTAAGCTGGAAAGCTATGGGTTCAACCATGAAACCAAAAACTTTGCTCCGAAGATACATGCATGCCCATAATGGGTGTATGCAGCTTGTCATTAGAATGTTCCTGGGCCAATTTAAAGTAAAAATAAAAAGTTTTAGATCTATGAGTTAGGTTGTATTGCAATTGTTTATCAGAACTTGAGTTCTCCATTACAATTGCTAATTGATTTTAGCTATTTTCAGATGATTTAACGAGTTTGCTGTGTTTTTCTTCCCCTGTTCTCCAGTTTAGAATCAGTCTCATGGCTGCAGCTGGGAGTTCTATGTTGTATTCTTTACTTCTGTTCATTGTAACTCTATCTCTACAAGAAATGTTTCGGGTGAAGTTAGCTTCTTCAGAATTGTACACTATTCTTGGAGGTTTCACCAGCTCTCTCTTATTCCTAACGCTTCTGACGGTAATGGAACTTGACCTTACCCCTCTTATATATAACAACAGCATTGAATAATCAATCTGTGTTATATGCTCGTACTTTATGTTTGGCAGTGACATTTTGTTAACTCATTTATATTGTAATACATTATTTAGTCAATCAGGTATAGTAAAGGGTGAATAGATGCTGATTTTGAGCTTCACCATGCCTCCTTATTTCATTATTATGTCATACTGGCGTTAGTAAACTTGCATTGATTCTGGGTCGTTTATTTCTTATAAGACTCTATTCAGAAAATTTCAATTTAATTGTGTGCATGCCTCTGATTTGGTGCTTTAATCTCCAGTTCATTGGAAATTATCAGGAGACATGTGGTGTCAAGACAGGATGGGGTGCCGGTAAGTGCCAGTGTGCTTCTTATATAATTCCTTTTATCTAAGCTTTGATCAAGGTCAAGTACATTAGGGTACTTTGCCTTCCTAAGGATAAACACTATGTTTAATTTGATTTAAAATGAAGAGATGCATTCACTACATAAAACATGAACTAGTTGTGTGCTTATTACGTAAGCTGTAGATAATAATTACTACGAGGATAGTTCCATTACATTCTTTAGTTGGGTCTTCCAATCCACCTTTTATCCCTTAGAAGGCCTATTCTGTTATTTTATCTCTTCAGTGTTGGATATGTCTCAAATTCTGTTGTTAGGTACTGATTGGATTTTATGGACAAGGAAACTATTTTTGTTAGTGGCATCTTGACATGTGTAGTATCACTTATGTCAAATGGGACAGGAACTCAGAAAGATAAGCGATCATGTACAAATTTTCAATCTCTCCTAAACATGAAAATTTGGAGGTCGGATTGAACTCCAAACAGAAAATCTGGCCACCTTTTTGTTTTTATTTAATTGTAACAAACAAGACTAAAGCATTACATTTTATTCCCCTCCAGGACATCGGATAAAATGGAGGACTTACACGGACCCTTAACCTTTTTTTTTTTTTTTTTTCCACTCCTCCATGGGGTTCTTTTCACCGTTCCCTCACAATACAACTTTCCCATCAGTCACCTAGGAGTACTTGGCCTTGCAAGGTGTTATTTTCTAATTCAATTTATTAATAGCCTATATTCATTTAACTTAGTCCTCCATACCTTTCTGTGATCCAGTAATAATTGCAGAAGCCGTGGCACTTATAGCTGCTGGCACTGTTCATCGAGTTTGCATCACAACCTGGTACTTTATCATCTCAAAGAGCTTATTTATCATTACATTTCAGTTTAGAATGTGTTATGTTACAAACTAGAAACTTAAAGCATAAAATATTAATTCAAAATCTTAAAACATGCAGCCTTTTGTTTTCTGCTGGACTGTTGTATGAGGTCAACAAACTTTAAGGAACCAGAATCAAAATCTCAAGGTTCTGAGCGGTCGTGTTCTCCTATTATCAGCGAGTAACTTCTCAAGCAAGAGGTATATTAGTTATAGATCTTATACAGGCATCCTCGCGCACGAACTTAACAGTATACTTGGCTATCCGTTGATTCTCCAATGGTCGGTTTTGTGGTACTTGATTAGTGCAAAGAGCTTGTTACTTGTTAGGACAGCTGTTCATTATCCTGTAATGACTATATTGATCTGTCTAGGTAAGCATGTTATCTTCACTTATTGTTCATGAACTGGTTGACATATTTGTGCATGGATGATAATATAACAGAATTTTGTCAGAGCTGAAATATTCCACTTGTTAAATTTAGTGATTTTTTTTTCTTCTCAAAAACCATGTTCTAAAATTGTGTTCGAACTTGTTCATTGATCGATTGAATCTATTGACCTAGCGGTCTGATTTGTAATTGTTTTATATTATTATTGAATCAATCACTAAATCTCACTGAATGATACATTTTTTTACCAGTTTTTGTTGTTCATGTCGAACATGTTCCTCACTAAATCCTGATAATCAAATGTTGATGTAAATAAAATAGGCCTCGACTTTAGTACCAATAGAAGTACAAAATCCTTGATATTAATTAACCCAAAAAAAAAAAAACAGCTTGATTAAAGATTTGCTTAAAGTTGATCGAATAGAAAATCGTTCACAAATTTATATTTCATTTCTAGAAAAGATATACTACCATTAAAGCTAAATGTTTAAATAATTAAGAAATTGATGAAATTTAAATAAATATATGGATTTTAATACAATTGAATACTACCATTAAAGCTAAATGTTTAAATAATTTACTTTTTTTATGAAGGAATAATTTACTTGTATTATTGACTCGAACCACGCGTATTCCAGCTGTACCGAGTCCATTGGCTCATTGATTGGTTTATTTTTATATAGGTTTGATTAATGTGTATATAATATCTATATCTATTTTCTAAAAAATTATAATTTCATATTTTGAAAATTTATATTATTGAGGCAAAAATTCAAATATTAATATTAAATGAATAGAAATACGTGTCAAAAGTGCTAGCCTTGCACCGGCCATCTTTCTCTGGCCGCTGGCCCACCCCACCTCACCCAACCCACCTACCCCCGACCCCGTCCTCTCTCTCTCTCTCTCTCTCTCTCTCTCATCGCAGAATCTCTCTCTGCTGGAATCGCGCTAGAATAATACTGCGTCGACCGACACACGCATCAGAGGAGAGAATTTAGGAGCTCTCGATCCTGCACCCCTCTTCAATTTTCGGAATATTTTCTGCCTCCTTCCATTTATTTTTCATCTTCAATCTCTTTATCCATATTTATACTCTCTGCTTTTTTGCTTCATCGGTTTTTCTCCTTTTCTTTTCTGTATTCATCGCATCAGAATTTGTTTTCTGGTGATTCAATACTGGGAAATAATGGATGAATTTGGAGTTTTGGTCGAGAGCATTGGGTTCAGAGCCCAAGGGAAATCAGCTCCCATGGCGAAATTGAAGCCCAAACCCAAATCCCATGTCAGCACCGTGTCGCTTGATGATTCTTCGATACCTGTTGATGAACTCGATGGAATATTTCGGTCCAATGTTAACCTTGGTGAAACTTCGCAATCCCAAAATAACTTTGTCGATGATGATGTTTTTGGTGGGCATGATTGGAGTTCGCAACAATATGGGGGAATTGATTTTGAATCCGTGCTTTCTGGCCCGAATTCTGGGCGGAATCATAGTAGTGATGATTTGTTTGGGTTGAATTCGAAGCGGGCGGATCCTGTTGATGATCTGTTGGGGGGTTTTGGGCTGAAATCCAGCACGAAGGAGGAGAAAAAGGGGCCTGAATTGGATGAGTTGATTTCAGGAATTGGAGGAGCTAGCCCTTCAAAGACTAAGTATTGAATTTACTTTAAGTTTTTGAATTAATACTTATTGTTTTGTTGATCGTGTATCATGTGCTTTTACAGTTCTGCATATAGTTTATCTCCAAAGCATCTGATTAAAGACCTGAAACTGCTAAAGAGTTGTGAATATTTTGTGTCGTCGTGGATGACTGTGACTATATTGGAAGCTTGCTGAGTGCTGATAACTTTTCTTTGAATCATATTTACTTCTTATGTTGTTTTCTTAAATCTAGTTATGTTAGTCCCAGTTTTGTACGTGTTTTGGGTTTTCAATTTATTATGAATACTTATAATGTATTACTCTCGTCAGAGTAAACTCTGAGACGAACCCCCCTCTGAAGTCAAATGGCCATCCATGGAATTCAAGCTCAACTGTGATTGATAATTCTTGGCCGTTTGATGGGCCGTCATCTGCATCACAGTCGGATGCTTCTTGGCCATTTGATGGGCCGTCAAACAAAGACTCAGGAAAAGGTTCAGATCAATCTTCAATTGATGAATTTGGTGATTTCACCACGGCTGGAGTCAGTAATGAATCAGCAGCTGACAAGCCAAGTTCAGGCACAAGTTCAACAGGGTTTGACAATGCAAATTATGTGGATGAAATTTTTGGTGGTGGTCATGCAGCTCCACAAAACAACGCAGCAAGATCGAGCTCTATGGGGCAGGTTGAATACTAAATTAATCAAGTGTTCTGTTATTTCAGTGGTTCTTTACACCAACATCTAAGCCTCAATCTATCCACCATCCTGTTCTTTATTCAGATGCTCTGGTGAATATTAATCGATTTTGTACTTTTTACGTAGAATTCCCTCTTTGACGACTTCTTTCACGAAAACAAGAAGCCTGAATTGAAGAGTCCTCCTTCACAGTCCAAGATCAGCCCAAAAAAGTCCTACTCTGCTACAGCTGTAGGCAATGATTTTACTTCACTTTTTGGAGGTACTCTTCCTGACAAACAAATCTGTAAATGCAGTATATATATACCAATATATGAAGTTGTTTAAGTAATTAATACAAGTTTTATGATAGGAATTTACATTTGAAAGCAAATTTATGATATGCGGTGCTGGTAGTTCAAAGGCAATGATAATGGGTATGGTGGTAGTGGGGAATTGTTTCATACCTCCCATTTGAGAGGGGTAATGATCCATTTCACCAAAATAGGAGTCAAATCGGTCTGGGCGAAATGATTTCCCAACAACGACTGACCAACCACCAAGTTCCTTCCTTCCCCACTCCTCGTTTCTCTCTACCAAGCACCCTTAACGATTAATTTCTTTTGAAGCAATTCATTATCTGTGAGTGAAAATAGTTAAACTTATGACTGGGAGATTTGTTCAGGGAACATTTAGAGAATTATATTCTGCTATGGGTATAAATTGGTGGTTCGCAACCTATATATGCACTACCAGGAGATGATTGCTAAACACATGTCACAAGCAATACATGCTAATTGATCTATAGTGCTAGGATTGGGTTGGAAAACACTATGCAACGTGTAAATTATTTAATGAATCATATACACTTCATAATCCATTTCAAGTCTGCTACTTTTCTGAAGTAACTCACTGCCTGAAAGTATCAACTTGAATTAGTTACTACTGATTGAATTAAATCTAATTCAGTATATGTAAATTAGTTCATGTGTAGCAGGTTACTAGGACTTGATATATGGGAGACATGAAATTTTCATGTCAGTAGGGCACATATGTAGTTTTCATTTGTCTTGAGATTTCATGTCAGAAGGGCATTATTATCACTCATTACAGGGTAAACGATTCACTGAAAGCAATCTATTTGGAATGATAACCAACTTTTTGTCCAGAGATATATCAGTAACAAAAATAATTGTTGCTGGTCATAGTCAGTTCTGTGGATGTGTCTATCCTGTCAGAATGGTCCAGCAAGGATGAAACCTATATTCTTTTGACTGTAATCCTATTAGGCAATTGATACATCCCTGCTTGCAGATGTTACAACCTCTTCTGAAGAGTTTCACGAAATTGAGGGTGAATCTGAAGAAAGACGACAAGCTAGGCTAAAACGTTGTCTGAGAACAAATGCACGCATGGTATGTTTATGAGTACTTGACTTTTTCTTTATCGTGTGTCTTCTCTCTTGATTTTTCATGTAACTGAGGGAGGGAGCTGCATTGTTGTGCTTGAACAAACCTTGTGTCTCTTGGATAATTGATACTTCTGTGCTATGTATTTCACATATATTTAGTTTTAGTTTCAGTCGCTAAATCATGAGATTTTCTTTCCCCTTTCAATATATTTCTATCAACATATACAGCTGTCTTCCTACCACTTCCTTTTGGCAAGGGGTTCTCTGTGCTTGGATCACTTTTGGCTTCTGCGATGACACTGTTATGATCTTTTTTGCCTTCAGACCCCTCTCTACTGTATGTCTATGAACTGTCCCTAATAAACACACTTAGGAACTATATGAACTTGAGGTTCCTTGGTCACAGATGTTTATCTCATACTCCTTGGATGTGTGTATAATTTTATATTGAAACTTAAAATTTAATATGTTCTTTTTCAGGCTGAAGCACTTGCTGAAAAGAATCAACGTGACCTTCAGATTCAGCAAGAGCAGGAAGAGAAACGTGTAAGACCTTTTGTCTATGTAAAAATGCATTCTGAGGATAGGTCCCTAGCCACTCTTTTGAACCCTAAAAAGCATCAAATACGAATCCCTCAAGAGCAAATGACCAAACATGTCTTTGTTTTAGCCAGTAATTTGTGTATGGAAATTGTTTGCATGGGACTCTGTTAACGCAAGTTTATGCGCTTAAGGGATGATATGAAACATTATAGTAATAAGCACCAGATATGGCAAGTAGATGGGGAACTTACACATTGATACATAATCCCATTCCGGTGAAGGTGGTTGAACTTAAAGAGAAACTTGGGCAATTTTTCAACAGGGCCCTATATCTATGAAGTGTGTGCTTGCGTAATAATGTTTCAATATGAGGAAGTTGCAAAATTTGACATAATTATTGAGGGCGATGGATTTAGTATGTGATGGAAGGAAATGGATCAAGATTCCTCCCATTCCCCCACAAACACGAAGCATTGAAATCACATGCATGTATATTTGTATGACAGCTATAAGTAACATCATCGTAGCTTTATTGAGCTTCTGTGACATTTTCTCTCCTTTAAAAAATTCGAAACTCATCATTTCAGAGGCTTGCCGAGACATTGGACAATGATATAAAGCGTTGGGCTGCTGGAAAAGAAGGCAATTTACGCGCCTTGTTGTCCTCACTGCAACAGGTCAATCTCTTTAGTCATGTTCTTTTTCCCTTTCTTTTATTGTAATTATCTGATAAACCTGGCATTTGTAAAATCATCTGGTCAGCATTGTAGGATGTCTTATCATACTGCTAATGCCTCAATTTCCTTTAAGCTGCTTAAGTGAATGTGGAATTTGTAAAAATCATTTCAATTATTAACCTGATGTGAGCACTTGAATTTGTGTTGAGTCCTATACTGTTGATAGGCTATCCTGTACTGTAGATTGCATCTAGGTTTTTCTCTGGTACTAGATGCTGTAAAATTCATGATTACAAATTACAATTATATGAAGCACAATCTTCAAATTTTGGTCAACTCGTGTTTTGCATTTTGGGCAGGTATATGTTAATGTATATTGAATTAGTGTAGAGCCGAGCTTCTTGATGTACAGTTACTTTGAAAGGGTGATGGAATTGGATTCTGTTGTGTGTCCGATCTAAAGTAAATCCATAAAGTCTACTAAAATTTGGTTATGTTCGTTAAATATTTATGTTTCATGGTTTGTGGTAATTTTATGCGGTTTTAGATGTTCTTTTCTATGCTACAACTGACTATCCTTTATAGTCTACCATTTTTTTTACTAACTTCTAGTCTACCGGTTATGTATGCGTATGGAATTTTTTGCAGATATTGGGACCTGAAAGTGGTTGGCGTCCAGTTTCGTTGACAGATTTGATTACTTCTAGATTCAGTGAAAAAGGTTTATAAAAAGGCAACATTATATGTTCATCCAGATAAAGTTCAACAGAGAGGAGCAACTCTTCAGCAGAAATATATTGCAGAGAAAGTTTTTGATATTCTGAAGGTACTTCTTACAATGCAAAGCATATGATTCTTGTGTGATGCTTAGAATTTCAGCCTTATTCGTAAAACAAAACAAAAAAGGAAAAACACACATCTTGCCCCCTATATTTTACTTTGTAAAATTTTTGGACGAAATATGCATTCTTTTATCGAAGAAATACAAAACTCCCAGAAGCTCTGCAATTGATAAAGGCCATAGATGTTGTAGCTTCATTGTTGTCAGTTATACATCTTCATACTTACATGTGAAGCCAACTCATTCTTGGAATTTTGTGTGTTCATAGGAAGCTTCGAACAAATTTAATGCAGAGGAAATGAGATAAGTTCACCAGGACAGAACAGTTTCGGGATTGTCATGTTCGAAGCAACCGTGTTTGAGTAGGGTGACCAGGGCCTGAATATGAGTTAAAACTGCTAGGTAAAAACCATTATAATATGATGCAAGAAGAGAAGTGTTTATCATTGTTCACATCATCTGTGTGCTGCTTGCTTTGTAATGACATGGGCTTGTAATGGAATCTGCTTTATTTTTTCATTCTTTGTAGATAATGGTTACTAATATCTCATAATAATTCAACTTTTTCTATTTTGTAGTTCTGACTGGAGGATTTACAAGTTAATAATTTCATTTTCATTATATATACATGATTGTAAATGTTTGTATACATATTAGATCAGTTCCATGTGTGCTTTTTTTTTTTTTTTTTGTTTGTTGGTTTAAACTAATTTTTTAACAAGTTTATAATTTTTGGGTTACAACTCACACGTTAATTTATTAGTGTTTTTTTTCTTTTTAACTATTTAATTATGAATGGGAAAATTTCAAATTTAGTACCCGAAAATCGGGTTTATTTTAGATTGAATACCCCAAAGTTCAACTTAATCAATTTAGTCCCTCAATTTTACCAAATCAATCAGATTTGGTCCCCGCCGTTAAAAAACCGTCCAAACAAACGGAATTTAACTGCCATCAAACGAATTGGAGCGAAAATTAATTTTCTAACCTAATTTCTTCCCCAATTTACATCTTCTCTAATGTTATACATACATATATGTATATAAATGAATCTTCCTCTCTCTCTCTCTCTCTCGGTTTCCCTGTCGATCGTCGCCGTGTTTGGGCGCCGTCGTGGTAGCGGCGCCGGGTGTGGATGTGGATGGGGGCGGCGCCGTGAGTGGCGTCGTCGTGCTGTGGTGTGTGTGAGTTTGGTGTGACTGCTGCTGTGATTGGGGAGGGGCGGCGCCGCGTCGGGCGGCGCCATGCAGGTATAGGGGCGACGCTGGGGAGAGGGAGGGGCCTGCCGGCGTCCGTCGCCGGCAGCAGTAGGGGCGGCGATGGTGCAGAAGGAAGGGGGGCGACGGGGTTTGTAGAGGGGTGGGATTGGAGCGACGGGTGTGTGTGTGCGGTGTGGGTGGTGTGTTGTGTCGTCGCCGTGCGACACTGGGGAGAGGGAGGGGGTTGCCGGCGTCCGTCGCCGGCAGCAGTAGGGTCGGCGGTGGTGCAGAAGGAAGGGGGATGACGGGTGTGTGTGTGTGTGCTGTGTGTGTGGGATGGCGCCGCCTTGAGTGGCGGCGCCGTGCAGGCGTGTGTGTGCTGCCGGCGAGCCGTCGCCGGCAGCGACAGTGGTGGTGGTGGTGTTGAGGTGCAGCGATGGGGCTGGGGCTGGGTGGATCTGGGGTGGTTTTGTGAAATAGGGTAAATCCAAGGACTTAATTGCAAATTCCAACTTGTTGCTTATTTACAAATGAACCCTTAAACTTTCTGCAATTTATATTCAAGTTCCTAAATAGTTTCAAGGTAGTTAACTTCCGTTTCATTGGACGGTTTTTTAACGGCGGGGACCAAATCCGATTGATTTGGTAAAATTGAGGGACTAAATTGATTAAGTTGAACTTTGGGGTATTCGATCTAAAATAAACCCTATTTTCGGGTACTAAATTTGAAATTTTCCCATTATGAATTGTAGATTATGTTATAATCATACTCATTTTTTCAGTTCCATAAAACTATATTCAAGAAATATAAAGAACTATATATGTTTGGTATAGAAAATGTGCCCACTTGAAGATTCGCACAAATCCAAAATATTAAAAAGGAAATCTACTTTTATATAATAGTTAAGTACTTAAGATTGAGGATTGTTCAGGCAAAAAAAAAAAAAAAAAGAAATTAAGATAAGAGGATGCATCTAGACAAAGATACTACTTTTCATACCCTAGAATCTTCGAGGTACATAATATTTAATGTCCAATGTTAAATATTATCCGTTTCGGAATAAGTGTCATTTTATACATATGAATTAAGGAATGTAATTAGAAAGTTGATTTATTCTTATTTTAGTCAAGGGGAAGTTCTTTCCTATTTCATCTCTTAACAGTCGTTTTTAATTTTAACATATTTAATTTGATTGAAGCAAAAATGAATATTTTTGATACATTATATGTAAAGATACTTTAAAATTCGAATAACACTTATTTTAAGACAAATTTTGACGGTTGAAATGATACTTATTTTGAAATGGAGATAGTAATTAACAAGAAAACATAAATCAGGAGTTCTTATATTTTTAGAAAAAAATGTTAAACTTATAATGGTAGAGATTATGTTGGATGGGTCAAAGTGGAAGGACCTTTCCAAAACAATGTCAATATTTGAACTTAAATACTATCATCACCTACCGCCGCCGCCACCACCAAGTGCGGCGGCGGCGGCCATCTTGGTGGCTGCGTCCTGTCTTTTACATTACATAACTTGATTAAGTACAATGCATTTAATTATATGATGAAAGTTACATATATATTTCTTTAAGATAATTGATATTCATTTAATTTTTTTTAAGGAATTTCTGATTACGAAACATACAATTATTTTGAAATAAAAAAAGTGTAAAAGATTTGTCATAATAATTATTTTCCTTCATTAGGCTTTGGATTCCATCCTTTTCCCATTCCTTTTCTTGGAATAATCTTTTAGTTTTTATGGGTTCTTTAAAATAAGATTTTTTTTTCTCAAATTCTAATTGTATGGTGATCCAATTATTATGTATAGTTAATATAAATATCCATTCAAAGCTTAGTGCTTCTTGGTCAACTTTCCACTAAAATATATCATGTAATAAGTCTATATAACTAGCGTTTAAAATTGAGTATACTTTCAGGTCCTTAAATTTATAAAGCTCGACTCGATAACAAATTCTAACTCATATCCAATTAATCATTATTCTTAATAGCACCTTCTAGGATTCTTCATTGCTCCAATATTTGATATATTGTAATCTTCCATCCACCATTATTGCAATGGTGGTGGGAGCAAAAAAGCCCTTTTGCATTGATTTAGATGGATGGTCAACAAATAAGCCTAAACCCAAATGGCTATACAATTTTGGTTCAAGAAAAAGTGTAGTTCAATTTCAAGAATCCTTCTTACAAATTAGTGGGCCCCAACACAAATCCTTCATGAGACAAGCTGATGAAAACTAACACTCATCATTCTTTAAAGTAGGATGAAATGTTTAAGGTTTCAAACAATCCAAAAATCTTGTCATGTAGAAAAACTTTCATTGATTTCAACATCATGATCTGACCCTTGTGGATGGCAGTAAGGTTGACTATAATAGAATTTGGATTATTCAATAATATGATGAGAATTTTCTAGCAAGAATTGGACATAAAGTTTTCTTTCTTTTCTTGTTCTTGTTTTGTTTCTCATCACTAGTGTGTTAGGGAAAACCACACTTTTCATGGTGCTTGTGAATATATAAAGTTGTGGCACTAATATCAATTAATGATTAATTCATACACTTCACACATCACTTGGGGCATCTGCAGCCATGATTTTAACAGTACTATTAACACATAAAATAACACATTGACAATTTTAAGGAAATGAAAGAAAAATGCAATCTCTCTCCTTCACTCTTTCTCTCTCCTCTCAAAAACGATGAATGCCAGAAATTTTATCTATAAAATATTCTAAAAATGATTGTAAAGTGAGGTTTACTTGCATCCCATTATCAAATTATTATTACTAGTTTTGTGACCGTGCGATGCACGGGATTAAATTTTTTTAAAATATAAGTATAAATATTTGTAATTTAAAATAATAATATATAAATTTAATAGAATAAATTTAAGTGATATATTTATATATTTTACATATATATATATATATTTGAATTTTTCAGAATAATTTTTACAATATTCCACTATTAAAAAAACTTGTGAATTTAATAAAATAATTTTATTACAGAAAATGATTTTCATAAATTATAGAGCAACATTCACAATATAAAATAATGATGAAAAAAAATATAAAATATTGTGAAACATCAAAGTCAATTTTACTATGGAAAACAATTTTCTTGAATCGTGTTCTTCACAATTCAAAGTATTCAATTAACAATAAATATATATATATATATATATATATGTTGTATTTTAATGCAATCTATGTATAACCTTTCTAGAACCTTATTTCAAAAACCTATTTCCAAGAATAATGAAATTTATTCTTGACAATGTTGTATTTTAGTGGAATTAAACATTGGATTTGATGCAATCTATGTATAACCTTTTTAGCACCTTATTTCAAAAACTTATTTCCAAGAATAATGAAATTTATTCTTGACAATGTTTGAAATATAAAATCAGTATTTTTGACAATGATCTTAAAAAAACAAAAACAAAAATGAAATTTATCTTGTAGTGTATTAATTTTAAATCTATAAAATCTCTAATCCAAAATTAGAGACTCTCGGCCCAAATTTCTACACAAAATAATTTGAATTGGCGAAATAATATAATATTATATAGCAATAAGAATAACCAATATACAATACTAATAAAATAATACATATATGAATTGTTCTTCTTCAAATTACAAATAACAATAACTTAAATCATTAAAAAATGAACACTATGGTCATTAATTATTGATCCAAACTACAAATATCTTGGAAATCAATTCGTAACCAAATAAATATACATAAAGAAGAAGAAGAAACAATCCACTAATCCAAGAAAACATAATGTTTGGAATGCAGAATTTGAGAAATTGTGAATGGAAAAGGTGTGAATGAATTCCAAGTTTATTCTGATCTCATATTTATAGTGGATGATATGCTTATTAAATATGAAATTAGTGCACTATTTATATGATCATAATTGATTGATATTGTGATTACATAATTTTAGGTTGCCTTTTGAAAAATATCAAATTTTAGATTTTTTATATAAGTTAAAAAAATATACATTTATTCGACTGAATACAATATTATATCATCTTAAAAATTAATAAATATTTCACATCCAAAATATGACATAATAAATTGATTCTCATAATTTAATAGTCTTCCATATATAATGACATTTGTGATGTTTAAATAAGATTAATTCTAGAAATGTAAGAAAAAAATTCATATGATGATTTTTTTTCTTAATAATTATAATGATTAATCTTTTTAGTATTTTATTGGTCTTATCATTTTTACTATTTTTTGGTCATGAGACTTGTTAAATTCTTTGAGATGAATAAAGGATAATAAAAAAAATCAATGGATCAAATTGGATATTTATGCCAAAAATCAGGGAATGAAATTGATTTTTTCATTTTTTCAAAGAATATGTAAGTCTAATTTTTCTAAATGAGAGACGTGTAATATTGCTACTATACTTTTTTTGTTTTCAAGAAATATGTATATGTCACCCAATTTTAAATTAAAAAACACACAAATTTAAGTATTGTTGGAAAGTCTATTAATTATTCATGCAAAATTCACATAATTGATGACCAAATTAATGGACTTGACTATTTCAACTTATTTGCATTCCATATTTATGAATATGTTTAATTATATGATCTTTAATACAAATACAATTGTTTTTAAGATAATATATGTAATATTTTAGTATAAGATTTAAATTAACATAAAATCTCATACTATATTTATATTATAAATTAACTAATAATTTAATTTTCTATATTCGGAATGCATGGGATAAATGTGAAATAAATGTCAATCAACTAAAACATATAATATATGTGTTACCATAATATATTATCTTTCCATATATATAATATCATGCTAGCATTGTTTTCCAAATTTAGTGGGGAGGGGGTTGGCCGGAAAAATTATTTTAGGAAACGTTTTTGGTTTTATATATATAAAGATAAAAATATTATATCATTTTATATTGGAGTGAATCATATAAATATATATTATTTATATCCATATTATATCATATACTTTATCATTGCATAGTGACGTAAATTTTATTATATATATTATTCATACATTGGCTAATAGTGAATAAATTAAATATTTTTATATTGTTTTTATTGATTTTACCAATTAACATTACATAAAATATATTAATTATATCAATTGAAATTTAATAATTAAAATTAACTTACTGTATAGATAAATATGTATAAATGTTTATTTTCATATCACTTCCTTATATGTATACATCATCAAACAATATCCCATTTTTATTCACATTCGAATTCATATATATATATATATAGTATCTATTTATCTATTAATAGAAAATAAATATCATTTATTATTTATTATTTTAAAAAAATCATTTCCAATTTTAGCATGGTGTTTTAGCGGGAAAATTTTCATATTACTATTTCAGGAAATGTTTGTGTTTTTATATATATAAAGATAAAGATATAGATGGCCACAATTAGTTCATGCAAGTATATACATACACAATACTTGACTAATAAAATGTTTTCTTGTTGATTAGTATTGAATATATGATCTTTTGAAAGTAAGTAAGAATAACTTGTGTAGAAGATGAAGTTCTTTAGATAGAGTTATACTCAATTTCAACTTAGAAAAATATGGTTCTTGATTCAATGTTACACATAAATACATGAACACTTTTTCCTCTGTTCCAAAGTGAAATCAAACAACCCTTTAGGATCTTGCTATGAACATGGACTAAATCATAAAATTAGGAACTTTCCCTATTGGAAAAACACATCTAGTGAATCATAAACACAACTAATGATCATCATCAATAACTAGTATGAAAAGGCTTATAGTCCTTGAGATCAGAAGCAACCCCAGCCACAGAACCAACACCAGCAGCAACTGATATGATCAAGCAAACAAGACTTAGAGTTTGGAGGCACATCCACTTTGTACTCCACTTGGGAATCTTCGTCTGCGAAATATACATCTCCACGGGGAAATAAACCGTTAGGGGCCAGAACGCGAAGGCCCCAAGTATCCCAACAACGTCGTTGAAGAAAGGCAAGAGCATGGAAATGAGAGTTGTGATCATGACGAATATGGTTCTGGAGATGACCCTAAAGAGGTTGAGCTTGAAAGACTCAAGGCCCGGGATAGGAATCGCCACCTCCTTGGCGATGAACTTGGAGTTGGGGTACCATTCTTGAGCAGTTTTATCCATGAACGCGAAGAGGGGTTGTGAGTAAACTTGGTATGCACCTAGGAGGTGGATCACAATGGCAGCATTGGCAATGTCAAGAAGCCAATACGGGTTGTAAAACCCGAAGCCAGTTAGGAGGTTTCCGGGGGATATATCTCCGAATGCTGCATAGCCAAAGCATCCACAAAACATGTAGAAAATAGTAGTCACTGCCACACTTATCACAGTAGCTTTCTTCATTGTTTTCTCTTCTGATGGTGGTGATTTAATTGTATCCTATCATCAAGAATCATCACATCAGTTTACATATATATGTATATGTTTTCAAGAATCATATATATGTGTATATATATACCTGAATTTCAATGAGAATCATTGAGTAAGAATAGGAAAAAGCAATAGCACCAAGAGCTTGAAAGGTTCTCCAAATCTTCTGTGTTTCAGTCACTGTTCCAATGCTTATCCCAGTGAGACTTCCCCTGATTTTCCCATTTTCTGTTTGGATATAAATAATGTTAAAACAAACGGGATCTTCTATTACAAATCATGATCGAAAAAGGGAGTTGGTTTTCTTAGGGTCGAACCTGCAACTTTTGCAATGCCGAGGCCTAAACCAATGGTGGAATAAGTGAAAGACATAACAGCAGCAACAATTGAAAGCCACCAAATCTGATCAAAATCTGGGATTTGTGACAAAATGATTTGGACAACACCAAATGCAATCATGTAAGGATTGCTTTGAACTTTGCAAGGACTATCATCTCCTTTTGTATGGAAACAATTAGACCTCTCAATTGCTCTGTTCCACACAATCCCAACACAAATTAGTTCACAACAAACAACACTTGTAACTCCAAAATCATAGTAATAAAAAGAAGAAAAAGAACTTACATCATGCTTATACAAGATGCAATGGTGTAGCCAATAGCAACTCCAAAAAGATTCACATACTGAATAACCCCACAAAACTTAACATTGAACCCACCTAGAAAAACCACCAAAACTCACATTAACTCGCTGAAAACCAACACCAAGAAACCCAAATCTTGAACTCAGCAAAAATCAAGAAACCTCACCTAAGTTAGCCCTAACAGCATCCATATAGGTGTAGTTCCTCTTGCCGGTATTCGGGTCGCCTGACCGGTAACAAGATGCAAGAAGATTGGAAGTGTATAACGTGACAAAAGAGAACAAAAGCATCACAACTGGACCAGCAATCCACCCCAACTGAGCCACAGCCCAAGCCAAGGACAGAACCCCAGAACCAATCACAGCTGTTATGATATGAGCACTTGCAGTACACAAATTCCCTATACATCAAGAATTTCAAAAAGAATAAAATCAAGATTTGCAAAAGTAGACATAAAAATTGAATATTTATGATCAAGAACATCAAGAAAATGTGGAACAAACAAAAGGGACCTGTTCTTTTGAGCTTGCCATCATCATCATAGCATTTGGAGCCACCATTGGAAGGTACATTGATGGAGATATCAAACACTTGGTTACTGTGTTGCCTTGACAGATTAATCTCACTCATCATGGATTCTTTTTGTATTGATTTCTTAAACACCAAGAACGAGAAGGGTTATGATTGAACAATCAAGAAAGACAAGATTTCAAGGTTTCTGCAAGAACAAATAATTAATGGAGCTTCTGTTTCTCTCTCTAAAATCAGCAAGAGAGTTAGTGTGTGGATGGTTATGGCATGGGTAGGAAGGGTATATATAAGAGAATTATGACAGATGACGTCAGCATCGGCCAACATTTTATTTAGACAAGGAATAGAACTATTATTGTGTAATAATTAATAAACACCCTCCTAAAATTGAGGAGATTTTATTTTTAATTTTTAAGAATTATTCTTATCCCATTGTTATCATTATATTATTGTTGTTTAATATCTAATTTGAAATTTTATTATGTAAATTTGTAATTTCAGTAAGTAATAAAAAGATTGCATTTAATGTATATTGATAGAGATTTAGGATATTGGAATATATATTAATATATTCGGATTTAAAAAGTAAATAAATAAATATGTATTTATGTATAAGCAATTGCAGCTATCACTCTCTAGGACCTACTTATAATTGGAACTACTAAAAAGGACATAATATTATAATTAAGGTTGACATTATCAAATATTAAATATGATTTGATATGTATAGCAAATAGGTTTGAATATATTTTACTTTTTACATATTTAAAAGTCAATTGGTAGAAACTTATTAATAGTATTTTGGTAGTTAGTAAAGAATCAAAACAAAATTGGAGAATAATATTTATGCCCAAATCTCATTTAAGACCTTCACATTAAATACAACAAGAAACTAATTGCTAATTTCATAAACTCATATTCTTTCTTAACAATATGGGAAAACAATCCATCAAAGTTGTTGCAGAATCTGACAAAAATATTAAAGTCCAAGTCAAATTTAAAACCAAAAGAGAAAAATAATAATTATGTAATAAAATGCTAATTAAATGAAATAAACCAATCTCAAAATAATGAAAAGATTGAGCATTCTTGTTTAGAGATCTTTATCACACCAAACATGTGTGTATTCAATTTGTTTCGAATTAGTTAGAATCAATTAAAGATCTATACAAAATTTTGACAAATATTATTTTTATTTATCTTTGAAAATAATGCGGACATGACACCTATAACGGAAATAATCTCTAAAAATTATATATCTAATTTCGCTTTTCTCAACAATACATCTGAACACGTGTTCATTCTACGAGCGTTTTCAACCACACAAGCAAAACGAACATTAACCTTCTAAAAATAGGTGGAAATGGAACTAAACACAATATTACTTTTTCATCGATTCAGAAACGAAGGATGTTAGAAAGTTCCATTACCACTAAGAAGTCTTAGAAAACTCTTTCCCCACGAACTCCTCAACTCGGGGAAACCACCAAAAAGTTACTGAATTCTTTATTGTTAATGGAAATTAGGGTTTCTCATATAGGAAATAAAGTGAGAAAGTGAAAAAATCAATAGTAAAATAGCTTTGTGAATGGACAATGTCATTTTTCTAGTGGGTTTGGAAGATTAATAGGATGTGACATATGGCATTTGGAAATTTATTTGAATGTCATGACCATTCATTTCATTTGAGACATGTGTATTCCATAGTGTTTGATTCTGTTACATTAATTAATCAATGTATATTATATATAAGTATATATATGTATACTAGATTTAAATCATATGTGGGAATCAACTTTTTTTTTGTATGACTATATTAATATTAAATTTGAGTTAATAATAGAATTTGGAATCACTAATAAGTTGTAAATTATATGGGAAGGGTTTTAGAAAATGGGCAAAACATAAAATTAGTCATAACTTTATGCATTATTGTTATTTATATGAATTGGTAAATTATAGTAGATAATATGAATTGGTCTAAAAAAAATCAAACAAATTTAAATATTGATTATTAAGTACCAAATTTGTAATTACAAATATGTATAGATAGAATCACAAAATCTAATATAAAATTTGATAATGACCTAAACTATGTCTAAGATGTTACCTTTTGATATTCTTATATAATATGTACGGCTAATTATGCACAAATACATTTTGTAAGGTTATTTTTCAATACTGGGATTAATTTGTGATAACTTATGTTCCGAATCAAATGTCCCATTTTAAATCAAAATAAAAGTTCATTATAGTTTGATGTTTTGTCCCTATATATTATATTGGCTATAACTTATAGTATCCATTACATTATATACCAACACAACTATATATATATATATGTATTGGAATAGAATTAAGGAATTGAAAGATTTCCAAAATCGCAATGAATTTTAGTGGTTTCTAATACAATATCTATAGAATCGAACCAAAACAATTAGGATGGTTTTGTGTGGACATTTTCATGAAATTAAAGGATTCCAAAGTACCAAATAATTTCATAATATCACGTTTGTTTTCAGCCCACTTGAAAATAAAACTACACATTTTAAATATTTCTATTATTACATCAAATCAAAACATGGATGATTGAAAATTGTTAAATAAAAAATTCTAAGAAGAGAAAATGACTAAAGTGGTGCACCAAAGCTGCTCTTCCACCCTTTCATGATGAACAGAATAGGGTTCTAAATTCCTTTTCAAATATTTCGATCACTAAAATAAATAACTACTTTTGATTATTAGGGATTCGATCGTAGGTCCCTCAGTCGGATGACATGATCATACAAACCTTAGGACAAACTCCTAAAATATTTCAATGAAAATTTGTCCATACGGGGATCGAACCTGTGTTGACGTATATTTCTCCCCACATTAATTCAAGTGATTGAGTTTATAGTTACCTATCAATTATCATTGGAATATTTTATTATTTGGGATTAGAATATAGCCCAAAATTGGGATTGTATTTATTCCTCACTTATTTTGATTGGCATATGTAAATTATTGCCATTAAAGAATGGATGGTTCCCAAAGTTTGAGGAAAGAGAGGTTATTACATCATGATAATTTCTCTTTTATGATAAAAAGAAAAGGGTATTCATTCTTTCTAAAGTTGTGAAGCTTTTGTTCTTCTCATTGCCTATATAAGTTGTTTGTCTTTATTTATTTATGCAGTTGTAGGAATAATTCATGTTTGGTTTAAAGTATAAAATTGAATTATTCACGAATCAATAGAATAATCAAAGAAAAACCTTAGGATTAAAGATGTTAGAAAGTTTCGACATGGAACTCCAAAGCTCATACTCCCTTCGTCCCTGCTAACTTTGCTTATTTTCCTTTTTTGTTTGTCTCATCTAACTTTGCCAACCCAATAACGGCAAAGAAAAATTTACTCCCTTACCCTTCCATTTCTTTCATTTTACAACTTTTGCACTCAAAAAGCACACATTAATTACAAAATTGTCACTCAAAAACATTAAAATAACACATCACATCAAAGTCAACAGTTTTTTCTTAAACTCCGTGCGGTCAAACCATGGCAAAGATAAGGGGGACGGATGGAGTATTAATTAAGAATAATACCATAAGAAAAGACGATGAATTGAAATTTCCACTTTACTATCCACTAATCTTACCTAAATCGTGTGAAGCTTAATTAGCTAAACACTACATAGCATAATGAGCTATATTTCCTTTGCAATTATATATTTCTCTTCTTTTATATACATTACTTACATGTTGTAATATATATTAATCTATAAAAATGTCGATTAAAAGTGTAAAAAAGAAAATTTATGTTCCATTTACGTACCAATCAAACCACAAACAAATGGTTGATATTTGAGGTTTAAGAATTGGGCCCCAAATTTCTTAAGAGTAGGCCCAATATAAAGCTTAATAATATTATGGGCTTTTAATTTGTAAATGGGCCTATATGTGGTTAGAAATTATCGAGAAACAGCAGCCCATAAATCAAACACTTCTTCAATACTGTTATATCACAACCAATTCTCCGGCGAACATTTCCATGTTAACGCCACCGCTGCGCCGCCGCTTCTCCACTCAAACCAGCCACCTCACCGGCCAAGTTCTATCTGCAATCATCCAAAACAAGCCTTTCAATACTTTTCCGCCGCCCAAGCAACACATTTGGACCTCAGGGACTGTCATTCAAGTGCTAAGATCAATCCCATTATACCTCTTCCAATCTCCCCGATCAATTGGCCGTCAAAAGACCTTCCGCCACCGCTCTCCGCTCAAACAGAGAAATCTCCGGCATGAAGCAGTTAAGTATAAAAAGGGGTCTCTGATTCTTGGCCCTGCAGCTCACAGAGATCCCAGAAAGCTCAATTTAGGGCTCGAAAAAGCCCTAGAATTTTACTATTGGGTTGAGACCCAGTTTGGGTTTCAACACAATGAGCTAACTTGTAGAGAGATGGCGATTGTTTTAGTGAAGGGTAATAGAATGAATTTGTTTTGGGATTTCTTGAAGAATATGTCTGGGAGGTATAAAAAGGTTAATCTTGTCACCACTGCTACTATGACTTGCTTGATTAAGGCTTTAGGTGAAGAGGGTTTAGTGAATGAAGCATTGTCTGCTTTTTATAGAATGAAGCAGTTTCATTGCAAGCCTGATGTTTGTGCTTATAATGTAGTGATATATGCACTTTGTAGGGTTGGATTTTTCAAGAAAGCAAAGTTCTTGTTCGATCAAATGGAGTTGCCGGGGTTTAGATGTGCTCCGGATGTGTTTACATACACGATTTTGATTAGTTGTTACATTAGATATGCCATGGAAACCGGTTCTAGGAAGGCGATTAGGAGGAGGGTGTGGGAGGCGAATCATTTGTTTCGGTTGATGATCTTTAAGGGATTTGTTCCGGATGTGGTGACTTATAATTGTTTGATCAATGGTTGTTGCAAGACTAATAGGATAGGAAGGGCATTGGAAGTGTTTGATGATATGTTGAAGAGGGGATGTGTGCCTAATCGGATTACTTATGATTCGTTCATTAGGTGTTATAGTGCTACGAATGAGGTTGATCTGGCTATTGAGATGTTGAGGAGGATGCAAGAAAGGGGTCATGGTGTTCCCACTTCGAGTTCTTATACCCCGATTATTCACACTCTTTGTGAAGTGGGGAGATTGGAGGAGGCAGTGGATTTTTTGGTGGAGTTGGTTAGAGGAGGATCAATTCCAAGAGAATATACATATAGGTTAGTTTGTAATGCGTTGGAGTCGGTTGGAAAGATGGATTTGCTAGATCAAAAGATGTGTAAACACATTGAGTTTGGGATTGAGAATCGGATTATAGAAGTGATGAAGGTGAAACCAACCATGAGGCTAGGAAACGTGTGAAGTTCCGTATACGTTGTAAAGCTGTTTGATCAAACTATCATATTGTTTTTACGACACGAGGGATATAGTGAGAACAGGGAGCTCATTTGGAAGAAAAGTGATGTGGAAGTGTAAGAAGAAAAAACAGGTAAACTTATGCAGTGGGAAATGGCATCTCATTTGCAAGAAAAGTGATGTGGAAGTGTAAGAAGAAAAGATGGGTAAATCTATGCTTTGGTTAGATGGTTTGATTGTATATTTATTAGGATATGTTTTTTTTTGTACTAAAAATGAATGTTTTATTTTTCTTGATATAGGTTTCAAAGAAGAAAGGAATAACAACTTTGAGTTCTGGATGAAGAAGAAGGGTCTTGGGTTAAAGATTATTGAGTTGTATATGATTTTGTCATGATTGTAAACGAATCGAATCGAGCCGATGTTTTTTGGATGTCTATTGCTGTTGAATTTCACAAAGTATTCAAGCATAAAATACTTTGATGAAATGAAATGGGAGATCTTTTTTTAGTGAGCAAATGAAATTTGAGATTGAGAGATTGAATATGAAAGAAGAAACTTTGTGCTTTTCTTTTGTTTCTTTTTTTTTTGGTGAAATTGTGATGAAGGAAACTCTTATAATTAAGAAATAAAAAAGTTGTTCAATTGCTAAAAGTTGGTTATCATAATTATTAATTCATAAGTGTGATATATCTTTATATTTATATACTATTTTAGGCTACTCCTTTATGGAACCATTTATTATTCTGAATCAAGTAATCATAATCACATATGATATAAACGTTTTATGAAATAATTATTTGATATTCGATATGAGTTTGATAAATCGAAAATAAATTGAATATTAGATTATCGACATGTTTTTATTGAACTCTTGAAATCTTTTTCTTTTTCTAAAACATTCAACATTTTTTTGTAAAATACCCGACTCTTGTATTTCGATTAATATCGGATCTTAAATATGATTTTTTTAAAAATATTTTATGTGAATGCATAAAAAACTATTTTTTTTAAATAAAAAAACAACTTCCCTTTGGAGAGAGAGATTAAAAAACCTAATTAACAACAATTCTTCATACGACGCCGTCTTATTCCATCACCGTTTTATGAAATAATTATTTGATATTCGATATGAGTTGATAAATCGAAAATAAATTGAATATTAGATTATCGACATGTTTTTATTGAACTCTTGAAATCTTTTTCTTTTTCTAAAACATTCAACATTTTTTTTGTAAAATACCCGACTCTTGTATTTCGATTAATATCGGATCTTAAATATGATTTTTTTTAAAATATTTTATGTGAATGCATAAAAAACTATTTTTCTAAAACATTCAACATTTTTTTTGTAAAATACCCGACTCTTGTATTTCGATTAATATCGGATCTTAAATATGATTTTTTTTAAAATATTTTATGTGAATGCATAAAAAACTATTTTTTTTAAATAAAAAAACAACTTCCCTTTGGAGAGAGAGAATAAAAAACCTAATTAACAACAATTCTTCATACGACGCCGTCTTGTTACTCTTCGGCTCTGTTCTTGTTTATATTTGCTTCTTCCATCACCTCAACCTCCGCTCCACGGCGGCTCCGCCTCTTCGCTTGCACTTTCAGGTTCGGCGACTCGGCTCCGCCTCTTCGCTTGCACTTTCAGGTTCGGCGACTCTTCCCGCTATTCTTCTCGTACTCTTCGGCTCTGTTCTTCTCTTCGCTTGCACTTTCAGGTTCGGCGACTCTTCCCGCTATTCTTCTCTTTCTAAGTTCGTGTTCTGTATCAATACTTTACATTGCTTGTTGTTTCCTGTTTGTTTGATGCAATTAATTTAAAAAACAACGTGAAAATAGAATTGTACATGGAGTTGAACACGATTGCTGAGCTAGAAAGACTGTGTTTTGGTGAGGTTTTAGAACCTTTCTGAACATTTATGGTTGTTTTCCTTAATTTAATCTTTGGAATGAAGAATTTACTGTTAGTTTTGTAGAAATATGTATAGGTGACTCAAATTCTGTATACACTTTCCAATGCATTGAGGCGCACGAACTGAGGCGAGGGGACAAGACGTGCGCCTCAAACCTCTGACGGTTGAGGCGGTGATAACGAACGAACCGAGGCGCTAGCCTCAATTTTTAGTGAAAATTAGGGTTGGGCGCCTCGATTTTTAGTGAAAATTAGGGTTGGGCTCAGCTGAAATCAAATGGGCTTTTTAATTTGTGGGCTAATTTGGTATGGGCTTTTCTAATTGAGCCATAATTTTTATAAATAAAATCAAATCAAACCTGCCTCTTTTCCTTCTCTTCTTCGCGCAAGGCACATAAGCTTTTCCTCTCTTTTTTAGAGAAGGTGCCATATTTATAGTGTGCCATAGATTTTTCTAGAGAGGAGAATACAAAAGGTTACATTCAATTTCTTAACACTTCTAGAGTGACACCTCACATTCTAAAGATATTATTCATGCAACTTCTAGATCTTTTAATTGGAAATTAATACTTTAACATTAGTATGTCTCGATTTGATTAAGGATTTTCTATATATGTATATATATATATATATATATTAGGCTTACGCCTCGATTCCTACGCCTCGGTTCGAATCAGTTCCTACGCCTCGGTGTATTATAGGAAAACGCCTCGGTTCTAAAATAGTTTTTTAAAACATTGTTCCAATGTACTATTTTTTGCCTTGTTTTGATTATTCACTCTTGTTCAATTTTGCTGTGTTGTTAGACTGTGATATAGAGATGGATGTTTCTATTGAAACATCATACCAACCACCATCAGGGTTTGTGGAGGATAAAAGGAATCCACTTGTTGATATTGAATTGACAGACTCGACTGAGCTCTGGCTCTTTCAATGGCCGATCAATCATGTACGATCCCGTATCTGTTTCCTTGTTTGGATTCGTATATGAGATGAGAAATCCATTCATGTAACTTAAGTTTGGATTTGAGCAGCCTTTGTTGTTTTTGAAGTAGTATGATTGATTTGTTGTTTATTTCAGACTCCCGATTTTAATGGCCAACGCGTGTCTTTGAAACTTGAGGCCAATGGACATATGGGAACATTGGAGGAGTCATCTGGTAATCTTGCTTGAGCTCTCACATGTCAGTTTTGCCTGCCTGTTTCTTGATTTAAAATCGACTTTCTATGTATGGCAGGAAAGTCGTATGATGTGGTTAGTGTCAACTCCCAGGGTCCGGATGCTACGGTGTTCTTATCTTCGCCATCAGAGGCGAAAATTGGTATTTGTTTAGGAGTTATTTTTCTATAGATAACTGTGGTTACTTTAGAGATATGTTTTAAGACTTGATCAGGTGAAATCTGCAGTGATTTTGATAATACTGTTTGTATGATGACATTGACAGCTGGGAAGATATGTAGGCGCGTTTCTCTGATTCATTACCCAGAGCCTAGTGAATTACGAAAACGCAATAACCTTGGCTTGAGTCATCCTCAGAGGTCTTCCATGGTTACGTCAACTATGTCTGGTCGTCGCTCTGCTACTCCTAGTCGTAGCATTAGGCCTAAAACCTCTCAAGGAATGAGTGGTTATTCGACACCTAGTAGCAGAACCAAGAGTACGGTTTCTGGATATGTGGAGCCTTCAAAGTCTCAGAAGAGAAAACGTGGGGATAGTTCTGTGAGTCATTCGGCCCAAGATTCTGGAAAAGCCTCCACAGGATCTCATGAGAAGTCGAAGAAGAAGAAGGTTGAAAAGTAAGCTCTTGTTCGATCTAATGTGTTGATCAGAAATTGTGACACCAATTTGCCTTAATACCTCATCTTAGAAGATGAATGAGCATGAAGTTTTGTTGGTTTATATTGAATTAGCTCTTAATCAAAGACATTAAGACAAATAGTATTGTATTTTCTTAACATGAACAGGATCACAATCTGTTCTGTTCAATGAGTAATTGAAGTTAATGAATGGATCATCTATGAGTTAAAAGTGTTGCATCCATTTAATGAGAGTCTCATTCTATGTCCATATTAACATTTAAAAAAGTTAAAGTAAAAACATCGACACATTTTCAGTTCGGAGCTTTTTCGGTTCGATTTTGTAATCTCCAAGTCCAAGATACAACTTAGACATATATTGAATTGCAATAATGAGCAATTAGAATTGCATTTTTCATCATCTGTACAGCTCTCAATAGTACATTCCTAAAATCCTTGTTTTCCTCATGATCTGATTAGTAATGGTCATAATAAAATTAGTCATAGAAATTCAAAGTTTCAACATATCCAATGAAGCTTAAGTTGAGAAATCATCCATTGCTCTGTAGAGGAAGTCAGGTCTGCACCTCCAAGCTGCATGTCTAAATAAAACCAAAAGATTCAAGGATATCGGCATTTCTTCAGGGTTCGACTCTTTCCATACACTACACCGACGCTCAAGAAATCGATCCAAGCATTATTCAAATGTTGAATACTGCTTTGATTAACCTAAACCAGATTTAGTCCCAGATACGGGTCTGGGCATGGGATGACTGAGAGACGGCTGAGAATTTGATGTCGGGTTGAACATAGGGTTAGAACCCGAAGTGGATGGGTGTATAGCTGAAAGGGGCAATCTTGGACCGAGGCCATACATCCCCTGCTGCTGCATCAATGACATGTGGGGATGGATTGGTTGGTTATTTCCAAACCCAGAAACGAAAGGAGGCTGCTGGGAGCCCGATACTTGGGGCCTACTATTTCCTGAAGTATTATTTACAACAGCATTAGCAACACCGGGTAGGCCCATTGATCGAGGGACTCCAGCAGATCCAAACTGTCCTGACATCATGAGACCCCTCTCTGCTGCAATTCTCTGCCTTGTCCTTTCCATCTGCTCACATTCTCTCATAAGCAAGGTCTCGATTTCTGCAAACTGCTTCAGCTTCAGCTCTAATCTCTTCAACTGAAAGAATGATTAATGCAGAACAGAAACAAACATGTCAGAATATATGGTACCATCAAACGTGAATGGCTATAACGCAAAAAAAGTTCTCTGCAGCAAGTGTAAAAAATGATTTCCATAATCACAAGACTTGAAATAATGCACATTGTTTATCCTCTGAGTTGATGCAGTCACAAGAGTATAATCTAATGGTACGAGACCAAACTTCAGGCATATCTTTCAAAGCTTATTAACTTACTCATCCAGGTTATAAACGAAGCAGTTAAATGTAATAGAAGGAATGGACGCAATGTGGACAATAAGTCCAGACCGATGAATAGAAGTGCATATTTTGGAAACTAGCCTGGTTATACTCCTGAATTTAAGAAACTAATAACCCCAAATATAAAAGATAATGGTAGCACATATCACAGATGAGCAAAAGTAAGATGATAGAACAGTTTTAGGTAAGAAGCAACAATCTAATAAATAACTGTTTGCACATGGCAGCACAATCAAGTGACATGAACTTTAGTAGGGCTTCAAACTTCTAATGCACGAAAGTAAAATAAAATAGCAAACATTGGAAGGGGCAGGCATGGTAGAAGTAATAAAAGTTGCATGAGGAGGATATGAAGAAAGCTGAACCATCACACTTATTCCAGCTTAATGCCGAATGTGCCAACAACAAAGCACTTTCAATTTGCAGCCATAATTTAATTCAGTACTTCACTTTTAGTTACAGGAAAGGGTCTCATCAACCCAGGATAAACAATTTCAATCAAACCGATAAATATAAAGGTCCACCATCGACATGGAACATAGCCACAACATTAGCCAAAAGATTCTATTCAGCATACTGACAACAAGGATAGTACCTGATGATTAATGATATTGGCAGATAACCGCTGGATTTCACGTTCTTCATGATCAGCAAAAAGCTTTGCCTTCATGGCAGCAGCAGCAAGACCATCTTTGGCAGCAGCCATCACTTTTTCAGCAGATAGTGTAACACCTTCAGCATCATGCTGGCTCCAAGGACCTTCAGAGAATGCAACTCAGAGATGTTAACCAAAGAAATCAGAAGGTTATAAAAGCTACGCAATACCTTTTCTACTGGAATTTGAGATTCCATCAGGACTCTCTTCCTTTTCGCTATCCTTGGTTAATGAAGTCAAGGATTCATGGGCACAGGCAGCAGCCACTCTTGGCCCTAATGCAGAAGCAAGAAAGGCTACCTGTAAACAACAGCAGACAGACTTTATAAGAACATGCACTAAAAACAGTATGTCAGAGAAAGTCAGAGCTTCAGGAGACACAAGATATTTGAATGAAGACGAGGATGAGAGAGAAAGGAGCTTCAATCAGGACAGTACGCATAGCTGTAACATTTACTTAACCAACTTTAAGTGAAACTCTACATGTACATAAGGAATCTACACATGAAAATCATGTGATGTTCTTCCCAAAAATGACTTCTCGCAGAGCGAGGCAAATTTTCGATTCTATATGAGGACTTTTTTTCAACTCAACCGATAGGAAGCAATGCAATAGCATGTTACATACATGAAGAATTGCACTGAATGAATCTACAGCTTTTCCCTTTTAGTGTTCTTTAGCCAAATGCAAGTTCAGGTAAAAAAGAATCTTCCAAACCGAAACATGGAATGGAAAGAAAGTGTAATAAATATAAAAACATATTCAGGAAAAGGAAGAAATGGAGGGTGCAATCCTTGTTTCTTTTATCCAAAGAGATGTCAGCAAAAAAGTAAAGATTAGATGTTCTTTGCATGAGAGAGAGTAAGAAATCCACACATGCAAAGGGGAAGATAGAGAGGTGGGTAGCAATACAATGATTAGCTTTACAAGATCATAATGCATAATTTTCAGAGAAACAATACCAGAGACATCACTGGGTTTCCAGAGTTTGAGAAAGGAAATTTGCTTCCAGCATCATCCCCTTGCAAGCAGACACCTGCATCATAAATTAAATGCCGAAGCTAAATTTATTAGAAACTAATCTTAAGGGCACAAAACAAAACCATTTCAAAATTAATATCAACCATTTGAGTTTGGCTCTGATTTTTCATGATCATCATGACTCCATAAATTTGATGAGCCAGATGTGGTTGGAACATCAATATTATCCAATGCAGCACCATCTAGAGGCAGACGGACAAAATGGAGAATGCACTGTGCTTTTGACTTTGAGCCAACGTGCTCTGCAATTTTATTCCAGTTCTCATTGTATAGCTGCATTCCCTCAAGTAGCAGCAATGTTTCCTGGTCAGTCCAACTATCTCCATCCAGGTCTCCATAATCGTTCATAGAATTCTCTTTAACAAAATCCAGGCTAGAATGACCAGCAACAAATCCCCCCTCATTAAAGCAATCCAAACACAACTTAACATCGACCTGTCAAGATTAAGGGTCAGCAAGGCACAGGATTAATCAGCCTTCCAGTGTCTTTTTCTTGAGCAAATCATGTGTCAGATACATTTTATTCCTATTATCATTAAAGTTACTATTATACACAAAATGGATGATGCACTATTTGCCACAAAGTGTAAATACTAATAATGCTAATTGTGTATGTATATTGAGTGTTTGAAATATGAAGAGAGTAAAATAGGCTCATGCTAAATTTGGCTTTTAAACATGCTAACTTCTCCTTGAATTTGGTTGACTGGTTTATAACCTTAAATTAGCGCTACCAATAATGAATGATGCACTATTTAGCCAAAAATTGTGATGAATAGTAAAGCAAATCATGTAAATTATACAGTATCTTTAGTAGTGTCTTTCAATTAAGAAGAGATCACTAATAGGCTTGTAACTTAAAGAACGTAGATTTCGAACATGCTAACTTCCCCTTGACTTTGATCAACTTGTTTATAATCTAAAATTAGTATTATCAATAATATCATTCAGATAAGCAGCTTTAAAGATCTGTATACCTATGCTATTGGTTAGGACATCCATCTAATCTTTCATGCAGTTTATTCAATTCGGTTTAAAGGAAACCCAGCAAGACACTAGTTATTAACTTTAGGATGTATGCTCATGAATGCAAACAACACTTGTTAAAAAATAATAAATAAACGCTAAAACTCGTTTACCTCTTTTTGTGACTGATAGTACACTGAAGCAATAGTTCGCGAGCAACAATTGCATTGATGCTCCGATAATTGCTCTCTAATAGTACTATCAAAATCGGAATCCTCGTGGCGCTGGCAGGCAAGTTCTGGGTAAACATCATTTGCCTTGAGCCTACATTTTGACTTGTCAAACTTAATTAAGCTATCTATAGATTTCAAAGCAGCCAAAGGCACACGAAGTTCGTCATTTGCATCCTCACACAAGTATGTTCCATCCTTTGGTGCCTCGTGCTTGAGAGGAGTTGCACAATAGTTAATAATCCCCCAATGATCCAGAAACCTTACGATTCGAGTTAAATCATCACTATCAATACCAACTACAAGTCCCTGGCAGTCAGGAACAGATAGGTGTTTTTCGGGGTTCTCCATGTACTTGGCAACAATGAAGTTACGACACTCCATGTATTTTTCTGGAGTATGTTCTGCTGCCTTTCCAGAGAAGAAATGTGGAACCACTTGCCTCTCCAGTCTATGCACAAAATTTGGTGAAAACCAATCTGTTTATTATATATTCAAACATTAAAACCAAGAGTTAGATTTGGTATCAGTGCTCTTTTAGGAAACCTGAAGTAATGTGAGATGAATAATGACTAGACACCTATATAGATCATCGATTCATTTCAATGAGCAGATAAAGAATGAAAAGAGACCCAGACACAATCTTCAAAACCTAAGTTCTTCAGAACGCATTTAAATCTGCACTTTTTGGAAATACAAAATAAGATTTGCAGAACTTCCGAGTCAACTAACTTCCAAAAAAGGAATGATAAACCAAATACTTGGTATGTAACCTGAATTAACATAAGAGAGCAGGCTCTCAAATTATAATAGAGTGGTAACAGTAAAAAGTTTCAGAAAAAGAAAGAAAAGTCCAGTACATATATTAAATATTTTAACATTTAACACTAGATAGAGTATCATCTGAAGATTATACGAACCATCTCCAGCATTGAGGAAATCAATTCAAAGAGATCATCTGCAGTTTTTTGCTGAACACATAAGATTATATTATTCACTGCTCCACTTGTAGCTTAAAATCAAATCAAACTATACAATACTCAATTCAAACTCAATTTCTACAACCTTATTTGAGCTTGCATAACTAAACTTTTAACAAATCAGCTATTCGATAAGATTTAAATTTTGGTTCAAGCAAGACTAGGTTAGAAAAGTTTATAGAATTTGTAGTCATGTCAAGTTAACTGCTTGTTCAAACTAGATATTAATCAAATCTAAATAAATATATACCTAGTAATCAATCAAGTTAACAGAAGTGCAAAATAGCTCAGTTAATCAGACGCAAAATTGAACCAACCTGAGTGTACTGGCAGAACATGCACGCGACCAGCACTACCAAGCCTTTTAACAACACCACGTCCTGCAATTATCCTAGGTGGTGTGATCACATATGACCCACCTCCACTACCACTTGCAGTATCCTCTGAGTGAATCCCTAAAAAAGCAGGACTATCTCGGGGCACAGCAGAAAGTGCCTGCAGCTGCCCATAAGAAATATTCTCCAATACTGAAACCCCACTCTGCCCCTGGCCCCTGCTATCCCCGTTGCGTAGACCCCTCTCAGATTCCACAATTCTAAAGACAGATGAATGGGGCCTACTTACCACCCTCTTAACTGCAATTGGAAACTCACATATTCTCAATCCACCACTAACCAACTTTTCATCCTCTTTTACTCTTGTTATCTGGGTTGCCCTATCCATGCCACGATTTTGGGGATCATCTTCAGCTTCCAGGTGGTTTTGGGGCGGGTCCAGATCAGGATCCTCTTCGTCCTCGTTGTCCTCAAATATGTCATCATTATCTTGTTCTTTCAGTTTGGACTTACGTGCAGCTGGGTGATCCCTTTTACGCTTCCTCCACCTCGCTCTTGCCTCTTAACAAGAGGAAAGAGTAAAGGAAAAAAAAAGACAAGGAAAGCAGAACACACAGGAACTGAGTTTCTCTATGATTTAGTTAGACAAATATAGCTACAACTCAAAAATAAACAATCTTTTGAACAAAACAGTACTTCTATTTCAGTCTCCGCAACTCTAGAGGAAATTCCATCACATTTCATAATTTAAATCAAGCAACAGTCTACATTGGCAAACTTGAGCTACATTTATATAACACTAAAACCTAATTTTATTGCCAATTTTAGCAATTGGGCTAACATATTTCCACATATACAAAAATGAAAATAAATACCTTCATCTTTAATTTCACAACACCAAACAGGCACCAGCGCCATAGTTTCGACATATTAAAATCAATATCCTAAAATTCAATTTCACAAACGGGTTGTGCGCACAGAAAACGCGACAGGGTTTAGCATAATTTCAGAAACCCGTTACGCAATTAACGCATAAAACGACAACGATTCGTCAACATCGAGTTGCCCACAACAAATCAGCTGTGAGCACAAGCAAATTCCGGCAAATAAAAGATGAAATTTAGGGGATTGAGGATAGTTACCTGAGGAGGAAGCTGGCATTGCTTAAGAGAAAATTTGAGAGAGATTTATGGAGGGTTTGAGGTTTAAGGGAAGGGGGAGAGATTTGTGGGGTCTCTGTGATTGGTGAGGTGGAGAGTTGAGATTGTGGTGTGTGAAGTGTGTGTGGTGCGTGAGAGAGAGCGAGAGAGAGAGAGGGAGAATTGAAGGATTTGTAGTGTTTTTCTCTCTCTAAAAACTGTAGTGTGCTTTGGGGGTGGAGCAGCTTCTATTTTGGGGGAAAATGTTTTTTGTTTTATTTGGTTTTTTTTTATTAAATGGTTATTGTTACAGCTAGGGTGTAATTAATAAAGGTGGATGAATTTACATCTTTGGTCCCTGGGGTTTCAATTTATTTAAAATTAGACCCCATACTCCCTATATTCTCAATTCTCTCCCTTCATTTTCTAGTTTATGGAGTTTCACCCCTTCCAACTTTCAAGCGAGTAAACTAGGGATTTGAAATTTGAATAACTAAAATCATTATCGTTCCTTCCTTTTTTCTTTTGGGAAATCACTCGATGTTTTTTACCCCTATCCTAGCTGATGTATTTTGAATGATATTAATAGGTTTAAGCATGGTTTTCCAGGGCTGATCCTAGGGTTGCGATAAGTTTCGTCGCATAAAACCTTCATCAACGAGAACTCTCATTCTGTCGCATAAAACCTTCATCAACGAGAACTCTCATTCTTTATATATATATATATATATATAGTTTCATGTATATTTCTCATAATGTGTTCATTGAACAAGGTTATCAAGCATTGCTATTTGCTTTATTTCAAATTATTTATTTGCACTCATTTAATTTTATTTAATTGAAAAAGTCTTCGTCTCATATATCTTTTGCGTGAGACGGATCAACTCCCTTAGTAATTTATATGAAAGTTTATGAATATAAGTTAATTCATAGGTAATAAAAATTCATCTCATAGAAACTAGAGTTTTTATAATTTTGTGATTTTTATGATTTTATTTTATATATGAGGACATTGAGAAGTCTCTTCGTACGTTTCAAAAACATCTCACATGAGTTTTTATAATTTTATGATTTTTGTGATTTTATTTTATTTTATATAGGAGGACCTTGAGAAGTCTCTTCTTATGTATCAAAATTACATCGGTGTGATATCCTATGTTGATGTCGTTTCTTTGGAGGAGGTTATCAAAGGGATGATGGTGAGAAACAAACTTTGACTTAATAAAAATAATAATATACTCTTTTTTCTTCAAATTTAATATCATAATATTGCTATTTTTAATTTAATTACAACCTCTATTTTATTTATAGGATTGCTCAACATCAAAAATAATGTCATTTTCATTGGGTCTGGTCATACACTATCGTCCTAGATTTATAGAAGAAATTCTATCTGAAATTTAAGAGAAAAAAAAAGAGAGAGAGAGAGAGACATTTATTTTCAACCTAAATATTTGAAAGAAGTGTAGGACTTATGTGCCCCGGGGACATGGATCCAGGATCTGTGCCCCCAACCCAACCCGCCCCCATTAATTCAATTTTTTTTCTTCGTCTTCTTCCTCTTCCTCTTCTTCTTCTTCACGCAACAATTTTTTTTTTCTTCTTCCTCTTCTTCTGCTTCCTTCTTCTTCTTCAATCCGATCTGCTTCCTTCTTCTTCTTCTTTTTCTTCTTCAACCCGATCCGAACACATATACATACATAGATACGTATGGGGAATCATCTATGGGGTCAAGGAGGAAGGAACCCAACCTTTGTCTATTAAATCCTCATTTTCCGATCAATGAGGGAGGATATTTTGTTGTTAACCCTAGCTCACCATTGATGCTTCCACTAGTTTTGTGTTCTAATTTTTTCAGATTTCAAATTTTTTGTTTCATCTCTATTGTTCTTTTATCTTCATTAAGATTTATATATTTAGGATTGTATATATATGTAATTTGATATGCAACTTTGTTGGTTATTGAATGAAGGTATAAAATTGTAGAAATTTGATTGAGTAGTATGAATTTGCAGAAAATTTGGGGAAGAAGATGATAAAATCGCATTTCACAATCTATTATTTATATATATATATATATATATATCGCTTAACCTTAAGAACAAATATTTAACACCTAAAAAGTATATATATAACACATATAAAATATATATTAAACATATCAGACATATAATATGAAAATATTCTAAAGGTATTACAAATATACTATATAGGTGATATAAGATCACATGCATCTATAAGATATAATAAATACAATTCCTTCAAATGTTATGAAAATATTTTAAAGGTATTACAAAAATACTCTATAGGTGATATAAAATTACATGCATCTATGATATATAATAAACATAATTCCTTCAGGTAGTATGAAAATATTATAACATCTAAAGAACATACATATAACACTTATAGAGTATATATATGACACCTATCATTCAATCACATAATATGAAATCTTTTTATATGTGATACCTCAAGAACATACATATAACACATAAAGAGTATATACATAACTCATATAGAGTATACATATAATATCTATCACTGAATCACACAATATGAAATATTCTATATATGTAATACCTCAAGAACATAGTTGTAACACCTAAGAAGTACATATATAACACCTATAGGATATAACTATAACACTTATCACTGAATTATATAATATAACTATAACACCTACAGAATACATATATAACACCTATAGAGTACATATATAACACCTATCACTAATTCACATAATGTGAAATTTGGTGTGCATGGGCGCATACCAGATCAGGTGGGGGTGCGCGTGGGTGCGGCCCATGTGCCGGGTCGGGTCTAGATCCGTGCCACAGGTGCATATAAGTTTTGTTCTTGAAAGAAAATTCTATGAATTAGGATTCTTTTTTTTTTGGCACAATCTATAAAAGGCCTTAAAAAACTACGAATTAAATATCTAAACACAACAATATTAATACTTTAAAAGTATTAATTAATATTAATTTATATGTGATTTTAATATTGATATCATCATCTAGGACTATAACATGCATTGTCATTATATATGGAAATTACGTGTATAATGAATCTAAACATATCTATTTCTTTTATCAATAATTAGATTTCTGTAATGAATTAGCAGATCAATTCATATCATATCTTGCCTGATTTTTTTATAATAATATATTTCTTAAGATAAGAAAATATATTCCATAATAATAAGTTATTAGATTACTAGATTATAATAATAAATTACTGGATTTTGGCCATACAAATTGCATTATTATCATATGATCTAATTAGCAAATTAAAACATCCATTAGTATTAGTATAAAATTATAAATAAGAGAGATTTAACTCTACTCTTATTCACATTCAGCAATGGATTCTTCGTACAAATCGCTAATCCCAATCTTTTTCTCAACATATAATCCAGAACTCCAATATATACTTATCAGTCCTTCTAACCTACCCGTGGTAGACACATATAGTCCTGCTAACCTACCCGTCGACCTACATATTAATATGTTAGTCCTGCTAACCTACCTGTCGACCTACATATTAATATGTTCACTGTTAACGTGGCAACTTAATGTTCACTGCTAACGTGGCGAAGATCATATTAATATGCCCACTGCTAACGTGGCGAAGGTCTTGGGAAACGAAGATCTTGCATATCAATTAATTTGACTTTCCATATAATTAGGGATGAGAAGTGGCGAAGATCTAGCATATCAATTAATTTGATTTTCATATAATTAGGGATCTTGCATATCAATTAAGGGTAATCCAAATCCTAAGTGTCTTTTTGTCAATATATAAATCGAAATTCATATACTTGTTGGAGAAGGTAAATCCAAAACGGATAATGCATAATTTATATATATATATTAAGATGGGAAGAGATTGATTCTTTATTTTTGGGTTATGAAAGATAAATTAATCTTATGAATTCAAGATTTGAAAGATTGAAAACTATCAATTTAAAATATAGAGTTAGTCTCCTGTGCAACTGATGCACATACAATTTGGGTAGGTTTGGGTCGATCCGGGTCTGCGCACTTTTATTTATTTTATGTTATATATTTTTATTTTTATTTTTTTTGCTTCAAGTTGTTACATTTATGTTATATGCATGTGACTTTTATGTTATATAAGTGTGACATTTATGTATAAATACAATGACCTTTATATACTCTAACTTAGAAAAAAATGAAGAATTTTAGCAAAATTTGTACATATTTATGTTATATAATATTAGCTGCACATATATCAATCCTTAAAATGCACTGAATTTTGAAAAATTCAAATTTTTTTCAAAGTTATGGATTATAAAGGTCACAAGAATTGTACATAAAGGTTACAACAATACAACATAAAGGTTTTAATTTGAAGCGAAAAAACCTGAAAATCTTCATTTTTTCCTAAGTTATTGAACAAAAAAATCATAACATTTATATATAAAGGTTAAAATGCACTGAATTTTGAAAAATTCAATTTTTTTCAAAGTTATGGATTATAAATGTCACAAGAATTGTACATAAATGTTACAACAATACAACATAAAAGTTTTAATTTGAAGAGAAAAAACCTGAAAATTTTCATTTTTTCCTAAGTTATTGAACAAAAAAGTCATAACATTTATATATAAAGGTCATATTTATATAACGTAAATGTCACATCCTTACAACATAAAAGTAACAGTTTAAAGCGAAAAAAAAAAATCCACGTGCACGGCTCCAGTTGCACCAATTCAAATTCGTGCACATGGTGCACAACAGCATTTGCCTATGATATAATAAGCCATTAACATATCCTTTGACGAAGTTTTTTTTTTTTTCTCACTCCAAATCATCATTGTTAGGCGTTATCTTTTTTTCTCCCTCCAAATCATCTTTTTTAGTAGGATATCACATTCCACGTACATAAAAAAATAAGAAAAATACAATTCATTTTTTTTATTAATTATTATTTTCGATAAAATATCTAGTTAAATACAAATATGATTAGTTTTTATGTACTTTCAATACACATTTCAATCTAATTGTTATTATATATGTGCTTAAATCAGTAACGAAAAAAAAACTAAATATATCAATACTATCATGTTGTTATTTCTCATATATATTAAAAAAAATTGATATCGCAAAATATCGATATTAATTGCAGATAATTGATAGATATTATTGGGACAAAAACCAATATCACAAAATATCAACATACAATATCACAAAATATCATCGAATCGAATAAGAGTAGCAATAAAAATATCAATAAACTAAATATCGATATTAATTGCAGATAATTGATAGATATTATTGGGACAAAAACCAATATCACAAAATATTGATAATATATTGATAAAATATCACAAAATATCATCGAATCGAATAAAAATAGCAATAAAAAATCACACGTTCGGATGAGTCAGAACTATTCAATGATATTTTGTGATATTATAACAATATAATATCGACATTTTGTGATATTGGTTTTTGTGCGAATAACATTTATCAATTATTCGCAATTAATATCGATATTTTGTTTATATTAATTTTTGTTCAATAATATATATCGACAAATAACAGCATGACAATATTGCTATATTTACATTTTTTCGTTATTGATTAATGCTCAATAATATATATGGACAATCTATAATTAGTATCAATATTTTGGAATATTGTATTTTATTAATATCAAAAATGAAAATATATGTTAATTTTTTTTTGAGTGATAATATTTTTTCGTTGAGATTCTCTCATGGTTCAGCTCCTCGCTCAGACTCTTGATTGATTCCAATAGGACTCATCCATTTTGAATTCGTGGCATGGAAGGGCTAGATCTAAGAGATTATATAAATTAGTAATTAGATTGAAATATGTATTGAAAGTATATAAAAACCAATTAATTTTGTATCTAATTAGATATTTTATCGAATATAATAATTGATAAAATAAATGGATATTTTTTATGTACGCGAGATGATGATTTCGAGCCACACGCTGAGAGAGAAAAAAAAGATATGTTAATAGCGTGTCATTCTGATTTCTTAAATTGATAGTTTTCAATATTTGATAAGATTAACATTTGATATCCCGCATCAATAGATAAGTTATCTTTATCGGGATATGAATCGATAATATCTTTATCTACTTAATAGATAAGTTATCTTTATCGGGACTGAATCGATAATATCTCTATTATCTACTATATATATCTATTTGAGTGTGATACATGTTATGTATGCTTAAATTAAAAAATTAGAAGAGAATTAGAATAGAAGAGAAGATCGAGAGATATGGGGATGATAATTGGAAAATTGATGGTGTGGAAGAAGTCATTAGTTGTTTCAAATGCAGAAATAAGGAAACGTATGCTTGGAATCCATATGTACACACTCACTCATATGTACAAAATCATCCCTCATTCAACATCTCACAAACAATTCTATTTGTGTACAAGAGATTTTAGAGGTAGAAATCAGACTGTTGAATTCCTTTTCTTTAGTAGATCGGATGCCGAGGATTATAGCAAGCATTTGAATGATCAACGTCAGGCCATGTTACAAGTCATCGATCTACCTCTCTCTCATATCATCGATAATCACAATAACAAATTGGTAGCCCCCATCAGATTGGTACCTCAACTTTCTCAACTCAACAACGCTCTGGTTCGTATCTTTCTTTTATTATTATTATTATTATTATTGAATTAATGAATTAATAAACACTACGTATACCTAATCTACAGCAAATGAGAAGAAATATCTGTGATGATGTGCCCTTTTATCTGCAACAAATTAGAAAAAATATTGGGCATGATGCACCCTTTTGTGGGGTCCCACTTTTTTATCCTGGTGTGCCCTTCAAATTTAATGGTGGTAAATGTACCGGCAAAAGCTTTCGTCCTCTTTTCTTCAGAAAGGTGAGTTTACTATTTGCTTTATTTCAAATTATTTATTTGCATTCATTTAATATAATTTAATTGAAAAAGTCTTCGTCTCATAGATCGTTTTCGTGAGACGGGTCAATTCCCTTAGTAATTTATATGAAAGTTTATGGATATAAGTTAATTTATGGGTAATAAAAATCTGTGATTTTTATGATTTTATTTTATATAGGAGGACCTCTTCTTATGTTTCAAAAATGTCTCACATGAATTTTTATAATTTTATGATTTTTGTGATTTTATTTTATTTTATATAGGAGGACCTTGAGAAGTCTCTTCTTATGTATCAAAATTACATCTGTGTGATACCCTATGTTGATGTCGTTTCTTTGGAGGAGGTTATCAAAGGGATGATGGTGAGAAACAAACTTTGACTTAATAATAATAATAATAATATACTCTTTTTTCTTCAAATTTAATATCATAATATTGCTATTTTTTAATTTAATTACAACCTCTATTTTATCTATAGGATTGCTCAACATCAAAATGGAATAATGTCATTTTCATTGGGCCTGGTCACACACTATCGTCCTGGATTTATAGAAATCGATATCATGGAATCATGGATTTGTTGTAGGGAGGATTTTTTTTTTTTTTAATGAATTCTTTTCTTTTTATTGTTTCATTACTCAAATATGTTTCTTTCCTTTTTGTTTTCCTTTTTCATTATTTAAATTTGTGCATTTTTGGTAAATAATTACGGTTCTTGTGTTGCTTTATAATCATTCTTGCTAGTTATTATTGTGTATACTTGTTCTTGCTTGCATTTACACAATTCATTGGTATTATTCCCAAATAGATAATTCGTAAATTTTTGCCGTTCAAACACTCATACTACTTTTGGAGATGACTTTTTTAATGAACACAATATTTAGATTATTGTTGATCGATCTATATATTTACACAATCACAATTTTTAATGAGTAACTTAATTTTTGAGTGGAATTTATTTAGAGCAACACTAAGTATATATCAAAGGCGATCTACTATAGATTTTTCCAAATTAAATATTTTCAAGAACTTAATATAAAAAAATTAATAAATTTTAAGTGAAAATAATAATTTGAAGAATAATGTTCACGATTAATGTCTTTATATATGCTATACATAGAATAATAATTTTAGCAAATATTATTTTCTATATTTTATAAAAGGTTTGTACATTTCTTTTAACAAAGTTTGTAATACATATATTCTAACTACATATTGTTTTAAAATTAACCATATCAAATTTCATGTAATAATTAATAAGACATTAAATAAAATATATTTAGAGTTGTTTTATAAATTTGTATTAGCATAAGTTAACATAGTGTATTTTATATTGTATTTTCTATTTAGTAATGTCGGTATTTTTATAAAATATTTTATAGTCACATATCTTAAGACGTATGTCAATTTACATACATAGTTTTCTTATTCATGATATGTAGGAATTTTTTTTATCTTCAATGATTATATAAATATATATATTTTTAATTACTACGTGCATTTTATTGTATTTTTTCACATAAATAAAATCGTGAGTACTTAAAATTTGATCATTAGACATGATTGATCCTAATTTTATTTTTTTCAATGTATAATTCTATCTGAAATTTAAGAGAAAAAAAAAAAAGGAGAGAGAGACATTTATTTTCAAACTAAATATTTGAAAGAAAATTCTATGAATTAGGATTCTTTTTTTCTGACACAATCTATAAAAGACCTTAAAAAACTACGGATTAAATATCTAAACACAACAATATTAATACTTTAAAAGTATTAATTAATATTAATTTATATGTGATTTTAATATTGATATCATCATCTATGACTATAACATGCATTGTCATTATATATGGAAATTACGTGTATAATGAATCTAAACATATCTATTTCTTTTATCAATAATTAGATTTCTGTAATGAATTAGCAGATCAATTCATATCATATCTTGCCTGATTTTTTTATAATAATATATTTCTTAAGATAAGAAAATATATTCCATAATAATAAGTTACTAGATTACTAGATTATAATAATAAATTACTGGATTTTGGCCATACAAATTGCATTATTATCATATGATCTAATTAGCAAATTAAAACATCCATTAGTATTAGTATAGAATTATAAATAAGAGAGATTTAACTCTACTCTTATTCACATTCAGCAATGGATTCTTCGTACAAATCGCTAATCCCAATCTTTTTCTCAACATATAATCCAGAACTCCAATATATACTCCAATATATACTTATCAGTCCTTCTAACCTACCCGTGGTGGACACATATAGTCCTGCTAACCTACCCGTCGACCTACATATTAATATGTTAGTCCTGCTAACCTACCTGTTGACCTACATATTAATATGTTCACTGCTAACGTGGCAACTTAATGTTCACTGCTAACGTGGTGAATATCATATTAATATGCCCACCGCTAACGTGGCGAAGATCTTGGGAAACGAAGATCTTGCATATCAATTAATTTGACTTTCCATATAATTAAGGATGAGAAGTGACGAAGATCTAGCATATCAATTAATTTAACTTTTCATATAATTAGGGATCTTGCATATCAATTAAGGGTAATCCAAATCCTAAGTGTCTTTTTGTCAATATATAAATCAAAATTCATATACTTGTTGGAGAAGGTAAATCCAAAACGGATAATGCATAATTTATATATATATATATATATATATTAAGATGGGAAGATATTGATTCTTTATTTTTGGGTTATGAAAGATAAATTAATCTTATGAATTCAAGATTTGAAAGATTGAAAACTATCAATTTAAGATGTAGAGTTAGTCTCATGTGTAACTGATGCACATACAATTTGGGTCGGGTTTGGGTCAATCCGGATCTGCGCACTTTTATTTATTTTATTTTATTTTTAATTTTATTTTTTTGCTTCAAGTTGTTACATTTATGTTATATGCATGTGACTTTTATGTTATATAAGTGTGACATTTATGTATAAATATAATGACCTTTATATACTCTAACTTAGAAAAAAATGAAGAATTTTAGCAAAATTTGTACATATTTACGTTTATATAATATTAGCTGCACATATATCAATCCTTAAAATGCACTGAATTTTGAAAAATTCAATTTTTTTTCAAAGTTGTGGATTATAAAGGTCACAAGAATTGTACATAAATGTTACAACAATACAACATAAAGGTTTTAATTTGAAGCGAAAAAACCTGAAAATCTTTATTTTTTCCTAAGTTATTGAACAAAAAAGTCATAACATTTATATATACACAAAAACTTTTATGCATCAGGTGCACGGATCCTAGATCCATGCACCCGACCCGACCCGCGCGTCCCACGCGCTCCCACGCGCCTGGGCGGATGCGCTCAAATTCGCTCGTTAAGGATACCTTTCAGTTATGTTAAGGATACCTTTAAGTTATGGTAAGGATACCTTTCAATTATGTTAAGGATATCTTTAAGTTATGGTAAGAATACCTTTCAGTTATGTTAAGGATACCTTTGAAATCCTGATTCCAGGTTACATGTCACGTTATGTTAAGAATACCTTTTAGTTATGTTAAGCATACCTTTAGGTTATGTTAAGGATACCTTTAGTTATGTTAAGAATATATTTTGGTTATATTAAGCATACCTTTAAGTTATGTTAGGAATACATTTAGGTGATATCAACAATGAATCTTTTCTTTGCGGTTAATATGTATAAAAAGAAATTAGAAGTGCCAACAATAAATCTTTTCTCTGCGCCATCTCATATTAACCGCTGGTTTTGCGCCAACTATCCACACGTCAAACCTTGCGCCATCTTTTTTTTTTCTTTTCTTATTTATTTATTTATTTATTTTGTTCATTTTATTTTCTTATTTTATTTTATTTTTAATTTCTTTTTCTATATTCTTACTTTGTATTCACTTTTTTCTTATCATTATTTATTATTTATTTTATTCTTTTTCTTTTCTTTTCTTATTTTGTTTTTAAGTTCTTTTTTATTATTTTACTTTGTATTCATTTTTTCCTCATTTTTTATATTAAGTGCTATTATAATCATTCCGATTTTGGAAAAAAAAAAATACAATACAACATACAACATATTGATTCCTCCCTAAAATTGGATCTTGTGTAATATCTAAATAAATACGACACAAATGTCGATCTTCAATTGTCTTGTAACTTTGACCATGATATATAGACATTACAAAGAATATGTATAAAAAGAAATTAGAAGTGCAAATGAATGTATGATCTATGATCTATATATAGATATTAGGTAAGTAATTGATAAAGATTTATTAATAATAAGATTGCTACAAATTTATTGATATTATTGAGGATGAGGATATATATGAACTAGATTTACGAAAATATTTGTAAAATATCCATATTGAATATTATAGAACTTATTAAGGATATAAGAATATATCTGAACTAAATTTACGAAAATATTTGTACAATATCCATATTGAATATTATTATAAATATTATTAAGGATGAGGATATATCTGAACTAAATTTACGAAAATATTTGTAAAATATCCATATTGAATATTATAGAACTTATTAAGGATATAAGAATATATCTGAACTAAATTTACGAAAATATTTGTAAAATACCCATATTGAATATTATTATAAATATTATTAAGGATGAGGATATATCTGAACTAGATTTACGAAAATAATAAAGATGAAAAATAGATTATTTAACAATAATAACGAATATTTATAATAAATAAAATGTTAAATTAATTAATTAATAAAGAATATTATGGAATATTCTTTTTTGGTGTAGAGAATAATGTGTACTGTTGAAGATCATTGACAGTTATTACATAAAAATTGTATAAGATTAACAGAAAAATCTTGTGCACCGTTGGAGATGGTCTTATATATCCCATTCATTCCTGCATATCCACACACATTGCACCCCAACTTCCCAGTTGTACTTCCATGGCTTCAACATCCTACTCACTCTCAACCCAATTAGCCGACCGCAAATTCTCCGCCATGCATTCACCGGACCACCAATCTCTCCGCCGGGTCACCGCCTACTGCGCCACCGCCGAGATGACGTCCCACAATGCAGTGAAAACAGCGTCGTTGTACGGGGTCTTGGGCATCAAAACAGGGGCCACGCGTCAAGAGATCAAGTCGGCCTATCAGAAACTGGCCAGAGTGCTGCATCACGACGTCTCTTCCGACCGTCGCTCGGCCGCCGACGAGTTCATGCGAGTGCAGGCGGCGTATGCCACCCTCTCCGACCCTGAAAAGCGAGCGATGTGCGATCGGTCTCTTCTCCGGCCGCGGCCCACGGCGGAGACGGGGCGGACTTGGGAGGCTGATCAGTGACCGTCGCTCGGCCGCCGACGAGTTCATGCGAGTGCAGGCGGCGTATGCCACCCTCTCCGACCCTGAAAAGCGAGCGATGTGCGATCGGTCTCTTCTCCGGCCGCGGCCCACGGCGGAGACGGGGCGGACTTGGGAGGCTGATCAGTGCTGGTAGGAAATGACCGTTTCAGCCATTTCGAAATAAACAACTAATCCACTATGACGCTATTTTACGCGAAGAACCCAGGGGTTAATTTCGTCAATTTACCATCAGTATTACCAATATGCCCACACCAATGTAGCTACGAAAATTAATTCCAAATCATACATTAATAAGTATGAAAAATCCCTTAAATGTGTTGTTTTATATATAAATATGAAAAATTGTTTATTATTAAAAAATTAGAGTTATTTTGACAATAACACATTATTCATGGTGAAAAAGTGGAGCACAGAATTTAGATCAAATTCTGAACATTATTTATGTACTCTAATAATGTCTTTTTTATACAATTTGTAAGAATATATAACAATTGTATCAAATGTTACAAGATTGGTAAGAAGTTTGAGATACTAATCAATAAATTATAATTAGTATTTTATGAATTTGAAAATGGATTTCAAGAAAACAAAGTACAGTGAAGAGATGTTTGCTAATAGAGAATTTATTTATTTCGAGGAACTGAGCATTAATTGGGGGTTTTCAAATGCTTCAATTAACTACACAAAATTCTGCAATTAATTCAAATAAGCTAGCTAGATTACAAAAATAGGATAAAGTCAACATCATAAAACTCTGATTCAATTGTGACATTTAATCTTACACTTCTTGTTTTCCTAATTTAATAAATCTATTCTGATATTAGCTATGTGGCTCTAAAATTGGTGCAGCTTCGGAGATCAAATCGCAAGTGAACCCCATGAGTCGAACGGATGAAATTTCTAAAGGTCTTTCATAAGATGTCGTAATGAAATTCCTAGCATCACAACGTCAGATGCGTCGCTTCTTTTACTCAATCGATATGATGTTTGCTTGCATGCTTCACATCCTTGCTTTCGACTGTAATTCCGTCGAGTATAGCTGGTGCATTTTGTTCTATTTATAAAAAAAATATGCATTTTAAAGGTTTATATATATCTATTACCTATATAAAAGTATGAATATTTATTACAAAATATGGATTGCCTAATATATCCTTATTAGAGATTTTAATTAAGGTTATAATAGTCATTTATGATTTTCATAATTAAATAATTTTTCAAAAGAATTCTAAACCAAAATTACATAGAGTTCTATTATGAGTAGGACTCTAATTTACTATACATTGTTTTTAATTTAATTGAATTTAATATATATTGTATATCCTTATAAGAAAATTATTATTTAAGGTTATAATATTTTTGATTTAAATGATTCATCCTCCACATGCGACGCATGTGCTGATACTCGTATATATATATGTACTAATATGTATTTCTCATCGACAATTTTGAAATTTTGATCTTTCGTTGGTGTATGATGATGTTCCTTTTTATTATATACAATTGTTTTTGAGTCATATATATTTGTTTAGTTATAATGTCTTATATATATTGAATAAAGATAGAATTTTGATCATGTAACTACAAAAGTATTAACATGAAATGTAACATAAATGAATAGAATTGAAATTTGAAAAATTTAGAGGCAAAATAAAATGGTTGGTACTGAATTAAATAAATAATCTTAAAAGTAGTAAAAGCTGGTTAGTGTTGGTGCACTAATTGGTTGATAAAACTCCCATCAAAGTTGAGACCAAACACTGTCTTTCTTTAACCTATCATTTCTCACTAAAATTTGCCATTTCATTTTCGAATTGGACCAGCTTCAATTTAGGTGATGTCAATTCATGTAGTGCATAAAGTACAACCATTTCCACGTGGCCGTTCCTCATTGGTCCTAATTATTAGCTTATTTTACAAAAAACAACATTTAAATTCAACCCAGTTTCTTTTTTCATGGAGCCCTACTATCCATATATATGTTAGATTATTACTGATTTATATTGTTGGTAACACTTTATTTTAAATAAAAAAAGATATTTTGAATAATTAATTTAAAAATACTGTTGTAATGAAATAGATATTTTTTTATATTGCATTGCAGTGTCAACAATAATGGAACCAGCCAACAATAAACTTCTTAGCTCTAGCATCCTCCGACTTGTATTTCCTATCCAAAGATTCCCATAGATCTTTGACCGTTTTCATTGAACTGTACACATTGTACAATGAATCTGCCAAGCCATTCATGATATAGTTTATACACAGGAAATCAGAATGGTTCTATGCATCCAATTGTCAATACAAGAATGACAGACATATATCGATTTTCGAGTATAACATGTATATATATATATACACTTGTTTCTATGTTGTACATATGTGTATACTCACAAGAATCAATTCGACCAAATATGAAGTCACTTTGACTACAAACTTCATGTTACTCATATTGATTGTGTACTTTTAATATTGGATGTGCAACATTTTATATAAAAAAGATTCCAAACTCTTTAACCTTCTTCAAATCGACACATCATACACTAAGTGACGTTAAACACTAAATAAAAAGATAGTATATAGTTTTATTGAATACGTGGAAACCTGAAAAGAATAAAGAGAGAATATTTCATGAACACAAGTGATGAAAATTATCAACATGCTACTCCCTCTGCAATTTTTTTTAATACAAACTCGTCAATTTTCACATCTTTCTTGCATTCGATTTAGAATCGTCAAATAAAGACATTACCCATAAAGAAGAAAATGTATTCGAATTTATTACAAGCTTCCAAATTTAGTAAAACAAATCATCAACCTTTTAACTTTGCAAGAGATAATCATCATTAATTTTATACCATATATGGTAAATAATTTTGCAGATTTACTATAAAAATGACATGCATTAAAAAGTTTCAAAAAAACAAGAAGAATTTTATTTTTATTTGTATTTTTGTAACATAGCAATTAAATTGAGTTTGGTCATGATTTAAGATGTTTGTGGGTCCCACAGTCAATTCAATAAACAGAAAATTGAAAAAACCTTTTCAAAATCACATTTCGATTTTGGAAGACTCTGAGCGGCAAAAGCAGACCTCCACTCCAAATGTCCTCCTCCTCCGCCGCTCGCCGCCCCTCCCTCTCCCCCTTCCGCTCCCGGAGAACCGCTCCTCCGACGTCCAACCTTCCCGGTCGCCCCGCCACCCCCTCTTCATCGTCGTCTTCCTCCACGACGTCGTTTTCTAGGCAACCGGCGCCGCCGCCTCCGACCACGTCTCCTGTCAAAGCCAAGGAGAATGTTACGGTCACCGTTCGGTTTCGTCCTCTCAGGTGATGAGTTTTTTGTCGTTTTTTTCTTTTTTGTGAATTTTCTTAGCTGAATTCCAAAATTGTCCGTAAGTGTTGTTTTGTAGCTTGTGGAGTTAGGCGCGCAATTCTCTCTCTCGTCGTTATTAGATGATTTGTTATTCAATGTTGTGGTTTTCTATTTGCAGTGCTAGGGAGATCAGTAAGGGTGACGAAGTGGCTTGGTATGCTGATGGAGACTACGCTGTTGGCAATGAATTCAATTCCGACATTTCATATGGTTTTGGTTAGTGCATGCTTTCTGGCTTCTGTTTTCTCTCTCACACACAGACACGATTACTATTGGCTTCAGTTGGATATACACAGTAGAAGACTAATGTGCGACTAATGAGTGGGTGACCACCGACCACGTGAATTTATGTAAGGTTAAAATATGGAATGGAATGAGCTTCATTGTTTAACATACTTGTTCACTTTAAATGCTCTGGTTTGGGATCTATATTTTGCCAAAAGTGTCAATGACAGATGAAGCTTCATTTATATTCCACAGTATCAAGATCAACATATCTGTGGTCTCCATTGGAGTTATACAATGTATGTGGTGTGCTCATATATATATCCTCAGAGCTCAGACAGAAATTGCAATTGGTTCGAATGATGTTTCCAATACTTAGGAAATTAATGGGTCTGATGAACCTGATGACTGATGAGACTTGGGAGATGCATTTATTTCCAGTAAGCCATATGATCAGTGAACTCATATGCATGCAAAATGATTCTTTAATAGAATAGCAATAAAAGAAGAACAGAGAAATTGAGACAAGGTTGTGCAATTCTGTCTCCTAGCTTCAAGAAAACAAAAAAGAAAACAGTAAAATAGCAATAATGACAAAGGAAAGATTTGTTGCTCATATCTTTTCCACATCTGTATTTCGAAGAGTTGAAAGTCCTCCTTTAAAACAGATAAAAACAGAAAGGAGTTGTGTTATCAGTTATGATAAACCGTAAAAATAAAAGGAGTGTAACCAAGTGATTGCTTAAGGAAAGATTGGATTTGAAAGTCTTTAAAGCCTGTAGGTCCAAAATTTTAATGAATATGATGAGCCAATACCCAGACGTTTTGTTTGTAATTGTTGACTTCTCTTGAACAAGGGATATAACAGAAACACATTTTTGATTTCTTAGATGCAGAAGATCTCTTGGGTAGTTATAAAAGGTAAATGTGAAATGAATGATCAAGTTCTGACTTTCAACTTATAGAATCACCTAGGTTTATGACTTGAATCATCTGCCTTTGTTGTTATAGATTATTTATTTATGATGAAAACTACTTTTTTTCCCAGATAGAGTATTTGGTCCTGCAACCACTACTCGCAATGTGTATGATGTTGCAGCGCAACATGTTGTGGGTGGTGCCATGGAAGGAATAAATGGTATTTCTTTCATCACTCTTCTTGTTGTAATCTCACTTCTATTTATTTGTTCGTTTTACATAGTTCTGCTAATAGATACTGAAAATTGAAGGATATCACTTACTGTAAGCCTGTACCAAACTATAATTCTCTATGGGAAATAAAAGAAATTGATGCATGCTCACCCGCTTTGAACACCATTACCCTATAGTAATAGGATTTTCTCGTGGTTGTCAGATCTCTTTTCTTGATTTTTCTTTTTTTTGTGCTTTTGTAGGCACAGTATTTGCATATGGTGTTACCAGCAGTGGGAAGACACACACAATGCATGTAATTGCCAATTCCATTTCCATGTCCACAATTTTTTATTTTCTTTGAAGTCTGATTTTGATATTTGTTCAATGTCAGGAATGTATATGCCATGAACCCTTTGCTTTTCAATTTTTTTAAAATGCTTAGATTCAAGTACCATTGGCGAGGCGCATCCACTTGAACTATTTCCCACTTGACGCTAATGTTGCAAACTCTGTGGTTTTCTGTCTTAGGGGGAGCAAAAATCGCCTGGAATCATACCACTGACTATTAAGGATGTCTTTGGGATTATACAAGAGGTAATCCCTATCTGCTTTAGGTTGGCCAGGCCACAAATGCTAGTGTTGTTTCCTTGAAGATAAAGAGGTTATTTTGTTTTAAAAGTTGAGTGATCTTTTGAATGCCATATTAGACTCCTGGACGAGAGTTTCTCCTCAGAGTTTCGTATCTGGAAATTTACAATGAGGTTAGTTTCATTAGTTATGATCGTCTATTTTCATGCATAATGATAATGGACTTAAAATGCAGGCCCTGCATGTTATAACTGTGTTGCAGTTTTTTCACTCATGCTTATAAGATATTTTCTCTTGAATTTAATTTTTAACTTGTTGCTTGCAATTTTAGGTCATCAATGACTTGCTTGATCCTACCGGACAGAATCTTAGAATACGAGAGGATTCTCAGGTGCATATATCTTCTCAGCAGTGTCGATGTCTTGACAGTTGCCTTATTCTATTTGTCATAATATCTATTTTAATTGCATTTCTTATATCCTTTGTGTTGTTACTGTTGTAACGTGAAACCAACCATCTGTAGACAATAAGATTGAAGGGCAATGCCATAACAAATTTTGTAAATCTCTATGTTTCCATTCAGCTTTCTTTGCACGCTATTTTAGGTGCTTAAATTTTTTTCATTGAAGTTCATCAAGTCATAATTAAGATGTTTTCTGACGTTGAATCCTTGTCTAGTTGCAAATATATATACACACACACTTATCTCACAAGTATATCTCTCTCTTTGGATCAGTAGGCTTACCACTTACATATACCATGAACGGTGAGTAGGCACTATTTTGGATGCTATCATGCTAGTGATGTGTTTTCTTGAATTTATACGTCTGTGTTCCTTCATTTACTGCAATCTATAGTTTCAAATAAGTATATTTCTTAAAAGATGTTTTAATAGTTCATGGAATCATTATCTTATTGATTTTGGTGGAATGGAACCAGATAATTATAGGTTTTACATTCTATATTTGTTTGCTTTGTTTTGGCAACTAGTAATGGGATTACTTATAAGATACGCATTCTGGACATAGGCTGGAAATGATTGGTGCTGCCTCTTTATATTTTAAGTTTTAACATTACATGAGCTTCCATATCCATGTTTTTCTGCATGTCTGTTTCCGTTGATGCACAAAGTGGGCTGGTGGCCCCCTATGTGGGGCTACGGGCTAGCTGACCCATCGTTGGCCTAATCGGCGTTGTTAGGTGCCATCCCACTTAGGCCACTTGGTGGATCCTGGTTCTTTATTTTTTAAAAGAAAAACTATGACCAAAATGACATAATTTCGGTGTTTATATTTGAAATTGCTTTCCCCTTTTTCATTTTTTTTGAAAACAATACCAACCAAAACGATGACGTTTTATTCTTTATATTTGACATTAAAAAAAAATTCAAAAATCAAAGCGTAAGTTGTTTATGGAATTTTTAAAAATCAAAGCATAAGTTGTTTATGGAATTTTCAGATTGCATTATATATAAATTCAATAACTATAACATAAAAATACAATTATGAGTCTGCCTAGGTGCTGCCCATAGGTCCCCTGATTGTTGCCCAGCGATTTATGCAACGTGAGCTGTTTTATTCTCTGCTGTTCTAGAGTCAGTATCACGGATGTAATGTGAAATCAACTGCTTATAAATAAAATAAATAATTGAATTTAAGGGATGATATGTAACTCTGCAGGGGACATATGTGGAGGGAATAAAGGAAGAGGTTGTTCTATCGCCTGCTCATGCTCTTTCTCTAATAGCATCTGGTGAAGGTAAATTGACCTGCACATTCATTTATCCCATTATTCATGCATCCTTATAATGTCATCCACGGTACTTTTAATCACAAAACTTCTCAGAAGTTTAGTCCTGTAGTATAATATTGCTCTTCCACTGTAATACTCATGCCTATTTTACAGCTTCCTAGTGTTCTGTTGTTATGCTGTTATATTCAAACGTCTAGTTAACGCAAAGCTTAACTTGCTTCTTCAATATTGATGCAGAGCATAGACATGTGGGTTCTACTAACTTCAATTTACTCAGCAGCCGAAGCCACACCATATTCACTTTGGTATTACAACTCTTATTGTTCTTAAGTTTGTGTTCTACATTGCCAGCAATGACACTCAGGCTGTCATTTTGGTTTTACTTTTTAAAACTTTTTAATCATCATTTTGGTCTTATCAGGAGTATCATTGGGAACAACACCAAATAGATTGTATGATAGTGGACATTGTGCAGTTATAATCAGTATGATTTTTTTCCTTCACAGGGGAAAAAGACTTTTCCGTGTTTATCTATGTAGTTTGATCAACTAAGTTGCAATGCCTACAATATTATGTCTCGAAAGATTCAATTTAATAGAAAATGATGATGGTTGTATACTAGTATATTTATTAAACTGATGATTATTTTGTTCAGGATAACACTTTAGACCTCTTTAATGGCTTGTTCATCTAACAGACTATTGAAAGCAGTCTACGTGGGGGAAACGAAGGAGAAGAAGTGACTCTATCACAATTGGTATGTTTAAATGTGTTATTTTTGTCACTTCAATGTGATTTCTATTACATTAGTTATCCGTCAATTTCTAGATAAAATTTTCAATATATTATAACTTATAACTAGCTTTTACTTCCTGTACTTAATAATGATCTGAATATTTTAACTGTTTGTCTAATGATCCTGAACTTCTTCTATATATATCTTAGTTATGACACTCAGGCAGAATAATACTGAATTCTTTTATAGCATTTGATTGACTTGGCAGGATCTGAAAGTTCGAAAACAGAGACAACTGGATTAAGGAGAAAAGAGGGCTCATACATAAATAAGAGCTTGCTTACTCTTGGCACTGTAAGACACATGGCCATATTTTTCTTTCTTACTATATATGATGGTTCCAAATTTAATAGTGTATGCTGCGATACTAAATTTTTTGTTACTCTAAAATGATAAATCAAATACTCCAGGTGATATCCAAACTAACAGATGGGAAATCTACTCATATACCGTATCGAGATTCAAAACTCACTCGCTTGTTACAGTCATCTCTTAGTGGCCATGGTCGAGTTTCAGTAAGTTTTGTTTTGTAAAATTTGTACATCCACCACTAGATACTTACTATTCCATGTTTTTTGAGGCTCTAGTTATCTGTAGTGTTTCGAGTGAGACTTTAATACCTTCTTGAACTTTTCTGTAGCTTATCTGCACAGTGACACCAGCCTCTAGCAATACTGAAGAAACGCACAATACTCTTAAATTTGCTCAACGTAGTAAGCATGTTGCAATCAAGGCTTCTCAAAACAAGGTGAGATATCTGACATATATTAGATTTTAACTGTACAAGTAAAAGTGTAGCAACTTCGGAAACCTTACAAAGCTCATGGTAATCTCTCTTTCATTTCTCATGGGTAGATCTTGGATGAGAAGTCTCTCATAAAAAAGTATCAGAGGGAAATTTCCAAATTAAAGCAAGAGCTTCAGCAACTAAAGAGTGGAATGATGGAGAAAGATAATCAAATAGCACCAAGTCAAGAAGATTTAGTTAATCTGAAACTCCAGGTTGGTGCCACAAATCTGTATCATGGTTTGTTTCCTGAAAACAGAATAATTATGGCCACTGTTTACCGTAATTCCTCTCCTCTCACCATGCTGGTATTGGAATACTGCATGTATCTTCATCTTATACTGGTTGGCATTGATCTACAATTGAGACTCAGTATCATTATTTTATTATTGACACTCTGAAGCCTGTTTCTTGAGTCTAATATTTATTAGTTTAATTAATATGAGTGGAATCTGATGCTTAAGTTCTTAAAGGCAGGGATACTTATTCAGGTCCTGGGTGATGACATATCACACAAAAATTTAAGAAAAATGGGATTCGTGGAAAAATTATAACCCCAAATTAATAACCATTCGTGGGATACACCAGACAGTTACCAGCAGAGATCTCTTACTTTCATTCAACTGTGGCTATACTGTAATGCATCCTCTATTATTAAAATCAGTAATAGCTCATAACCTTAGTGATTCATTGTGATAGTGTGTCGATTTCTGCTTGCCATACTTTTCTTGAGAATAATGATTGGATGGTGGATGGAAGGTTGAAATTCGGATTTATATGGTCCCATAGCGGACACTTGATGTGCTCTTGTTTATAAAATAGTAAATGGTGCTAGTGAAATACCATGTTCTGATGTACTCTGTGTGTTTGCAGTTGGAAGAAGGCAAGATTAAGTTGCAATCAAGATTGGAAGAGGAGGAACAAGCCAAAGCGGCCTTGATGGGAAGGATTCAGAGATTAACCAAGCTTATCTTGGTTTCCACCAAAACAACTATCCAACCTAATGTCCTTGAAAATACCAGTTATAGGCGAAGGCATTCATTTGGGGAAGATGAGGTACTGGGACAGAAAATAACTCTGTACTAGATATCCAAGTTGTGGTGATTTATATTAGATTTTCTGTTTGTGTTACTGAATAGTGCAGCATTACTTCCAGCACCCTACTTCACTTTGAAGGACCCATCCGTACCCTATGTGTTTGTCTTTCTTGCTTATGCAGCTAGCCTACTTGCCAGATAGAAAGCGAGAGTCTGTAACTGATGATGCTGGAAGTATTGACTCTGAAATTCCTATTGACGGAAGATGTGATGTTGCTAATCTTGATGAGTTATTTAGAGATTACAAAAAGAACAGGAGGAGAGGGATGCTTGATTGGTTCAAATTAAAAGTAAATTATCTGCTACTTCTTTTGAATTTTAACCTTATGTATCGTTTTAATAGAGTCATGTAGATGGTTAATACACGACTTTTCAGATTAATTACAAGTTTTACACTGTGAGTGCAGAAGCCAGAGAATGTTATCGGCGCATCACCAAGTGCTGATTATGAGAGTTCTGCAAGTGGTTCACCTGCTTCCTTATCAAAATCATCCCAACATAGAGTTACGTTTAGTGATCTAAAAGATGCTCAGAGGCAATCAATCAGTAGAAAAGTAGATGATGCATCCCCTGCCGGTTCTTTTCCTGAAAGGACTCAAGCAGGTGATTTGTTCAGCGCAGCTATTGGTGTGCGACATCTCCCATCGGTGAGATATTGTTTATACACTTAGTGCAGACTTAGAATCAGACAGTAGGCACCGGGGTTTCTTGTTCCTAATTCGGCACTTGGATAACTTTACGGGTATCATCAGTTATGGCTAATTCGGTTGAGGACTATCTAACAGGTTAAATGTGTATAGATATAATAAGTTAGCAATAATTTCACAAATATTTCAAGGACTAGAACTTGCCGTAACTTTCATGTGCTACAGTGTCAATCTCCAAATTTACTTTTGTGAACCCTAAACAGGGATTGTGTTTCAAAAATGAAACAATATGTCTATAAAGCCTATCCAGATTGCAAATGTCATGATGATGTATAGAAATAAATTATCTGAACTTACATTCATGCTTTCATAGTTCATGTTGGTTGAATGATTTCTACAAACCTCAATGGTAAATTTCTTGTAGACTGGTAGTACCATCACAGATCAAATGGATCTTTTTCGTGAGCAAATAAAGATGTTAGCTGGTGAGGTGGCTTTATCTACCAGTTCTCTAAAAAGATTATCGGAGCAAGCAGCCAAGAATCCTGGAGATCCCAAAATTCTGGTTAGTTCAATATTGTTGTGATTATTATCCGAGCACATCAATGTCATTAAGAAAGCTCTTTTATCTTATATCTGCATTTCTCAGCTTTAGGCCTTGCACACTCAGCATAAATGAGCTTTAAATGTGCTGCACATGACATGCTTTAGATGGTTCACATTGGCACATTGCTTATAAGTTCGGATAATGGTAAAATATGCATAAATTGCTTGAAGTTTGCCAGTTTCAGACAGTATTAATTGTTCACCCCGATGCAAAATATTCAATAAAAATCATGCCTGCCACACTCATGATGATTTGATTTAGGAAAACATGAAAAAGTTGAAGGGTGAAATCAGAGAAAAGAAGCTTCAGATACGAGTTCTAGAGCAGCGTATGATTGGATCGGTGGAGACATCTCCGTATGGTACAAGCATTGTCGAGATGTCTCAGGTGAGCTTTTCATCTTAAGTAACACAGATAAAACATTCATAAACCTGATGACTTTGCAAAGATACAAAGGAAATTTATACTAGAGCCTGGTGGTTGACCTTTCCCTTCCTTTGTCAGAAGTTTATTTTTATAGCTATGTGTGTAATCTAAATGTCAAGATTTGGATATGTGTCTTCCTCATGCAGGCTTTGTCCCGGCTAGCTACCCAGCTAAATGAAAAGACTTTTGAACTTGAGGTATGTTGAGCCCCATTTTATGTTTCATCTCAATAAAGATAATTTTGTATTATGAAATCATGAACTAACACAAACATGTTAATATCATGATTGAAAATAGATCAAATCAGCAGATAACAGGGTCCTCCAGGAGCAACTGCGGGAGAAGGTAAAATATCATTGCTAACTTGTTTGGTGCTAGTACAATGACCTTATCAATTGATGACTTTTTGTCTGTTATTAGACGTTGGAGACTACTGAGATGCAAGAAACCATTACTCTCTTGAGGCAGCAACTTGATTCCTTTATGTCAAATAAAGATTCAAGTGCTGATAGCACTACCACTGGAATGAACAGCTCTGAGGAATCCTTAGAAGTTACAAATATAAGGGGTTGCGAGAATAGCTCATGCGAAGAAACATCTCTGGATGAAAATACACCAGTTAGTGCTGGAAGCTTGAATCCATTATTCAACCACGAGAATGCTATAGAGTGCAATTATGATGCCTTCACGAAATCTCATCTTGCGCAAGTAGGTATTTTAAGCTCATGGTTTGTTTCTGGGTGATGATGTTAAGATATCATTGATAGTCTCATTGTTTGTATTCTTCACAAGATTAATCTTTTAGTATCATCCCTTCTCACTCAGGCTGCTGAGATAGAGACACTGAAGCAAGACAAGGTAAGACTTATCGAAGATAAAGATGGACTAGAAATTCACTGCCAAAAGCAAACAGAGGAAGCTTCTTATGCGAAAGAACTTGCTGCTGCCGCTGCAGTTGAGCTCCGGAACTTGGCAGAAGAGGTAACAAAGCTTTCCTACCAAAACGCCAAACTCACTGCTGATCTGACAGCTGCAAAAAAGTCTGCTTCGGTTATGAGGCAAAATGGAATCGGAGGGACTCAATCTGATCCACGCTCGAGAAATCAGGATGATAGATTGTCCATGGAGGAGGTGCAGATGGAACTGAGTTCAAGATACCAAAGAGAAGCGTCTTTGGTTGCTGCATTATCTGAAAGAGATAAAATAGAGGCTGATCTGCGAAAGAGACTTGACGATGCAAGGAGGCATGAAGAAAAATTGGAAAATGAGCTTGCAAACATGTGGGGTTTGATAACAAATTTGCGCAAGTCTGATGAGACCCAACGGTCAAATGGAGTTATTCCACTACCAGATGGCCAGCATTTGACCAAATTCGACATGAACAATGAAGGTGAAAGTGTTGAAGACACGCTATCATTTGAGGAGTTGAAGACGCGCTATCATTCTGAAAGAAGAAAGTTCAAACAGCTCAATAATTTGAATTCTAGATCAAAGGTAAGGTGACTGCTATATGGATGGACTGAGATGATCATGAAATTACTTCTTTAGCACATGCAGTATCCGAAAAGAAATTAACTCGTATTCTTGTAACATAATTTGCAGGGCTCAAATCATTTTCCATAGTAAATCCACACTATAGTGCTCAGATGGGCTCATTTTCATGGAGAGCAACGAGTTTCTTCGCACACTTCACACAAGATTTTGACTCGGCTTACTCCTTCACCATCTCAAAGAGAAGGTAACAGGTAATCATCAGAGTGTTGTATAAGCAGAAGCTATATATTCTGCTTGTGTATATATATATTGGTAACTTTTAACTATTTAGAGAAAAACCTCCAGCTTTAAATTTTATGTACAGAGTTGAAAATTATTTCTGTTACTTGTGTGTTTTTATATCAAATGTCACAATGCATATGCATACAAAATACAACAGCAAAGAGAATGAAACTCAAGATAGCATTGAAGTTTCAGCTTTTATACTTTTACATCAAATGTCACAAATGAACAGATTTATACTTTAGCCACAAATCTTATATAGAAACAGCATTCATCCTTGTATATGTTCATCTAAAAACCACAAAAGGATCCAAGAATCCCAGGTATATTCCCTTCCAAAACTGCCTTGAAAAACCGGATCTTCCACGGTGTGTACGGTGGGTATCTTGCCGGCACATCAATGGCAAAACCGCGCTTTAACACCGCCTTCTTATGGCTGAAAGTATCAAACGAGAATTTCCCGTGGTATGATCCTATCCCACTCTCCCCTACTCCTCCGAATGGCAAACCGGGCTCCAAAAACTGCAATGACAAGTTTGTTACTAATGATCATCTACTTCTCATGATCTAGTAGACTAGAGTGTAGACAAGTATCAAGAGCTGACAAATCAGACGACCCGACCCAATCAGATTAGAACCCCCCTGTCTGTATTTCTTCCGGCCCTGCCCTACCCTATCCCGAACTTCAAATAATAAACTAGAACATGCCCAAAAACTGGCCTTTTGCATGGTAAGTCGAGGAGGAAGACTTACGTGTAGAATCGTGTCGTTGATGATCATACCGCCTGCAGAGACGCGTCTTACGAACTCTTTCTTGAACTTCTTGTCATTTGTGAAAAGATATGCAGCAAGAGGCTTCCCTTTAGCATTAATCAAACTATAACAATCCTCAATTTTGCTTACCTTCACTCAAAATATGAATAATAATCAGCAAAATCAATCATCCAGACATATTTCATGTACCAAAATCAATTACTATCAAGTTTTACCGTTACAATGGGAAGTAAAGGACCAAAAATCTCCTCATCCATGAGCACAGAATCTTCTTGCACATCCATTACAATCGTGGGAGCAATCTTGCTAGAAAAAGTTGGTAAATAAAACAATCAACATGCAATCATTCTCTGATCAATCCATCAAGAAAGACAAGATTCTTGAACTTACAGATTGGTCTTATCTCGTTGGCCTCCATGGACTATCTTACCAGAGACCTCCTCGTCGTCTAATAGCTTTGCCAAACGGTTGAAATGGCGAGCGTTTACTATACTCGACAAGTCCTTCGACTTCAGAGGATCTTGTCCGAAACATTTCTCCACCTCAGCTGAAAGAACTTCCACCTGAAATGTATTTATGTTAGAATGTGACAAGAAAACACATGAACTAAAAACATTTCATTTCTCACCAGTTGTGAAGCAAACTCTTTTGTTGTTATAACATAGTCAGGGGAAATGCAAGGCTTGCCCACTGTTGCATCCCCACTTGCCTTGAATTATCCGTTTCGCTGCAACCTTTCGTTTGCGCGAAAAAAAAAAAAAAACTCGTGTTTTTATATAATCATCATCAAAATCTATACAATCAATTCCATTTGAATACTTTACCTTTAAGTTGATTTTGACATCCACGACGGCCGGGCATTTCCCGCCAAGCTCCAAAACAACCGGCGTAAGATGCTTCGCAGCAGCAGCTAATATGATGCGTCCCACTACGCCACCCCCTATCAATTCGTTTGTTCAAAAGAAACAAGATGATAACTCATAAAATAGAGGTGACAATTCAGACAGCTTGATCTGACCGACAAAAAAAAAAAAAAAAAAGACCGGTCAATTAGGCCCTATCAACTAATAGGGTCTAGCTAATTCAAATCGGGCTCAAATTGCCAGCTCTAACTAAACAATAAAAGTAAGTCGAATATTTCACTACCTGTATATAATATCTTATCCCATCTTTGCTCAAGCAAAGCAGTGGTCTCGGGCACAGCGCCCTCGACCACTTTTATAGCGGAGGTATCCATGTACTTCCCGAGAAGGTCCGAGAGCAATGCTGACGTGGCAGGGGCGCTCTCGGACGGCTTCAAAACTACGGCATTACCTGCCGCAATTGCTCCAATCACTGGATCCAACGATAGTGCTTCCCAAGAAGACCCGAAAATTTTAAGTGTCAAGAAATGTAACACATAAATTAAACCATAGATAAATGAAATTAAAATAGTGACATACTAAAAGGGAAATTCCAAGCTGATATAACTAATACAACACCAAAAGGCTCTGTCACTATTTCAGCTGATGAAGGAAAAGTGATCAATGAGGTTTTCACCTGCAAGATTAATTAAAATTAAACACACGATCATTTATGAAATAAAAAATATTAAAAAAAAGATTAAAAAGATTTAAATTTTACTTTTTGTGGCCTCATCCATCTACGTAGTTCCTTCAATGCCAATTTGCATGATGATGATACCACAGTGACCTAAACATCACAAAGCATAAACAAGAAACCGGTAAGAAAAGTTAGAAAATCGGGTAGTTTTCGTTCGTGTTCGTGAGACAAATCCAGCTTCTAACAACACAACACGAAACTATAAACAATCACATTGATCAAAACAAGATAAAAAAACAAAACCCTTTTGTCAAACCTCATGAATAACAGCTTCAAAATCAGGTTTTTGGAGATCACAACGTAGAGCTTCGATGATTTCTTGATTGTGTTCTTCGATCATTCGAATAATGGCTTTCAACTGAGAAGCTCTCCACTCTAAAGCCATGGTCTTGCCAGTGTTAAAGGTGGATCTAAGCTCCTTCACAATTGCTTCTGAATCCAAAGCCATGTTTTTTCAAGAACCTGTTTTTGGGAAAATATTGTTTCAAGAATTCTTGTTATAATAATTTGTGCAGAAATAATTGTTGATGTATATAAGTTAATGTTTGCTGATGATATGATAGTGAAAGGCTAAGTAGGGAAGAGAGAGGCACATGTTTCTCATTCCCTCCATATTCTTCCATTTAATTTTTCTAGTTTTTTAAATCTACTTTTTGGAATTTTCTTTAGTGAAATATTATTTTATTGGTTTGTGTGTATATATCTGTAATTTTTAATAATTAAAAAAGGGAATCCATTATTGAGGGATAGAGATTTGGTGATTCTAACTTACATGATTTTTACCCGCCTGAATCTTCTATTACGTATGGTGGCACATTTCCTGTTAAATAACATTTAATGCACGTCAAATATTAATTAGAGATGTCACTGAAAACACGTGATATGTTGATTGATTTGGAACATAATATCTAACTTTGATTTCTATAAGACCTTTGATTGATAAACATTTAAAGAATTAAATATTGTTGATTCAATGGAAAAGTAAGAAATTAAAGAGCTTCCTTAATCATATTTACATTGCTATATAAATGAGTATGTTACAATGGAAGATTAATTGATTGAACCATTCAATGATTACATTTCATTGATACATTATAATTACTTTGTTATATTTGGTATTCTACATTAATTAAATAGGTAAAGATTGTTTTTCTCTTATAAATATACTATATTTACATCATAGGTCATCATAAAGATTAGGAAATAGAACAATGTTTTTAAGAAACATACATAATTAATACAAATTGAAAAATGAGATTATTTCTAAAATCAATCAAGATCACATTCATCATAAAGTTTATAAACACTACAAATTAAGCCCACCATTTTCACAGTTTTACAGCCCAAATGATTGCAAATTTGACCAAAAAATAAAATAAAACACAATATATATTTGTGAACCAATGAAAAGCAAACAAAATAAATAAGGTTTGGTAGATAGAGTGATGACTCAACTGCAATGGGACGATTGCAATTAATCCTATGTTCTGCACCCACTCTTCTATGTCCATATAACCATAAATAACTATGTACTATTAATAAACTATGAACAATTATTTACTAGTAACTATACAATTAAACCATTATTAGGCCACTCTACTTATGCAATTTATATTTCTAATTTCGGTAAACAAGAATATTAATTCTCTATAAAATATCTCTTTCTTTTAGAGTTTAATTGTTCTTCAAATATATTTATTTTTTCAATTTGCAATCTAATATATATATATATAGTTTTCTTTTGTTTTTTTTTCTTTTTATACGAATGCAGCCTAGTCTTTTTAAATTTATTCAGGTGCAAATACTCCGACGAAGTGGAAATTACATGACTCACATGTCGCTTTGCCTTTTTTTATCTTGCACTCTAATTTTTTTTTTTTTTTCCAATTGCAACCCTAAGTTCTAAAATTTATCAACATGTGTCCTCAATCGGAGGTTGCAATTGGATAAAAAAAATTAGGTAGCAAAGTCAAAAAAATTAAATCATGTGTTGAAAAAATGTAAAATGAAGAAAGCCATAACTTCAGACTAATTTTTACATCTAACCCATATAAATAAGATAAATGCATCATTGAAGAAATAATATTTTAAAAAAATACGCTAGATAAAAGTAGCATTTTGACTACTTAATTTATTTCATCATATGATAATCAATACTAAGATAAATTCAAAAACTATTAGCTATGATGAAATTAATTGATCATTAATGGAGCAAATCCGTAGGAGACAAATAAATGTTCATTGTATATTTTAATAATAGATCAACATAATCTTATAATTGTACAATCCTACATATATAATACAGATTAAGATGGTGGGTCCTATAGCCCACAAACATATAAACAAGGATTAGTGAAATTAGATAATTAGGTCAATAAAAACCCTAACTTACCCATGCATGTCATCATAACTGAATGTCCCCTTTTTATTAGACATAGAACCACAAAATCATGATGTTGTGATGCAAAATATACTAATCTTTGGATTTATATGTTTATGCATATTGTTCGATTCAATTTAAACCACATATTGGGAAAATATCAAATTATATGAAATTCTTGATTTTATAATTTAATACCATGGTTGATATTTATAAAATAAATACAAAACCAATAGAGAATTTTGAAGAGGGTGCATGATACAAATATGGTCTGGCATTACTGTTTATAAATGGCCAAATGTGAAATAATTATCTCTACCAAATTTTGTCATTTTCATTAATACACACATGATGTTATGTGAAACAAAACAAGAGATAAAGAAAATAAATTTAGGTCTTCTGTATATCAGAAACACATGCAATTTGCGGGTTGAGTTTGGGTTTGGATGATTCGAATCAGTGATTTTTTTTTTCAACTTTTGTGTTGTGTTAGTCGTATCTGTATATGTTGTATTAAAACATATATTTATAGCTACATATCATATATACCCTCAGTGTAATATTTTAACTTAAAAAAATAAAATCGGCGCCGATCTTCATATTATAAAGGTATACTTTATAATACTTTTATATTATATTAGTCAAAACTTTATATTAACTTTAGAAAAAATCTATTCATGTAATATATAAAGGTATAATTAATTAGCTAACACAACTAAAAGATATGAAAGATATTAATGGTTGTTTAAAAATAAGTAAAGATACAATAATTGAAAACCCTAAATATATGGCTAAATTAACATAAATGTACAACTTTCGTACGAGCTAATTTGAATTGGTTTAGTTGCTCTGCTCATACGTTTGGGGTGCGTGTAGGTTCGTGGACGGTGCGTGTAAGCGGGGATCAATTGTATGTATCATAAAAATATGTACGCTAACTCGGATCATATATTTGGTCATATGAAATGTAAATTTAATGTAATTATACTGGTGAAATGTTTGATATATATGTTATTTTGTGTAGTTGTATACGAAAAAACACCCAGAAACGAAAACAAAAAAAAAACAAGAACAATAAAGTAGATGTAATTTCCATGAAAAAGACAAGTCAAAAAATTGGTTACAAAAGAATTAAATATTTGATAAATGATGGGACCTAAACTTAATGTCCCATCCCTTCAAATATTAACTGCATACCCAATTAAAGTGTGATGGAGCAATGTAGCATGTAGGTAAAAAAAAAGTCCTAGCTCAAATAATTATGATAATTTATAATACAATTTAATTTAAATAAATAAATTTATAAACATTATATATATGTATATATAACACACACAATTAAATTAACATGCTAGAACATGTAGGAAGTGAAAATCAAGAATCAAACGTGTGAATCTCTTCATTCAATTAAATTACCTAGTTCTTGATTTTTGTATATGGTTTGCATTAATTGAAATAAGGATAGTGGTGTGTTAAGAACCTTTAATTATTCAATTAAATACCTTTAGATGATAGATAATAAAAACGTTGGAAATAAGTAATGATTACACAAAATTTGCTAAGCAAAATGTTAGATCCATTTAAAATGGTTTCTACTTTCTACTTTGAGAGAAAGAGAGACGTCCACCAAATGAATTTAATTTTCATTTAATATTCATTATTATTCTTAATTTTTGTGGATTTTATAATTATATTATTTTCAAGTGCATATATATATATAATATTTCAATTTAATTATATTCATTATTTCTAATTAATTAAAAATAGGATGTAGTATATGTTCATAAGTGAATATCATTTTTCAAGAATGCGAGGCCCAAATACTACTTCAAGATTCATGATAAGGACGGCCCATTGATTAGGCTCAAATACTTCATAGAATAAGGAAAACTAGCCCATTATTTAGGCCCAATAACATCAAATCAGCCCATTTGAGAATTGGTTCGGCCCAATTTCTCCTCCCCATTTCTTCATAGTCCATCAAAGGATTCAAAACGCTGCGCTTTCGATTTCTCTCTCCAACGGCGACGAAATTATTCCAGCTCTTCACCGGTATCTCTCTCTCTCTCTCTCTCTCTCTCTCACACACACACACACACACACAGAGTTCTGGAAAGTTCTATTCTGCTTTTATTTCTGCTGGAATGGATGCGGGATTCGGACCGCCGTATTGACTTGGGTTCGGATGCACTATCTCGATCCATCTACTAGTTACGTTTTCCTTTGGTCGTGTTAGAGAGCTGTGAATTTCGATTTAATTCTGTGTTTTGATATGTATGTGGATGTTAGAATTGATGTATGTGTGAATGCTGATCTGAAGATGTTCATCACATGAAAAGAGGGAAAGTAGTTTTGGCTATGATTGGACTTTGATTAGGGTTTTAGCCGAGCTGAATTTTACTTGTGCTGTGAATCCGATGTAGTTAACTTGTAGATCAAGAAATTTTAGTTCTTGAGAATTGTGCTCTAGTTGTAAGCAACTACAAGTTGATTTGACTTTAGAGTTTGATTTATGTTGAAATGATTATGCTGCTACATGGATGTAGTAAATGAGGAAGCCTTGTTAGGACATGAAGATGAATAATTGAATGTGGAAGGTTCTGTTTGTATTACCTTGTTCAAGTATCGTGGAATTGAGCTTCTAAGCATCCTTATAGGAAGTGTTTGAATTAATGATTGCTTCATTAAATTTCACACACACATATTTGGTATTTAAAATGAAATTGGCTTTGGATCTTGTAGATTTTGCTTAATATTGGAGAGATGTATGATAATCTTGGAGCACAGCCTGGGGTGCCTCGGCCGCCTAATGCACAGCCAAGTCCTTTTGGGGATTCATTTTATGGTGCGAGTTCAGGATTCATTAGAGGTGGATTGGGTGCTTATGGAGAAAAGATTTTAGGGTCTAGCTCTGAATATGTGCAGAGCAATGTAAGTAGCTATGGCCTGTGGGGCTGGATTTAGTTCATTATGCTTTTTTAGGACTGGTTGATAAATCGATGTTTAGGATGCTTATGCTATATCATGCTGATATAAGAAAGATAGCTTATCATTATTTAGGAGTTCTATCAATCTAATTTAATTGTCCTATGAACAGATTAGCAGATACTTTTCTGATCCTCAATACTATTTCCAAGTGAATGATCAATATGTGAAGAATAAATTGAAGGTTGTTCTATTCCCATTTTTGCACAGGGTAATATTTTTCTTCCTTTATAAAGTTTTTTCGTTTACTTATTTTTCTGTTATTTTGCTTCTTTGTGTTAGTGTGGCTGTTTTACCTATAGTATTTTTCCTACATTTCAATGTGACTCAGGGCCATTGGACAAGAATCTCCGAGCCAGTCGGTGGGAGACTCTCTTACAAACCCCCCATTTATGATATAAATGCTCCGGATTTGTACATTCCATTCATGGCTTTTGGCACGTATTTGGTTCTTGCTGGCTTATCATTAGGTCTTCATGGAAAGTAAGTTTTTTTTTTCCTTGTAATGGTTCTCTTTTGTTTTTATTTATAGTTATCAAAAAAGTTTCTTTTCTTCGTATTTGTGCCTTCTTACAATCACTTTAGGTCCCTTTGAAGCTTCTTGTTTATTGGTCTTGGATAGTGAATCTAGGATTTAGCTGATTTAATCGTACATTAATATGTTTGTCATTTAGTGTATAATGTATTTTTGCATTATTGAGTTATAAGCTTATTGAAGGCTTTCTTCATGTTTATTGGTGCTTGTGAAATTACATGAGAAAATTGAGTTAATTAATTTGTGGTATAATCTCTGCCTTGTTGAGAATGTATGTTTGAAGTCCCTTTATTTTAATTGCTTTTCTATAGATAGATGTATCCATGTCGTAGTTAAATGTAACCTCCAAAAGTTTCAGAAGAGAAATTAATAAATTTTGAGTGTAACAAGTTTAGTTTCATTCAACTTGTTTTGCCAAACGAGCTTAATCAATTGTATATTTGTATTAGAGGCTGAATGATGAAACATGTTATTCTAATATATTGCATTTTTCTCTAGTCTCTACAGTTTTCAAAATTTTATTGTTGTATCTTCTATTCCCACCGCTCATTCTCTACTAGAAGTCTAGACTTTAGAATATTGTTGGTGTAATATCCCATAATTGTTCTACATTCCTTGCCAGGTTTAGCCCTGAAGCTCTTAACTGGTTGTTTGCCAAGGGCCTGGTAGGATGGGGTTTCCAAGTCGGCCTGCTGAAAATGACATTACTCTCCCTGGGCAGTGCAGAGGCACCGTTGCTCGACATTGTAGCATATGCTGGATACACTTTCACAGGATTGTCCATAGCTGTCGTGGGGAAACTATTTTGGGGCTACGCATACTACTTTCTCTTGCCATGGACATGCTTGTGCATGGGAATTTTCTTGGTAAAGACGATGAAGCGAGTTGTGTTTTATGATTCAAGTAGGCATCATTATCTGCTGCTCTTCATCGCCTTGGCTCAGTTCCCACTTTTCATCTGGCTCGGTAACATTAGTCTCAATTGGCTTTTTTAAACACCAAGTCTTCAAGTTGCTGAAATCGAACATTCTTGGTGTTGATGCAAATGACAGTCTTGAGAACTCGTTTTCGCATATTCACTCGATATGTTCATTGCAGTTGGGGTCTCACAAACTGCGTTTGCTGTACTAATATTTCAATCTAGAAAGATGTAAAATTGGTTTCCTGAAGATATTCGATGTTTTTAGCACTAGAATATTTCTTGGAAGTACATGAAAAGAGTACGAGATGGATGGTTTTTGCTGTTCAATTTTATCTAATTAAATCTTGATTTAATTTTATCATTTGAATTCCATGATTGCGATTAGTAACATCTAATTGACTCGAAAACAATTTTTGTTTTTTTTTGTAAATAAAATAAAATAAAATGTCTTATAAGATTACACTAGGAAAAGAGAGTAGAACAGAGAAAAGAAGATAGTGAAAGGTGCTAGTGGGTGGGAGAAAAGAAAGATTGCATTGTTTGCATGATAGGAGAGAGAATTAGTGCACACAATTATTCTTTCAAACCATGTGATATTGTCTATCAATTACTTTGACTTCTTTGCCTCTCTGTTTTCTTGTTCTTCAATACTGTTTCTCTCTCTAGATTCAGAAATGGCTTATGCTGCTCTCGTTTCACTTGGACACACCATAGACCTATTCCTCAATTACCATGAAAGTTCCATTTCCCCTCAACATAAAAACAGTATTGTATCTATTAATGATCACGTTATTTTCTTGCAAAAGTTTCTTGAAAAATTTGCAGACAAAGCCAGCAGTTTGGAGGGAAGAATCCGGGATGCATCATACGTTGCAGAAGATATAATCGAGGTTTTCATGTTGGAACATAATCGAGATCTTGACGAGTTGATAAGAGTAACAAAGGAAATGGAGTCTATCAGTGAAGAAGTGATGAAGATGAATGATAACAAAACAGTCAAAGATGCTGATTCTACCTTTGCAAGTTCTTCATCGTCAACTCAGAAAGAGGTTGTGGTTGGTTTTGACAATGACATGATGGAAATAAAGTTTCGTCTTTGTGGCGAATCATCTGAGCTTGCAGTAGTCCCGATTGTTGGTATGGGAGGAATCGGTAAGACTACTCTTGCTAAAGCTGTTTATCATGATCCCTTGATCATGGAGCATTTCCAGATTCGTGTTTGGGTGACAGTATCTCAGGATTATAGTGTCGCAGCAATTGTTCGAGCCCTTCTAGTTTCCATGGAAATGTCTAAAGACAAAACCGACTCAACTGAAGAACGAGTGTACAAAAACCTGAAGGGCAGGAGGTACCTTATTGTACTGGACGATATGTGGAGCATCGAGGCTTGGGATGATCTAAAGAGGATGTTTCCTGACGATTATAATGGCAGTCGAATCATGTTAACGACGAGGCTATCAGATGTGGCCACTTATGCTGACTATTCTTGCCGTCTCCATGAGATGCGTTTAATGGATGAGCATCAAAGCTGGAATCTTTTTCTACAAAAAGTGTTCAAACAAGATTCCTGTCCACTCGAATTGAAACAAGTTGGCGAGGTGATTGTCCGAAGTTGCAGAGGCCTCCCTCTTGCCATTGCAGTGATCTCAGGGCTTCTTGTGGGTTGTGATCGAACGAAAGCCGCCTGGTCTAATATTGCGAAGGACATAGCTTCCGCCATCTCTGCAAACGATACTCAATGTGACAAGATACTGTCTTTGAGCTACACACACTTGCCTCATCATTTGAAGCCATGTTTCTTATACATTGGAGTCTTTCCGGAAGATTATGAGCTGCGCGTCTCAGAGCTCATCAAACTATGGGTGGCTGAAGGGTTTCTGAAACCAAACGAGTCTGGTAATAAAAGCTTGGAAGAGACCGGGGAAGAGTACTTGGAGGATCTTGTTAAGAGAAGCCTGGTTTTGGTCAGCAAGCGGAAATGTAATGGCAAAATCAAGAGTTTCATCATCCATGATCTGATGCGAGAGCTCTGCATAAGAACAGCCAAGCAAGAGAATTTCTCTCTTTACAACGTCGACAAGTTTCTTGATCTCAAAGGGATGAAGTATCCACGCCGCGTAAGTACAACTCATTTTTCTGGTCTTGATTCTCTTAATAACCCGAAAGGCTCAACCATTCGAACTATTTTACATTTTAACCATAGACTTACTGTAAATACACGATCCTCTTTAAACTACTTCAGATTGCTCAGAGTACTTGATCTCTCATCAAATGCTTATGAATTCTTCTGTCACTTCGATCCTCGTACACCCACTATAGTATTCGAGCTGCTTCATTTAAGGTACCTTGCTCTCGACTACCCATATCCAATTCCAGCAACCATATCAAACCTTAGGAATCTTCAAACCTTAATCATTCGTTCGAATAACCATTTCCTTGTGTTGCCATTGGAAATATGGAACATGCCACAACTAAGGCATCTAGTCTCCGATTTTCATCTCTCACCATTTGAAGAAGGAGCAACTTTTGCCTTAGAAAATCTGCAAACACTTTCCGTAGCCAGAAACTTCGTTTGCTCCGAAAAGATCCTGAAAATGCTCACCAACCTTAAAAAACTCGGCATCTATTACACATCAGATGATCACAACGAAGAAGAGTACCAGCTTGAGAATCTTACATATCTGCAGAATCTTGAGAAGTTGAAACTAATGATACATGGTGATTCTGGTCTAAGGGGGAAGGTTCTTCCTTGTTTTCCAGAGAGCCTGAAAAAGTTAACTTTGACTGGTTGGGTGTTCTCTTGGAAAGATATGAGCCTCGTTGGCTCGTTGCCTAATCTTGAAGTGCTTAAACTCAGAGACCATGCTTGCGATGGGGTGACATGGGAAACGAACGACGAAGAATTCAGCCAGCTCAGTTGTTTGGTGATCGAGAAATCAGATTTGCAGAATTGGATAACTGAAAGTAGTCATTTTCCGAGACTCAAGTGCTTAGTTCTTCGTAGATGTTGGCGTCTGCAAGAGATTCCAGAGGGTATCGGAGAGATCCCGACACTCGAATCAATCGTGTTGGATGGCCAAAACAGATCACTCGTCCACTCGGCAAAACGTATTCGAGATGATCAACAGAGTTACGGAAATAACGCTCTTCAACTGATCACTCGAGATAAACACTACAAAAACGTCTTACGAGAACGCACTAAATTACGGTGAACTACTTATATGAATAACATGGGATGAATGTGTGTATTATATATGCATTTTTGTGGTAACAAATCAATAATGTACCTTGTTCTTGTTGTGTATTGAAATTGATTAATGCATTATCTCTGTAGTTAATCTTAGAAGCTCACAATAAAAGTGAAGCCCACCTCAAAAATCTCTCTCTATTTTGGCCAGATAAAATATAAAATAACAAATAATTCACTCGAAAAGGTGGTATTAATACACAAACTTTCCATCATACTCTTATTTAAACTAAACCGAAAATCATACTGGATCCTCTCTTTCAGTTCCACGTTTATTTTATTATTTTATCATCTTTTACACACAGACGTGTAATGATTATATTGGAACACGAGATAGAAACCCGAAATCATGTAACGTGGGATCCTGCTTGGATGAGGTTGGTTATTAGTTATTACCAAGATGTTGTCTCTCTTCTTTCTCCTTGCCCCAATCGTGCAGTCTGAGTTGCAGCTCAGCAGCGGCGATCAAGAAATGGACGGCTTGGATTCGAGACAGCACCGCCACCACATCTCTCAGCGTTCTCATCCGTAGATCATCAGCGCTCTGGAGAATCTTCTCGAACCCCTCCTCCTTGCTCCTCAGCGCCGAGTCCACTCGCCCCGGCTCCGCCTGAGTCAACTCACTCAGCTCCACCATCTCCATGTCCGCCACCGCCTCCTGCTGCTCCGCCACCTTCTCCGTTATCTCCCTCTCCATCTTTATCACGCTTCTCTGCAGCCTGTCGATCTGCCTCAACTGCTCCCCCGACAGCCACACCGGATCTCCGACATCGACCTCCGATAATGAGGTCCCCATCTTCAGGCTCAACTTGGAGTAGAGCAGCTGCACCGCCATGGACGGCCGCCACCCGCCCACCCACACGAAGGCTTCCTCCAGCTGGCTAATCCATGGCGACGATAGCAGCAGCAGCACGTCCCTTTTCACCCATCGAGATTTGATCCTGTAGTACTCGGCGTAGTGCGCCATCACGCTGTCCACAAGCTCCGACATCGACGGCGACGGGGCTTCGGAGGCTTCGATGAGTCTAACGAGATGGTACTTCTGCTCCTCCTTCCAATTCTCGTAGAACTCTTCGTACTTCTCTTGATTGCTCATCCCTCCATTACCGGATTCTGACGTCATCTTCCTTTGCTTGGTGATGAAGAGAGAGAGAGAGAGAGGGGTTTGATGTTAGAGAGAGAAAGTGAAGTAGTGTAAACCTTTGCATGGAAGCAGTCAGATTTATAGGACAAAATATACACACACTGACATACACATACTATTGTTGCACATAATAAGTTGATAATTCTATTTTTAAGCCCATTTATTTTATTATCTCCAATTTTTGCAAATATATATTGTGCATATTTATTTTTTGTTATCTTGAAAGGTCACTTACACAATATTAACAAATTGCCATATAATATTAATGATATAAAAATGTACTACTACTATTTAGACACTTCATCGATGAATCTATCTATGATGTAGATAGAGTTGAAATACAAGTCCCAATGATCTGACCAAGAAACATTGTTTTTGAGGAATTTATGATCCACTTATATTTATTGTAATAAATTTCTCATCAGAAGCCCTCGTGAAATAAAACAATTTAAATTTTGTCGTTTACGTAAAAATTAATTACGTAATTTATGAGCCCAAGATAATTAACATATATCTATAAATAGCACGAACATATATTAATTATTTCACTCCATATATATAGTAACACGATGCATCCACATTAGATTTTTTTAAGTAGATTTAAATGAAATTTCAAAATGAGATATTCATATAATTGAATTCTTAATAACTCTTTTTAGATTAATGAAAAGCCAGTTACATATATATACTATCAGTAATTAACCTCATGATTTGCAGTCATTCATTTAATCTGGATGGATTGCTAAGGACGACGCCGTTTTATATAAACGCAAGTTACAAGCTACGAGACTGGTAGTTCTTGGACACGTGGCCTTCTGTCAGAGAGATCCGATGAGGTGGCTATTAGTGCTTTCCTCTTGTTACTATTGCTACAGTTCTTGTCAATTTCACTCTCTTCTTTCATGGCGTTGTTAATGTCGCAGTTTGAGTCTTCATCACTGGGATGGTTGGTTGTGTTGAGAAGATGAGAATGGATTTTTCTCAAGTCTGATAGTTTCACTGGTTTCACCAAGAACTCTTCTGCTCCTCCTTCCAAACACCTGTTAATTACCAAATCAAATCGAATATTATAACGAGCACGTCTTACTGTGAAACCGTCTCATAAATTATTTTATGCAAGGCGGGTCATTCCACGAGCCGCATGACTTCACACATTCATATTTAAATTCTTGGAAATGCGTGTCTTTAGTGGACTACGAGAACCTGTCTCACATGCACCGGCCATGAGTGAGCTCGTCTTACGTGAGTTTCAGTGAATTATAATCATATGAAATATAGAGAGAGATTAACATACATATTGATTCTTGATGGTACATTCTCAGATGACATGACTACAACTGGGACATCTTTCCAGGATGAGTCCTGCAGAAAATTAATTCCCATTTTGAGAATACATATATATTTAGAAAAATGTTTGAATTTTTTTAAACATATCTCATTTGTTATTACATAATACTTCACTGATTATATAGTTTGTGTGAATTTACAAAAGTAGAAAAGTACAAATTAGTGGTTGGATTTTTTAAATTGAGACATGTCACACATTCATTAGTGTTTATAATACAAAATAATATCATTAAGTTTAGTAGCAATTAATTAAGTTCAAATTAGTAAGGCCATGTTTGGAGATGTGGTTTAGCCAAACCTTGATTCTTTTTAGCAAATCATAACCACTGATTCCAGGCATGCTATAATCTGTCATGATCAAGTTTACCTTTGACACCTGCAAGTTAATTTTTAAAAAAACAACATAAATTTCTGATCTAATTTACAGGAAAAGTCCTAATTTAAATTTGTCTTATAATTAATTATTAATTGAAATATATATGTATGTGTATATATATATATATGTAAGGATACTTTATACCAATAACACTGAAAAATGTAATTAATGAACTTTCAAGAATTTGAAGATTGAACTATATAATCTGGATTAAGTAGGTACAAAAATAATCTCTATAACTTGGATTTAAATTAAATATTTTTAGGATAGTAATTGTGCTGATTTGTATGTCAAATGTGAGGCAAAAAAATTCACTACAGCAACAAAATTGAAAAAGGAGCAGCTTTAGGTTTTAAAAGCTGATATATTTTAGTAGTTGAACTTTCGCTTTATTTCCTTTTTTGTTTTACTAATTTTGGCATGTTAACTGTGTGACAATTTGTATCCTTCAATCATGGACACTGCAACCTCTTTTAGGACAAACATCAGAAAGACACGACGTTCTATTATATTTGGTATTTCATTTTATATCACGTGACATTTGTTGATTAACGGCGTCATTTTTTAGACGTGATGTATAATGAATTAAATGTAAAAAAATCGAATTATAGCTCACAGTAAATAATTTTGCCCATTCCTATATATTAAATGGAAATAAATAACGACGTCCTGAAATTTATTTCACCAAATTAAAACTCGAATTTAAAAGGATCACATGGAAAATATGATCATAAGCGGTTGAACTTACTCTTATGACATATGGAGCTAGCTATAAGATCAACAAAATAAACAGAAAAACATAAAATACAAAATCCCACTTCTTACATTTGATTATTTATTAAATTCTCATTGGTCTTGGATTATATTTTGGGTAAAATGATTTATAAAGATAAATAAGAATCCGATTAGTTATTAAAAAAAAAGGAAAAAGAAAAACCAAACCCCACCTGCAGTTGTGAAACACATGTACTTATGTTTGTTGGATCTCTCATCCAAACAAAAAAAAGAAAGGAATATTTTATGTGAAGAAAAAAAAGGTCAATTCAGATTTCAGAATCACAAATTCTAGGATTCTCCGAAATTCTTGTTTCTTCTAATAAACATATATAAAAATTCATTTCAATTCATTATATATATATATATTATATATATGTGTATACCTCTTGCAGAGAAGACTTTGATGAAGAAGATTGATGATGAGAAGAAAGTGTTGTTGTTGATATTGCATATTTATCATTTTCTTGAATATCTACCAATCCCAGATACTCCAAAGCCTTATCTCCAGAATCCACACAAGTAACTGCACATATATATGTGTTGAGAGAGAGAGAGAGAGAGAGAGAGAGAGAGAGAGAGAGAGAGAGAGAGAACCTTGGTAAGAAGAGACAGTGAGGAGCCTCTCAAGGAGCTTTCTATCAGTATTGCTATCATCCACAGCCAATACATGGAAAAGCTGTTTATCTTCTACTTCTTGATCAATATCCATTTTCAAGAATCTATAGTATGTGTGTTTGTGTTTCTTGTTTGTGATGAGAGAGAGAGAGAGAGAGAGAGAGAGAGAGAGAGAGATTTGAGTAGTTGAGAAGCAAAATGTGGGTGTGCAAAGAAGAGGTTAAGTAATGGTGTTTATAATTACAACTACACAAAAATAAGAACAAATATTGGTGAGTGATCTTTCTCACTAGATTCTCTATTTTGGTACCATCCCTTCTATGTGGGCCCCCCTACAAAACCCTATTTCATTATCTCATTTTCTTTTATTATATTTGAAATTTGAAATTTGATTTTCTATAATGATTCTTTATGTATTAACTCCATGTATGTGTTTATATATGTATGTAAATTTGGATGAATAATACATTATTTGCAAGTATATATTGGGACATTAGAGGTTTGACAAACTCATCCCAAAATTCAGCATGTTATATATCTTGTATGATTATGACAAGATTTGGTACGTACAAATTAATAAAGTATGAAATGAGAAAACAAAAAAAAAACAAAAAAAGAAATGGGACAAATTTCCAATTCTAAAAGATCTTAAGATTTATTTTAAAGTAATATAATGTGGTGCTCATTTTGTCTTACAAATAGAATCAAGATTTGATTTGGGAGAGATCCTAATCCAATGACTTTGAAAAGTGATTGACTATCAAATTTTAAGGTAATTGCTTAGATGTCACTCTCTCTCTCTCTCTCTCTCTCTCTCTCTCTCTCTCTCTCTCTCTCTCGACCTTTTTCACTCTTTTGGTACTTTTAATTCATTAGTTAAATAATTAAATGCATAAATAATAGCACTTTAAATAACTGTACTATATTAATTTGAACACCAAATATGGCTGAGACTAGTGCACATATATGTCACAACTAACCAATAGTACTGTTTGCCAACAACCAATCATGGCTCCACATTTTTTTCTACTACTATTTAATTTGTCACCTATTTATTTAAATGAAAGATATAAATTAATTAAACTTGTGTGATTTTCATGTTTTGCTATGTGTCAATCTCTTGTTGGGAGAAAATAGGACCACAAAAAGTAGAAATTGGGACCTTTTTTGACCGTTGGATCTTAGAGTTTTTTGTGGGCTACATTCTATATATATATATTGCAAAGTACTAATGCTATTACATTAAATGTTTTATTTAAAACTTATATGTGTTAGCTAGCTTGTTATTCTAGAATATTAGATAAAATTCAGAATGTAACAAATTAAAGATCTTATATGATTTCTAAGTCTATAGATCCTATATATAAATATTAAATTTCTTTGTATATATATGTTTTAAATTGTGATGATCATACACAATATAAGCTAGTGTCTTGATATTTATTTTATACTACTTCCAATATACTTTTAGTGACTTACTATTGGTTGTAATTATTTATCTTTTGTGCTAAACTCCTATTTTATTTCCTAGGTTATATACAAATCATTATCTTAAAAGCCATTTTAAGATATATGTCTTAGTAAAAAATTGAAAACCACTACATGTTTTCTTGTCAATAAATGATAATACTATATATTCACAAATATATAATATATAAATATTTGTATTTTTTTCATCATGATGCCAAAAAAAAAAAAATTAAACATAATTATGAAATGTACCTTACTATATGAAATAAGAAACGGAGGGTCCACTAATTCAATTTCTTTCTTCAAATAGGGTGAACATAGTTTAAATTGCTTGAAGTGTGTGATTTAATTAAGTATTAGAACATGGGAAACTATGTGACAATACACCAAACTTAACCAAAATCTTGGCAATCTCATAGCATTAATGATTCTATCTTTCAAAACCATATTCAGAAATTATATTATACAAATCAAGGCAATTTATTTTCTAATTTTAAATTAAAACCACATTTAATTAAATTGTAATAATGTGCATACGTTTATGCACTTTACTTTACTTTTTTTTTTTGCAGTTTAGCCACATGTGTGTATATTTAAATATATGTATATACATTTTACCTAAAAAAAAAAAGGCAACCCTGTTTAAATTTCAAATGATATTGAATCCATGTCATATTATCATATTATATACATGATACATATAAAATAGAAATAGAATACAGATTTGAAACATGTTAAAAAGGAAAAAAAAAAAGAATTGTATGAAGAGTGAGTTTTGTGTGAGACCGTCTCAAACTCTCTTAGATGATATTGTCATGTAGTGATGAGTCAACCCACAACTCACACCTACAATTCATATAAATTGATGGATATAAGTTGATTCATAAGTTAAAAAATTCATCTTACGAAAAATTATCTATAAAATCATATCACGCTGAGCTCTTTTTATTTTAAAGTAAGAAAGAGTCGTGGGCATACAGTTAGAGAGAGATTGGATATGGAAGTTGGGAATGAATCTTAGAAATCTAATGCAATTATAACGATGGGGACAAGAAATAAAGAAAGGTACATGTGCAGGGACCCACCAGCAAATATTTTGTAAATCAGAGTGGGGTCTTTTGAAAATATACAAATCTTTTGTGGTCCCCAGTGTAAAATCTGGGATTTATGAAATCTGTCGCGGGGAAAAAGGGGTGGGGTTGTAATTATCTAAAGATTTTTCCCCTCTCATGCAATAAAAGACTAACCCTAAAGTTTCTCACGTTCAGACTTTGCAACTATACCATTTGGACCCCCCACTTTTCTTGTCTGCCACGTGTCGACTCCTCAATGCTTAAGCTCTATCATCCGCCTGACAGCGTGGCGCCCCCACCCCGTAGCGTGTCTTGAAAAAGGGAAAATATCGAATTATCGTAATATCACATTTATTATGGAGAAAAAGTAGGAAATTTTAGTCGTTTTATATTGAAGTTTTGATGTATATAATTTTCATTTCGGTATAATAAGATTTTCAGTCGATAGGTCTAACAATGTTTTTGGTGTACTGAAATTTCTATATGGCATAATATGAGTGACCTGTGATACCCATTTTTCATTAACAACATGCATTTTTGTGTACTAGTGTTTTTAGGTACGATGATATACTACTGAACCATCCTTACTTAGAAATACGAGTTGTTTTAATTTCTAACATGTGTATTTTATGCATTAAACAATATTGTATGATAGTTTAAGTGAAAATTATAAATGTAAAACTTGGAATAAAGAGAATAATTGAAAATCTTGTTTTTTGGGAATAAAGTGGTTGAGCGTGACCGGTTAGTTCGTGCTTCAACTTCACATGCAAATGGAATGTAATTGAAATTTATTCAAGAAAGGTCTTTTCTAGAAATCAACAATGTAATTCAATAGTCCCATCACTAAGAAAATAAATAAATAATGTCACTCATGATAGTTCTATCATTAAAAAAAGAAATGTAATTCAATAGTGGTATATATTGGTTGGATGGTGTGATCATCAATATTGTATCCATTATCCATAAAAGGAAGTCCAAAGTCAATTTAATCAACTATTTATATGACTATTCATGAATAGTTGATAAATTAATTATATAGTGAGTAATCAAGAAAAGAAAAAAAAATCAATATTTAGAAAATGTTAAAATATCCGCAACAAACAATTTTTAATATGAAGGCGAAGCTTTCTAGCTTCATGCAATGCAAATTCTCACAGCAAACAATTTTAATATGAAGGCAAAGCTTTCTAGCTTCATGCAATGCAATTTTCTTTTCTAAAGTGATTGATTCACATTTTGCAAAGCCAATAAATCAGTGCATGCAATTGAAAAGGATATATATTTGTTTAATTATCAAGTAAATCTTTTGTGTGTGATCTTTAAACTAAAGCAAAACATGTTCTTAGCTCAAACTTTTTCCATGATCTTGGATTCACTATGATGCTCTTTTTCTGATGTGGATTTTGTTTATTTTAAATCTGGACTTAGAATCTTAGATAGACAATTTGTCGCACAAATTTAATTTTATAGACGAGTCAACTCATGATCTATAAATGTACAGTTCAAAAATTAACTTGTATAAATGAATTTGTTTGTAGGTATGTCTTATTGAATTATATCCATAAAACTATGTTGTACATGATAGAAGGATTTTTTTCATTGACCAACAATGACTCTTTAATTTTTTTCTTCCATTTATTATGTCATCACGAATCATTTGTAATCGATTTTCAAGATAAAATTATGTATAGTGGGTTTCAATCATGTCAATATTTATACAATGCCCAAATTTTCTTCTCATCAATAATTGTTTTTAATTATAATTTATAACTTGTAGGCAAATTCTTCACTTGAGCCCACTTGGCCTTTTCTTAAAAAGGAAAGGTTAATGTGTATAAAACTTTATTTTTGTTTTTTCCTTAAAAAGTAAAAGGATTCTTAGAATTGCATTAACTTACACTTATTTATGTGGTTATATATAGATAAATATTATATATAATATTGTGATAATTGTCATTTACTGTATATGGCCCTATAGGGCTCTATTTAGTGAAATAATTATATTAAATCAACTATTAATTGTAACTACATCATTAATACACTATTTTGATAAGAATTAATATGAGATGCAATATCAAATATTCAAACTAAAATAGTAAATCTACATAGGGAAATTATGAAGGAGGAGATGATCTCAAACTGTCAAATCAAGTTCCTATTGGATGCTGGATCATAATAAAGAATATTGGGCATCTGGGCTTATTTCTGAGCTCATTGGGCCAAGAAGTAGAATCGAGAAAAGATAGATAGGGTATATGGGCTTATTTTGTAGCCTATTGGGCCAAGAAGTAGAATCAAGAAAAGATAGAATATAAGGAATATGGGCTTATTTCTGAGACCACTGGGCCAAGAAGTAGAATCAAGAACAGAGAATATTGGTAATCTGGGCTTATTACTGAGCTCCTTGGGCCAAGAAGTAGAATCGAGAAAAGATAGATAGGGTATATGGGCTTACTTTTTAGCCCATTGGGCCAAGAAGTAGAATCAAGAAAAGATAGAATATAAGGAATATGAGCTTATTTCTGAGACCACTGGGCCAAGAAGTAGAATCAAGAACAGAGAAAATCTGGGCTAATTTTTAAGACCACTGGGCCTAGAAGTAGAATCGATAAAAGGTAGAATATTTTATATCTGGGCTTATTCCTGGGCCAAGAGGTAGAATCTTGAAAGTGGGGATTGTATTTGGGCCAATATTATTTAGCCCAATTCTTAATCATATTACAAAATTATAACCATTGCCACTTCTAGTATATATTTAATATTTAATAACATATCCTTATATTCTATAAGGGCTAATCGGTCAATTTAAATTACTTAGTTCATTATATATAAAAGTTTTGAACTACTTTATATTATAGGATTCAATTAAATAATTATTATAGGTGATATACATCTAAAGAAAATATAAGATATATTTGAAATGAATTTATTGTCATTGTAAATTGTAGAAATCACGATTATTAACTAATTGTAAATTAATCCTCAAACATTCACTAAAATTCTCTAGCAATCATACATATTAAAATCAAACCATGAGTAAATACAAGTTTTGGCCACACAGAAAAGGGGCAAAATTATAAGCCAAATATCTTCTCATCACTAACAAATCAACACTACAACACCATGAAAGTAGTTTTCATTTACCTCATAATTAAGAAGTAGAAAATGAGTACATACATATTTATTCTTCTTCATCATCGGTGACAAACTTCCCGGATCCGGGATTAATGGCAGCGACAAAGAAGAAGATTATGTTAAACAACAAAAGAGGTTCGATTTCGTTAATCGGGACTCCCGTCTCGAAATTCAACTGCGCCAAAGCTCCTTTTCCGGTTATAATTTCTCCAATGATGGAGAAAGCAATTCCCAATTGAGCCAATCTTCCAACAAACAACTCATTTGATTTTGTGAATCCGAATAAAGGACCTACAAATTGAAAAGTAGATTTGTGTAAAACATAAATTACAATTTCATTAAATTACACTTTATCATTCGAATTATGTGTTGTTCTTTTTTTACACTTTACAATACTAGTGAGCATCAACAAAATATTCCATTCAAACTTCCTAACTTGCAATGAAATTTTACTATAGAAAATCTTTTGAGACACTTTAGCCCATAATATGTAACAATCATATAGTTCAAAATAATTAATCAAAAGAATGGTCATGCATCATAGATATATAAATCAAATTTCAAGAATTTATTATTATTTGATCAAATAAAAAAAGAAGCTTATGAAATAATTACCATCTCCAAGACCAAGAGCAGCCCTGAAACCCTTGCCGGGGGCTATGACCGGTCCGGTCACCGGAACGTCGTCGACGAATCGTCCACGGTCACCCAAAGCACCAATGGCTCCAAGAAGGGTGAAAAGGATGAAGAATAGAAGAAGGGGCTCTGCTTCATAGATTGGAATTCCAGTTTCTAAATTTAATTGTGCAAGAACTCCTTTCCCAGTTATTGCTTCTCCCAATAGTGATGCCTGCATAACAATATCAATTTAAATCATTACTTATATATGCACTATATATTAATTTTCTTCACTTTTTTTTGGTATATAGCATTACATGATTATTGCCATTTATAGATATAAACATGTATATTTTGTTTCTTTTTTAAAGGGAAAAATTCAATTTTAGTCCATTTAAAAAGCCACTGTCCAATTTTCGTCCACCATGAAAGCGGTTTTCAATTTTAGTCCAATTAATCAAAAAATCGTCACTATTTGGTCCATTTTTGGCTTAATTGGACTAAAATTGAAAATTGAAAATTGAAAACTGCTTCCATGGTGGATGAAATAGTGACAAAAATGGACAAAATGATGACGATTTTTGGCTTAATTGGACTAAAATTGAAAATCGCTTTCATGGTGGACGAAAATTGGACAGTGACTTTTTAAATGGACTAAAATTGAATTTAACCCCTTTTTAAGACACGGGTTTGCTAATTAATGATCATAGTCTTTCTAGGTCATATTATGATGAAACTAATAAATATCATACACACATATATATAGTACAATATTAATGATAAAATCTTTCACCAATATTACACTATATGCATTAAAGAGATCAATTGTCACGTACATGTCATCATTAGGTTGATCTATCACTCACCTTGATCAAACAAATATACATACTTTTAACAATGATTGATAGAATAATGTAAATAAATCTACAAAATGATTAGCAAAAACATATATAAAAAAAAAACAAAACAAGAACTCACAGCAAAGCCAATCATGGCAACACGACCAACAAAGAGCTCATTCTGCTTAGTGAAACCAATCCCACCAGATGTCCCAAATATGCCATCTTCAACCTTTGACTTCTCCTTCTTCACAACAGTAGCTCCCTGTCCAAATTAGACAATAGAAAATATTCAACACAATTCTTGAAAACAAAAAACAAAAGTAAAGGAGCTAGCCCATTATGATGTAGCTAGTATGAAGAAAAGACCTTCTTGGCAGGAGGTGGGGCCTTGGTCTTGGACTTGAAGAGGGCAATGACAGTGGTGGTAGGAGGAGAGAGAGAGGATGAGTTTCTTGGAGGAGAGAGAAGGAAGTGGGAGAAGGGCTTTGGCTTTAGCCTATGGATCAGCAATGGCTGCTCTCCTTTGACTACATGAGGGTTTGCAGTGAGCAGCATTGTCTGAGCCATTGCAGTGTGTGTGTGTGTGAAGTGTGTGGAGAGCTAGAGTGATGAGATAATCTTGAATTGTTTATAGGAAGAATAAATGGTTGTGGGATTTTAGCAAACAATCTTGGGAGGGTTTGTGAGTCACACAAATGGAAGTGATGTGGATAGGGTGTAAGAATTAATGTGATGGTGGAGATATATCCACGAGACCCTTCTCTCTTTTTGAACACAATTGGTCATTGTGTAAGTATATTTGGGAAGACAAGTGTGTTTAATTTGGAATCAAGTCTATTATTTCTAGTGCCTTCTATAACATTCTAGAACAAATTATATACTTGTGTAAATATACCATGTATATGTTGTGTAAGAACAAATTCATGTTCTTGCATTGTATCCTAGACCTCAATCAATAACCCATTGTTCTAGTTGAGAAAAATGCTATCTTTTACCTCATCTTAATAATTTGTTTTATGAAAAAAAGAGAATAAGGGGTGTTGGGCCGAGAGGCCTGGTTAGGTTGGGCAGGCCCAAACTGAACTTGGGCCAACTGGTTTGCCAAGCTAGCTGATATAGTCATCAGATTCGAACATCCAAATTTCATCCATTTTGCTTATTTCGATATAAAAAATGATATAAGATTGATATTTTTTCTAATTTGGTGTGTACCATATTTTTTCAATACATGCATGCAACTAGAAAATTACTATATTGGATGTTGTGATTTCTTCGGTTAGACGCAATTTTTACATTATTTTATTACTGAAGTTGTCATTCATCTCCAGCAGTGCATTATTATTCATAGTAAAAGAGAATATTTCCTAATATTCCAGAAAAACAGAAGGAAATTTTTAACACAGGATAAAAAATGTTTTGGCATTAGTTTTAATTAATGTTTTGATATTATTCCTCACATATCTTGTTCCTTCAACCTTTTGCTATGGAGAGTCATAGTTGGGTATGGTCAAAAATTCTCAAATAAATTTTATAATTTGTTTTAGTATTAGCAAAAACTATTATGAATAAGTTGGACCGAGGAGTTGGGCAGGCCCAAAATGAACTTGGGCCAATTATTATGAAACCTACCCAACAAGAAAAATAAATGAATATTAAATAAGGAAAAGACATTAAAAAAGAAGAAAGAAATAGAGATAGATGGATAAACAAAAGCTGCAAAGTGGTGTGGTTCTTGGCTTTATAAACACATGCAGTCAACATCACATGGTCTGGTCCTCGATCATTTAAAAAGTATAACAAAAAAATTTACAATTTCTTCATAATTAAATGGGTCTTCTGAAAAATTTAGTGGGTTGCTTCAGATCTTTGCCAAATCCATTTTATCTTATTGTGAAACTCCATAACCCTGTGCAAAACCAATCTCTGCACTTGTTTATGATAAGTGAGGTTTTTCTTCATTGGTGCTTCCAAGATTGGATCTTTTTTATACTGGGTTTTCTTGATTTTCTTCATCAAGGTAATGTTCTTCATATTGCTAGCCACTGTTCTATTCATCTCTCTCTCTCTCTCTCTCTCTCTCTCTCTCTCTCTCTCTCTCTACATTCTTGAATGTGGAATCGGTGGCTGTAAGAAGTATCTTCTGAATGAGCAATGTTAATAATGTTTTGGTCGTTAGTTTTCTGAATGTATGCTTTATTTGCAGATAAGGATTGAGATACAATACGACGTCGTTCTAGGCGTCTAATTGGGAGAGGAGGATGGAGAAGAGGAAATGGCCATGGAAGAGGAAATGTTCAGAGAGTGAAAGCTCTGAATCACTTTCTTCACATTCTGAGAGAGACTGTGATGAACAACAGGTAAATATTCTTCCACAAGAAAAGATGTAATGTTTGGATAGATAGCATCATGAATACTTAGCAAAGAATCTATGATTTTGTTCGAACAGGAAATTATGAAAGAATCTGCAAACGATGATTCACAAGCTACTATTAAAGACGATGCAATGGAGGAAAGTGTCAAGATTCTTACACAAAAGCTATCAGCTTGTCTTGTTAATGTCAGTGCCAAAGAAGAACTTGTTAAGCAGCATGCTAAGGTTGCAGAAGAAGCTGTTGCTGGTAATTTAATTTCGCCTTCGTTGTTGGTTCTCTTGAGATTTGGTTAAATTAATGAATAGATCCTGTGATCAATGCAAATTACAATGATCAATGCTTCAACAAAGATGATGTAATAGTATAGTATCAACAAGAACATAGTGTGTTCATTAACTAATAGCATTGCATTGTTCTTTAACTATGCATGTATTCATACCAGGCTGGGAAAAGGCCGAAAATGAAGTGGCTGTGTTGAAGCAGCAGCTTGATGTTGCGGTGCAGCACAACTTGAACCTGGAAGTGAAAACGAGCCATCTTGATGGGGCTCTCAAGGAATGCGTTAGACAACTGAGAGAAGCAAGAGACGAACAGGAGAAGCGTACCTCTGAAAATTCTGCTTCGGCTGATCCTGATACTCTCCTTATTCTTGAGGCTTTAGAGAAAGAGAACTCGTCTTTGAAGCAAGAGCTCGTTGCTCGTTGTAAGGAGTTGGAAGTTGTGACCATTGAGAGGGATTTAAGCACCCAAGCAGCAGAAACTGCTAGCAAGTTGCAGTTGGAGAGTGTAAAGAAGGTTGCGAAGCTTGAGGCTGAGTGTAGAAGGCTCCAATCTATAGCTCGAAAGTCATCTCCACTCAACAATCTATGGTCTGAATCTCTAACAGAGAGTCGATCAGACAGTGGATCTGAACCAGGCTTCTCGGATTCATGGGCGTCAATTTTGGTCTCAGGGCTCGATCAAATGAAGAAGCCATCAACCAATCTTGCATCTTGCTCCATTGATATTGATATGATGGATGATTTTCTGGAGATGGAACGCCTCGCTGCATTGCCTGAGACTAAAAAGGAAACCTCGTCACTTGGATCTGCTCCTAGAGAATCGATTTCTGTAGATAATCAATTACAAGCTGAGCTGGATGCCATGATACAACGCGTAGCTAACTTGGAAAATATATTAGAAAATATGGAAACAGAGAAATTAGAACTTCAGAATGCTTTAGATGAGACCATGGATTCCCTGCAGAAAGCAGAGAGTAGGATAGTGGAAGCTGAAACCAGGTTGGATGAGGTGCAGAAGGAGCTAACTGCAGACAGTGAGACGAAAGAGTCACTTGAATTTCAGCTCGTAAGCATGGAAGAAGATTCAAAAACCATATCTGCAGATGTTGATTCATTAAAGGCAGAAATAGAGAGAGAAAAAAAGTTATCATCAGAACTAACGAACAAATGTCAAGAATTATCTGCAGATGTTGATTCATTAAAGGCAGAAATAGAGATAGAGAGAAAGTTATCAACAGAACTAACGACCAAATGTCAAGAACTGGAGACCGAACTCACCAGAAAAATCCTCGAAACTGAGCTTGACCAGAGCTCCAATGGTGAATTGAAAATAAAGCAGGTTGCTAGAGTTTCATGGGTTTATTACATCATCTGGTGTTTTACAGCATCTAACATAACCCGTTTTCATTTGCAGGAGGATTTAGCTGTAGCTGCTTATAAGCTTGCAGAGTGCCAGAAAACGATTGCATCCCTCGGAAGGCAACTTCAGTCACTTGCCACATTGGAAGATTTCTTGATAGATACTTCAAACATACCAGGTTTCTCTAGAGATGCATTGGATTCAATGCCGGAGGAGAGTTATGGCGGATACCTTCCAACGAGACGTTCATACCAAGCTCTGATTTGGGTCATTCAAGGATATCAACGGAGAGTCTCAGCTGTCTTGGAAACGGAAATGGGGACTCATCACGATCTTCATCTTTGTCGCCATCATCAACCAACCATGGAACTACTGCCAAGAGCCGGAACAGTTTTGGGAAGTTTTTCTGTTAAAGAGAGTAATAGAACATGAAAATAGTCAAAGTGAAGTTAGAGCAGGGCTTTGTATTGTCCAAGTAGAGAAGCTCTCTATAGTTTGAAGTTTACTCATCGAATGATTCGTTTTCTCAAAGTAAAGATAAAAGCACAAAAAAGTAGGTACACAAACAACACTGCAATTTATGTAATACTCCAGATTTTCATTGCATTTTCATCCTCACTTTTCCTTGCTAACAAGAAGTAAAACACATGGTGATCTGCTATTCAACAGATACCATCGTGTTACAACAGGAAATACATTCTTCAACAACAAAAGATTCGGAAGAATTAACAAACTCGTATAGTTACGTATAATACATATATATCATTCTTGATGGTTATGATGATCCATCTGCAGTCTGCTCTCTCTGCTGCAAGCTTTATAAAGATCAACTCCGAGGAAAATATTTAGCAAATGCATTCCAGCCATTCCAATGAGTGCAAGTGGGAGCTCCACACCCTTCTCAAACTTGGGAGCATCCATGACCAGCTTGACTGTGATAAGAATGTGAGATATGGATCTTGCAAACACAAATGTCAACCAGTTAAGAACCCATTCTGCCTTCACAATCTTGCTCCTAGCATCACGAATACCAGCCATTCTACGAATTTTCCGGACATGCAAAAAGATCGAATGTAGCTGCATTGACGAAGGAAAATCATATCATGAACAAGGCCAAGATGAAGATAAACAAGTATCTGTTGTTTCTACACTAACTGCAATCAAATTTCAGATGATTTCACTTATGAATAACCATACTCATGCATCCACCTTGTTTTATTCTAGCAACGAGACAGAAGACAGTAATGCTGATCAACACCTCCACAAGCAAGATTAGAAGGATTACACTCAGGTTACATAATCAACCAATCCTTAAAAACGAAGCAAGGCCTAGAAAAACAGCATGTATAACAAGCTTAGACACGAAGAGCTATGAGTTGAAACTTGAAGTTTTACCTCGCAAATGAGAGTAAGGATGAGATAGTTGATGGTCACATTGCGATACAATGCCAGTGTAAAGCAAACAAGGAGCACTAAGTGGTGTACTAGGATTGAAGGGATCCAACCACTATAGAGTCTATAGAGCAACATATCCCACTGATCATATGCAAAGTAACCACATGAAAAGCAAAGAGCTTGATATGCCCATGGCCAAGTAACTTTAACCAATTGCGAGTGTTCAAACATCTCATCAACCCCAATTTCAATCCACTGATTCAGCAAGATTATCACCACTGCAATGCACATGAAAAATTGATTCAGGATCAAAATGCATAGCTTGGAAGTTAAATTCTTCAATATGAATATGTTTTTCCGCAAAGTTGAAATTCAGCTGAGATGAGCTTCAGTTCAATTGCAGAGGCGAAAAGCTTCAACTGTAAAGGATTTGGAATTCCTAAATTAATCGCAAGCCCTAATTTCGTTCTGCTAATAACACCTAAAATCCCTATGTCACAGCTCGAATTCGAAGCTAACCAGATGCAGAGGTGATGGAGGAATGGAGGAGGGAAACGCACGTGTTGACGAAGAGCGGGTCACGCCAGACGAAACTCCGAACGACGACGTTTGCCGATTGGAAGAAAGCGAATCCGATGAGGATTGGCACTAGCTCCGATCGCTTGTTGAAGAAGATTTCGAAGAACACTGATACACCCCACATCACTAAAGTAGCCATGAAAAATGCACCAGCTTTACTCTCCTTAGCACCTCTTCTTGAAGCGCCACCGCCTCCGCCTCCGCCACCGCCGCCGCTTCCCCTCGCCATGTCGACCGTCTGTGTTCGAGAACTTTCTGGAGAAATCGAAAGACTTGTACGTTCTAACTTAGAGGTGAAGGTACAACTAATTAAAAGCGCGTTTTATAAGAAATAAATGTAAACACGCGACTTTGGAGAAAATGAAGTAGAGAAATAGCGTTTTCCGTTTTCTTATCGGACAGAATTTTCATGACAGCACGAGAGAAACATAAGGAACACCACGACTGCCACGTGGCCGACACTGGAGGCACACTCGAGATCGCGCGCCACACCATCCTCTTATCATCTAAATGGCTCTCTCTCTCTCTCTAGAACTTGTACTCTATTTCTTCTGCCTTTCTCTCTCTTCTTCTTGATCCAGGTACGGTTTCATATGTCAACTTCCGCCATTGCTGCTGCGGCTGCTCTTCTTTCTCTTCCAATATCTTTCTGCTCTTCTTCTAAGCTTAACAACAAAAGGGTACCTTTTATTTTTCATACTGAATTTAATTCTGCAGTAAAGATTGTACCTTTCATTAGTTTTCATGGGAACTATGAGAATGGTTTTTTGCAAGAATTACATTTTCCAAGAATTAGTAGATGTTGTAATTTACTCAATTCCAGCTTTCAAGTTCATCATGATCACATTTGCTGATGTCATCAATTCAATATTTGTTTTTCGTAGTATTTTATTTTCCTTTGTTTTAGCCCATCTAGTTTTTATATGGCTTGTTCTTGAAAAATTTACTTTGAGAGTTAAAACTATTTGCAAATGTTGAATGTTGCATATTAGTTGCAAATTCTTGGCTAGAAAAATGTAATTAAGCTTGAAATGGTGTAATGCTATATAAGTCTTCTTAGATTTTGAGGATACTAATGTGTAATGTGTTCTAAGTCTCGATTTAATGTATGGAGTCTCAAAGCATCAGAAGAGGGTTTAGAGTATTTGCATCCATTGGAGAGGAAGGTGAGTTGGTAGATAGAAAAGATCCATGGACAACACTTTTTGATGTAGAAGATCCTAGGTCTAAAGTCCCCCAGTATGAAGGCAAGTTCTTGGATGCCTATCAAGCTTTGGAGGTCGCGCGATACGATATACAATACTGCGATTGGAAGGCTCGTAAAGATGTCCTCGCCATCATGCTCCTACATCAAAAGGTTGATCAATCTATTGTTTGTTATATTATGTTGTGACAAGATGTGTTGAGAAATATAGAATGAGGCGACAGATTAGATTTATTGATTGAAACTTATATAAATAGGCGTTGATAAGGCAATGTAGTTATAATAGGTAGAATTTTATTGACTTTATGATTGTTGCACTAGATACGGGTACAACCAAGATTTATCTGAGACGACAATGTGCTATTAATTATCACTTTGTTTTTTGAGATGCTGTCATGATTCACTTATTATAAACGTGTAGGTTGTGGATGTGTTGAACCCTCTTGCTCGTGAATTCAAATCGGTAGGAACTCTCAAGAAGGAACTTGATGAGTTGCAGGTGGCTTTGGCACAAGCTCACAATCAGGTATATAATAGTAAGAACTATCATGTTTTACTCTGTAATTTCTTAAGTTTTTTGGACAATGGATCACAAGAAAAATAATTTGAATTCTTGAAAACACACACACAGGTACATATATCAGAAGCAAGGGTGTCAGCTGCTGTGGACAAGCTAGCTTACCTGGAAACATTGGTTAGTGACACTGATTTTGCAAGAACGAAACACAAACAAAGACGAAGATTCACCCTTTGCTCCTAGTACTTCCACAAAATCTACCAATAATGTCAAGAACAGACCTAGAAAAAGCCTTAATGTGTCTGGTCCTGTCCAACCATACAATCCCCGTTTGAAGAACTTTTGGTATCCCGTTGCTTTCTCTTCGGGCCTTAAGGATGACACTATGGTCCCACTAGACTGCTTCGAGGAACCTTGGGTTCTGTTCAGAGGAAAAGATGGCAAACCGGGTTGTGTGCAGAATACTTGTGCTCACCGAGCTTGCCCACTTGACCTTGGCTCGATCAATGAGGGTCGTATACAATGTCCTTATCATGGTGAGATTGAGTGTAAGATATTTTTGATTTGTCTGACTTTTTATGTTTCCTAACAGAAAGTTTGTTTGTCGGAAATGAGGTAGGATGGGAATACTCGACCAATGGGAAATGTGAGAAAATGCCGTCGACTAGATTGCTCGATGTGAGGATCAGGGCATTGCCTTGTTTTGAACAAGAAGGGATGATATGGATTTGGCCCGGTGATGATCCTCCAACGACAAACCTTCCTTCTTTGCTACCCCCATCAGGATTTCAAATACATGCTGAGGTACTTTCTATGTGCGATGCAACTATTGTATTTTTTTTATATGCGTTTACACTCCGAGTTCAAGAGTTTTCAAAAGTGCAATCTAAATCCATTTTCTGGCCGGAAGCAAAACACGTGTTTGCATGCAGTTATGAAGTGAACTTGTTTCTTTTAAGTCTAAGTTAATATCAACAACTCATGTGTTTTGCTTTTGGCTGGAAAATGACTGAATGTTTTTTTGATTTAACCCTTCTGTTGAAGTGATTTATGTTCTTTTCACGAGATACTGATCGAAATATCCTTAATGATGGCAGATTGTGATGGAACTACCAATAGAACACGGTTTACTTCTCGACAACCTTTTGGACCTCGCACATGCTCCGTTTACCCACACTTCCACGTTTGCTAAGGGATGGAGCGTTCCCAGGTTCGTTTTCTTAATATGCTAACCGTTGATGATAACAACGAATGCAAGTAAAGACGCCAAATGAGTTATTCTGATTCGTTCCACTTTCACAGCATGGTGAAATTTTTGACACCTGCAAGTGGTCTACAAGGGTACTGGGACCCATACCCGATTGACATGGAGTTCCGGCCACCTTGTATGGTGCTCTCCACAATCGGGATCTCAAAGCCTGGAAAATTAGAAGGGCAGAGTACAAGAGAGTGTGAAACTCATCTTCATCAGCTTCATGTTTGCCTACCTTCATCAAGAAATAAGACAAGATTATTGTACAGAATGTCCCTCGACTTTGCACCTATACTAGCGCACTGTACCTTTCATGCAATACCTTTGGAGACATTTCGCTGAACAGGTACAATCCTGTTTGCTATTAATAAAGATTATGGCCCAATGGGAATCTTGATTTTGTACTATGGTATGTACCAAACAGGTTTTGAACGAGGATCTAAGGCTCGTACTAGGCCAACAGGATCGGATGCTCAACGGGGAAATGTGTGGAATTTGCCAGTATCTTATGATAAGCTGGGAGTAAGGTATAGGCTATGGAGAGAGTCGATTGAGAACGGATCCGAATGAAAATCATAGGTTTCATATTCTTCGATTGTCTATTCTTAGGCCATCATCATTGAGGCTTCTTTTCACTGAATTTGTTGATCAAATTCCAAATCTCATCTGCTTTCAGTATTTGATCATCCGAGAAATCGACAAATGAAGGATTTCAAGAAAAAATCGATCACTCTTGGGAGCAGGTGCTCTTAGTTTACACCTCTTGATTTTTAACAGTTTTGAAACAAAATCATTCTTGATAGTAAGTAAAGCAAGTATAAGATTGATTAGACATTAGTTGGTGAAAACAAATAAAGGGAAAGAGTCATTATTTTCTTAATCTAACTTTGTCTTCTTGGAGTTATAATCCCCGGGGTTTATATATTTCTATTTTTGTCCGTTTTTCAAATTTGGTCCTCAACCCGTTATAGTCGGTAAAAATGACAAATTTGGGAATCGGATCTTTGCAGCATGAGATCTATTGAGCACATCAATATGCTACTTATGCCTTAATGGAGAGACTAAAAAATTTAATCTTCTTTAACATCACATTTGGCAAATGGCAACCAAACATGATGTTTGAATTTTACTGTTAATTATAGCATCTGAAATTCGACCAGGTTCTGAGTTAATGATTTATAAATTGAATAGGAATAAAAGAACAGTGAGGCGAAATTTAAATAATTTACCACATGTATGTCAATGGAGAATAAAATTTTCTATTAATTACCATTAAACGGCGCAGGTGATGACGTGGCAAATGATGTGATTAATTTTCTAAATTTAGTCATCGACAAACAATCTGTTGATGGAATTGCGAAAATAGTGAAAATCATTTTTTAAAATCAAAGTTAGTAAGATTAGGTTTAAATGATAATTTTAGAAAATGTGGCAATTTTTTGGCCATATATTATACGTATATGATTGTCAACCTACGAGGGAATTAATATAAAGAGTGTCGGCAAGTATCATATATTTTAATTATTGTTGTGCTTATTGTTATCTTTCATTGTCATGTGCATTTATTGTTATTATAATCAATAGAAGATGAAGCAATTAAGATGAATTATTGCAATTAAGATGATATATTTTAATCGATAAGGATTAAGGCATATAATATAAATCAATTATTGCAACATGCACAAAAATATATAATATTCTCAGGAATAATTAAGATGAAGCAATTTTAAGATTCCGTGTTCCTTATTCGCTATTTACATATACATATATATAGATTCCCAAAAATGTTTCATTTTTCGTTCGATTTTTTGGATGGAAATTTAGAGCATATTAGGGTTTGAAAACATTAAATTCAAAGGAAAATAATTTGTGGCGTGTAAGCAAAACATTGTTGGTGGCGTTGACATAATGAAAGGGACAAATATGATAAGAAAACAATTTACTACAACTCTAGTTCGGATCCAATACGTAACATGATCCATAAGACGAATCAGGACTTGGTCGGAATAGCCCTGAGTGGAACCGTCCGACTCAATGTCAATCCCGACATCTCTTCTTTGTTGCCTTTGTTGTTTCCGGCCCCCGGTGCGAGTTTCCAATCAAAGTTATGGACTAAAGTCGCGGTCGTCAGGTGAAGGACACGATCGGTGAGCGGCACACCCGGGCACATTCTCCTTCCTGCCCCGAATGGAATAAGCTCGAAATCTTGGCCTTTAAAGTCCGTTTTCTTGTTCAAAAATCGTTCTGGCTCAAACCGTTCAGGATTAGGCCAAACCTTCGGGTCCTTGACTATAGCCCACACGTTAACAACTACGTACGATCCCTTGGGGATGAAATAGCCGTTGATTTCATGATCGGATACAGCAACACGAGGAATGAGAAGAGGGCCGACGGGGTTACAACGAATGACTTCTTTGATCACGGCCTGCAAATATGGGAGTTTCGAAATGTCTGATTCTTTCACTTGCTTGTTCTTCCCCACAACACTGTTCAGCTCCTCCTTCACCTTCCTTAGTACCTCAGGATGTTCTAATAGTTCCGACATTGTCCATTCAATCAAAACCGAGCTCGCCATTTCTGCTCCTCCAACGAATATGTCCTAATGAGATCATGTAAGAATATTAGAAACTTAGAAAAAATTGGTAGGTTAAGAAAACATGTTTTATTAAGTAGAGTTAAGTAGGAGTGAGTGGTCACCAGAAGTAGATGCTTAACGTCTTCAAGTGTTAGCTGATAATCATTTCCTTCATTGATATCTAAGAGTGTTTCCATGAAATCATTCTTTTTTGGGCACCCCTTTTTTCTTTCTTCCAATCTTTCCTTCATAAGGCCATCTATTTTAGCAAGCAATTTCCCCACAGCAGCCTCGGACTTGCGTCTAACCCTCTGCAGATCAAATGGTTTGAGGATCGGAAAGAAATCGGCCAGATTAGGAGAGCCGATAGCGATTGTGAAGTCCTCGATGAGCTCCTTGAACTCCATATTCGTTTCCGATTCAAACTCGGTAGCTTGAGACGAAAAGAGCATACCCATCATTAGATTCAGTATCTTCGTGAACCCACAATCACGAACCGCAACTGCTCGACCCTCGTCACAACATTTTTGGACGTGGTCGAGCAGTTTCTGGAGGCTGGCCTGGCGAATACCTTGGGTGGCCTCCAAGCTAAGATTCCCAAAGATTTGCTCTTTGCAAATCTTACGTAGGTCCCTCCATTTAGTGTGGGCCCCGGGGAGAAACACGATAGAGAGCTTGTCATGCCCACATGCACCACCCGCCTCCCCAGAGGCCCTGTCCGCATAGACTTGCCCGTGCTTGAGCAAAATTTCTCTTGCCATCTCGGGAGATGAGACAACTACGGAGTAGATGCCCCCGAGATGGATAGACATCAACGGACCATAGGTTTTGGAAAGTTCAGTGAATATTAAGTAGGGTGATTTGGATCGGAATTGAAGCATGTTTCCGATGATAGGGAGAGGCCTAGGACCCGGAGGCAGATTACGCCACCTTAAACCCGATCCGAGAATATGGAAACATGTCCACCCGATTATGAAAAGAGCAATATAAATTACATAGGAAGTATCCATATATTTTTTTCTTTTTTTGCTACTTGAAGTGTGTGTTCATAGGTTAGAGAAATTGGATCCTTTTATAGCCGTTAAATGAGTTGTTCTTTCTAAATAAATAAACAAGTATATGTCACTAATCATTTTATTATAGTTTCAACGTTCTCCTTTTAAAATAATTTGGTCACAATGTGATATTCATTTTGATAGTCAACGATCGACGACTTAGTCCCAAAACGTAAGGTAAGGAAATTTCAAAAGTCCCAAAACGTAAGGTAAGGAAATTTGAAAATTGACTTAATACCGTGTTTTATAATTGAGAGGAAAATTTGAGGAAAATCATGTGGCTAATATAGTTGGAAAAATTAATTATCTAATAAGTCAACCCATCTATAAATATCTATATATTAAGACAATTGCATTATAGCTATTAATTGTGTTAGCGGTCCCAATACTATTGGTTGACAATAAATATGGAAATAAGACTTGATTATTAAGTTTAAGGATACCAAGAAACTAATGTTAATTTAATTAGAATGTAGTAAATTAATAACTTAAGTACATACAGACCGTCTCACAGATTTAGTTATGTAAGACGAGTTAATCCATAGTCGCAATTAACAATTCATATACAAATTTGTTATGATGAGTTCTATTCATGGGTGAAAAGAATCCGTCCCACGAGAACCATTTCATATGAGCTTTTATGTAATAATTTAGAGATTCACAAATGATCTAAAGATACAATTAATTATTGAATATTTAATTAAGTACTCATGAATTCCATAATTAAAAGTATACTTTCCATATAATTTAAATACAACCTAAATAAATAGATAAATATATATGTATACGTTTATACATACATACATACATATATATATATATATATATATATATGAGTCAAATAAATGATACCAAATCGATTCCATTGTGTTAGGATGGAGGAATATATATTGTGAGAAATGTTTTAAAATTTATAATAGTAAATTAGTGTTATTTGGATTTATGTGAATTTGAAATCCAATATTTTTATTTTTGAACTAATTTCTTAACAATATGATTGGAATTTGAATACTCATTTATTTAGTTCATACTAGCTAACTTAGTCATTTGTGATTTTAATTGATTAGTCATTTTCTTAAATGATAGTGATGTGAAATCAAGGCCGTGTAAAAATTAATATAAAAACTTGTCAGAGAAGGTCTTACGAATAGTTTCCGTGAGATGTATCATTTTTACCCACCAACCAACCCCATTTCCACTAATTTATATACGATGTGAAATGTGGGTTGAGCCGTCTCAAAAATATGATTCGTGAGACGGTTTCATAAGAGACATACTCATAAATTAATAATGCCATGATTTGGACTATGAAGACACAATTCATTAATCGCTAATCCACGACTCTTAAATAAAATAACACAACTAGCTAAGTGTGTAATATCTTGGTCAATATATATAATTTTGATTAACTGCTTATTGTAATAAATTATTGTAAACATACAATATATATATATATATATATATATCAACTTGAGTCATAAATACAAAGAGCGAATATCGAAATTTAAAATTTAAAATTCAACAAACTTTGACATTTTTGATCATTTCTCTATTACCTCGAAATTAATTCGAATAGTAATACATTGAAACTGCCTTTAATAATTCCACATTAAATCTTCTTTCTTTGACTTACCCTTTATGACGTTTCTCAAGATCACTTATGAGATGTGAGAGTCTCATTTAAATACTTTGACTTAATCATCTTATTGCTGTTAAGTTCCAATTTTTTTCAATGAAATTAATTTGTATAAAAAAACATTACCTAACATTTTCACCACTAATGTGTTTTTAATATTGCATAACACATTAAACTAATCATGTTTTAACGATCTCTACTTAGGAATCAATTAATATTGTATACATAGAAATATATAATACTAAATATAAAATGAAAATATATGATCGAATTGATATATAACTTGCATGCATTAATCAATAAAGTTTCTCTTGCATGCATTAAGTTCATGAAAGCATAATTAATTATTAGAAAAATTCATTTTACGTTTTAGTCCATTTTTGGTCCACCAATTTTTAGGGTGGTTTCAAATTTAGTCCAATTAATTTTAAAATCGCTCAATTTGTGTCAATTGGGGGCGATTGAGATACAATTGCCCCCAATTTTGCTGGATTAGCAGATGTGGCTCGTCGGAGAAAATGATATGACTTATTTTAGCTGATGTGGTTAATAATACAATAAAAGAAATGAAAAAGAAAAAAAAATACTAAATACAAAGAGGTCCCTGGATTAAATCAAATTAATTTATTTAACCTACCCCAGCCACCCCCTCCGCCAGCCCCGTCACCTCCTCCACCAATCACCACCACTGCTGGCGACAGGCCCGTCGCCGGCGAACACTATGCCTCGCCGCGCCACATCCACACACACAACCACACCCACACCCACCTCCACACACACAACCAACCACCTCCGCGGGCGCGAGAGGCGAGCGGCGGCGTGAGCATCGGGCGAGAGTGGCGAGGCGAGCGGGCGGCCGAGTGGCGGCGACGGGAGTGAGAACAAATCTGTCGTCTCCATGTCTCGTCTTCTCCCATAGTCTTCGTCTCCATAGTCTCGTCTCCATAGTCTTCCAGATCTGCCGTCTCCAGTGTTGGAGGAAGAAGAAGAAGAAGAAACAGTTTTTGATGGCGAAGAAGAGGCAGATTTTGGGTGAAGAAGAAGAAGCGGTTGGCAGCGGCGAGTGCGATGGGCGCGAGTGGCGGCGGCGGGAAGAAGAAGCAGATTTTTCATTTTTTCATTTTTTTAAATGTTTTTCCTTTATTAATTATTATTAGATCTATGTGGAAATTAAATGGTGTTGCCACATCTGCTCCAAAATGACACATCAGCTGAACACAGCCTGTGCAATTGCCGGCAAACTAGCCGGAATAACGATTTTCACCGCCCAAAGAACACAAATTGAGCGATTTTAAAATTAATTTGACTAAATTTGAAACCCTAAAAATTGATGGACCAAAAACGGACAGTAGCATTTTAAGTGGACGTAAAATGAATTTTTCCCAATTAATTATATATTATATAAATGAAGGAAATAATTTTAACTATGTAAACTTAACATTATTGATTACATTGACGTACGTACATAATAACATTACCAACACATTTAACAACTAACTAACAAGCGAATTATTTATTTCATTGCTTAAACAAAATATGAATGCATGAATCAATTAATGATCAGCATTTTGTTGGAATAGCCTTGAGTGGAACAGTCCTGCAAAGAGTCAATCCAAGCATCTCTTGCTTGTTGTCTGTGTTGTTTTCGGACCCCGGTGCGAGCTCCCAATCGAAGTTATGAACTAGAGTCGCGGTCGTCATGTGTAGAATCCGATCCGTTAATGGCACACCGGGGCACATTCTCCTCCCTGCCCCAAACGGAATGAACTCGAAATCTTGACCTTTAAAGTCCGTTTTCTTGTTCAAAAATCGTTCGGGGTCAAACTTTTCGGGATCAGACCAAATGGTTGGGTCTTTGGCTAAAGCCCAAACGTTAACAATCACATATGACCCTTTTGGGATGAAATAACCGTTGATTTCCTGATCGGAAACCGAGACACGAGGAATCATGAGGGGCCCAACGGGGTTGCAACGAATGACTTCTTTGATCACAGCTTGCAAATATGGGAGTTTCGGGATGTCTGATTCTTTCACCTGATTCTTCTTCCCCACCACATTCTTGAGCTCCTCTTTCACCTTTCTTAGTACATTTGGATGATCAAGTAGTTCCGACATTGTCCACTCGATCAAGATCGTGCTCGCTATTTCTGTTCCTCCCACGAATATGTCCTGATCATCAAGTACTACTAATATTAGAAGTGATCAATGGGAGCTTGTTTCATTTTCATAGTTATTGATCTGAGTTTTCAATATATTGATATTCAAATTAATAAATAGAGAAAAATATTAGAATGAAGATTAATAAGAGTGCTCACCAAAAGTAGATGATTAACTTCTTCAAGGGTTAGATGATAATCACTTCCTTCACTGATATCTAAGAGTGTTTCCAAGAAGTCGTTCTTCTTTGGGCACCCCTTTTTTCTTTCTTCCAATCTTTCATTCATAAGATCTGTGAATTTAGCCAGCAATTTCCCCACTCCAGATTCCGATTTTCGTCGAACTTTCTGCAGATCAAAAGGTTTGAGGATCGGAAAAAAATCAGCCAAGTTAGGAGAGCCAATAGCAACGGTGAAGTCCTCAATCAGATCCTTCAGCTCCATGCTCTTCTCCGATTCAAACTCCGTAGCTTGGAACGAAAACAGCATGGCCGTCATCAGATTCAGTATCGTTGTGAACCCACTGTCACGAATGTCAACTGCTCGTCCCTCGTCGCAGCATTTCTGGACGTGGTCGAGCAGCTGTTGAAGTTTCGTCTCACGTAAGGTCTGGCTGGCTTCCAGGCTATGGTTCCCAAAGATTTGCTCTTTGCAAATCTTACGTAGGTCCCGCCACTTGCTGTCCGCCCCGGGCAGGAACACAATGGAGAGCTTGTCGTGCCCACAGGCCTGGCCCGCCTCTCCACCTGCCCGGTTGGCAGTAGACCATGCCTCGTCTAAGCAGCATTTCTTTTGCCATCTCGGGGGACGAGACTACTACGCAGTAGATGCCCCCGAGACGGATGGACATCAGGGAGCCATAGGTTTTGGAAAGTTCGGTGAATGTGAGATGGGCCGATTTTAACCCTAATTGGAACATGTTTCCGACGATCGGGTAGGGCCTCGGCCCCGGAGCCAGCTTACGTTGGCTCGACCCCGATCGGAGAAAACGGAAACATGTCCAAGTGATGACGAAGAGAGCAAGATACATTGCATAAGAAGTATACATATTTAGCTTTTTAGTATATTTTTTCTTGCTAGCTTAATTGCTCTGTATATCTTAGTGGGATGAAGAAGTTGCTGCTTTTATAGATACGAGATTCATGCAAGAAAACTATGCTAAGTCTTTTTTTTTTTTTTTTTAATTTCAACGTTCCACATTTTCAACTATAATTTTCTTGTCGCGTATGTACCACTTGCGACGTGTAAGTCTGCTAAATCATTTTTTATTTGGCATAAAAAAATCGTTTAATTAAATAAAAACTTAAAAATTGTATCTGAAAAGCGTTTTAAGAATTAGTGGAAAAGAATTTTTTTTTTTTAAATCCTCTAGATCTCTAACTAACTTTTAGTCCTCTATATTGAAAAAATAATCTAGTTCACTTGCCAACTACAACAGGTCAATGCTTGTCTTGATTTTTTGGGTTGTTATATACCTATCATCTTCGAGGCTTGATCAAATAATCGAATAAACTTTAGCTTTTTTTAATTTAAAATCACCAAACCCTTTATTTTTGAAAAGACTATAATTAAAAACTAATCAATGTTTTGACATGTTTCTGTGAAATAACTTGATACAATATATCGATCATTTTTATCAATAATATCATATTGTATTATTAGACGTCAACTTTTAAGGGGGTCGTGTGTTGGAATTGATTGTTACAAGGGCCATCTATAAATTAGCAAGAAAAAAAACATTTAATTGTTGTAGCAGTACATAACTGGACCGAAAATTTGATCGATCTTTTTAAACATAGTGAACTAAAAAGATAAAATGTGAGAGATAAGCAACGAAAAATCCAATCAAACAAACTTAATTAAATAAACAAAAAGTCCCTGAAAATTATATACTTCATAGTAAAATGATGTAGTAAATAAGAAAAGAGATGTTATAATTATATTAAAAGAAACGGTGTTAATATTATTTGCATATATCTAGTTAAATTCACAAGTATTAATTATTGTTTGATAATGATCACTAAGAAAGGTGCTAAATTGGAACACTTGATATTTATTTATTTATGGTAATGTACACATGTGCTAAATTGGAACACTTGATAATTATTTATTTATCCAGAACAGAATGACGCAGCCAGTTTAGATTTGACGAGGAATCCAAACGTGGAATATTGTAATGAAACTCTATACTATTAATTTCATGGTAATAAAATCAAAACAGAATAAATTTGACGACGAAAATGTAAGTAAAAATTGTACTAAGACGAAATAATTGTCTTAATTTGAAAAAAAATTGAATTGTATATTTTATTTTATGTTTGAACTCGTGTTCGAATGATCGATCCAATATATATATATATATATATATAGCTCGTCAGATTAGAATACTATTAAACAATTTTTAATAATGTAATAATTCCATTTGCTCAAATTTCTTAATAATTTGGAGGAAATCAATCAAACATATATATACTAGTATAAGTACTTGTAATCGATTTCAATAATTGCCTTTAGTTATACTGATAACTGGATTGATGTGGTCGAACTGACCACATTCGAACTATTCTGAAAAACTGATTGACTTCAAGGACAATTAATGCGAACAGTGACAATTAATGCGAACAGGACAGAGAAGCAAGAAGAATATCTTGGTCGAACAAAGATGATTGAGCGAGCTGTTCAGACTCACGGATCAGAATATCAAACTGTAAGATGAAATATCGAACTATGTTCAAACGAACTGATTCAAATCTGGAGCAACTGCCACGATCGCAAGAATATCGCCCACTTCCCACCTTTTTAGGAAGGATCCTAACTACCACGTTTTCAGGGAGTATTTATAAACCTTGATCTTTCTATTTCACACACAATCACAATTACATATAGTACTCACAAAAAATACAGAGCAATATTAACGTTTTCCCGGATTACTGACTTGAGCGTCGGAGTCTCTTCACCGAGAAAAACCCCCGGTGTTTCTTTGTTTTTGCAGGTTTCTTGTATCGGAGAATTCCAACCGGCACCAGAGAATCTCAATTGATACCGGAAAAAGAGAAGATCAAAGGAGGACAAATCAATTGGCGCCGTCTGTGGGAATCCAAATTTTTTCGTAACTTTGAGTATCTAAGACGTTGAAGAATTGCGAAGATGGTGAATACCAGAGGATCTCGAAGGAGAGTGGATGAAGGAGCACAATCCGTGCGACAAGATGAGGATCGAAATTCTGCACCGGCGAATCCTCCCGGCACTGTCACTTTGACACCGGAGGAACTTTCAACCTTGATAGAGGAGGCTGTTCAGAAGACTCTAGGCAAACAAAGAGCCGACTCACAGCAAGGCAATACTGAAACTCATGCCCGGAAAGAGCAAGAAGGTGACAAGTCTCGGATGGATGAATAAGAAAGTCAATCCGATCACCCTCGTGGCCAGAAACGGGTGCATGCTGAATTGTCCGAGAAGGTGGATGATCTCAAAAGGGAATTGAGAGAGGTACAGAAGACTGTTCGACGGATTCCTCGTAGTTCCAGGGGAAATCCTTTTTCTGAAGAGGTCATGGAGGACGAACTGCCAGCCTCCTTTCGGCCGGTGAATTTTGATTATGATGGTACCACTGATCCGTGGGAGCATCTATGAGGTTTGAGAATACCGCTCTGCTACATCGGTATTCGGATGACATTAAATGTAGGGTGTTCGCAACCACCCTCACTAAGTCCGCCCAGACATGGTTCAGTCAGTTGAGCGATGGGATGATTCACAACTTCGAACAGCTGTCGGAGTTGTTTCTGCATCAGTTCGCCAGTTCGAGGAGGTAGAGGCGATCTACTCAAACCTTGTTCGGTGTAAAACAGAAAGGGGACGAGACTTTGAGGAACTATGTCAAACATTTTACAGCTGCTACTTTGGAAGCTCCCGAAGCCTCGGACGATTTGGTCGTCAGTGCTTTCATCCAAGGATTAAAGGAAGGTGATCTTCATACTTCGCTGGTCAAGAAAACACCCAGCAATTTTGATAACTTATTACAGAGGTCCACCAAATACATCAACTTGGAAGAAGCAGTTCGAATGAAAAAAGGGGAGAGTTCGAGTCGAATGAGTCGGCCGCAACAGGAGCAGGAAGGAGCTCGAAAGAGAGACGGAGGGGAACAACGAGCAAGATTTTCTCCACCTCCTTTGAGAGAGAATCGGACAGGGCGGAGGTACGAACAATACACGCCCATGACTATGTCACCTGGACAAATGCTGATGGAGATATGGGACCTGCCTCAGCTAAAATGGCCATCGACTTGGAGTCCTAACCCGAAGAAACCATCTACCTTCGGTAACGGTAAATTGTGTCAATTTCATAACGAATATGGGCATGGAACTGATGAATGTTTGCATTTGCGAGATGAATTGGAAAGATTGATCAGGGAAAACAAATTGGACCGTTTCGTCCGTCGAACTCGGTCGAACCGCGAAAAGAGAAATGATCAAGAAGAGCCAAGACGGGACAGAAGGCAAGAGCAACAAGAACTGCCTCCGCCTCCGCCTCCCCCAGCAAGAGCTAGACCCGAACGGGAAGAAAGGCGCACTATTCACATGATCATGAGAGGGCCAACTGATGGAGATTCCAATAGAGCTCGAAAGGTGAGACTTAATTCTGTCAAGCAAGAGCAGAATACGGTTCACTCGATATTCGAGGAGGTAGCGATCGAGTTCGGAGTTCGCGATCGTGTTGCCATTCAAAGCCCCCAGTTCGATGCTATGGTGATCGTCGCCAAGATAGGAGGCTTTAACATTGAGCGTGTATTTGTGGATACAGGAAGCTCGGTGGACATCATGTTCATGGATTGTTTCAAGAAAATGAGATCAACAGTGGAGGTAAAACCTGTAGAAACTTCACTCTATGGTTTTGCAGGAGAAGCTGTAACAGTGTACGGGAAAATCCAGCTACCTATGGTGCTAGGAGATGGGGAATGGAGGCAGAATAAGACCATGACTTTCCTTATAGTGGATGCACCTTCTCAATACAACGTGATCTTGGGTCGTCCTTCTCTGAGTTCGTATGCTGCTGTTATTTCACCTGCACATTTGATGATGAAGTTCCCTGTGGAAAATGAGGAAGGACGAGTGGTAGGAGTAGGGGTTGTTCATGGTGATCAACAAACAGCCCGACGCTGTTATGTAGCTGCAGTTCGACAATCCGAGTCTCGCAAGCGTCATAGTGAACAGAGAGATGATGTCGATCGCGGAAGGGATAAAAGTTTGAAAAAAGGTGATGACACAAAGACTGTGGAATTCGAAGAAGGCGAACTAATGAGTGTGGAACTAATCCCGGAACTGCCTGGACATTCAGTCCGTCTCGGAAGTCAATTGTCGGAACAAGTTAGAGGAGAAATTGTGGCTGCTCTTCAGGATAATGTAGACCTGTTCGCCTGGAAACTTGAAGATATGAAAGGCATAAATCCGGAAGTAGCTATTCACAAGTTGAATATCAAGCCGGATGTTCGACCAGTCAAACAGAAGCTAAGGCATTTCGGGGAACAGCAGAATAAAATTATCAAGGAGGAGATCGAGAAACTGCTTGAGATTGGGCACATTGAAGAAATCTAGTATCCTCGGTGGTTGGCTAATGTCGTGCTAGTCCCAAAGCCAGGGAACAAGTGGCGAATGTGTATTGATTTCCGGGATCTAAATAAAGCTTGCCCCAAAGATCATTATCCTCTTCCGCGGATCGATAAACTAGTTGATTCTACGGCAGGATGCGAACTACTCAGCATGATGGATGCAGCATAAGGATATCACCAAATTATGATACATCCAGAAGATAAACCCAATGTAGCATTTATTACTTCATCAGGTACCTATTGTTATACAATTATGCCATTTGGTCTGAAAAACGCAGGAGCTACTTATCAGCGAATGGTAGACGAACTGTTTAAACACCAATTGGGACGCAACATGGAAGCATACGTTGATTATATGCTGGTGAAAAGCATACTGGCGAACACCCATGCCGAAGATTTGCGAGAAACTATGGCGACAATTCGAAAGTATGGGATGCGATTAAACCCGGCCAAGTGTTCGTTCGGGGTGAAAGCAGGGAAGTTTCTGGGATATATGGTGACGAATCGAGGAATTGAGATCAACCCCAGTAAAGTCCGAGCTATACAAGGAATGACGCCTCCTCGAACCATCAAAGAGGTACAAACATTGACAGGCCGTATTGTTGCTTTGAGCAGATTTATATCCAGATTGGCGGACAGGGGTTTACCCTTTTTCAAAATTTTGAGAAAGAATGATCGGTTTAGTTGGGATGCGAACTGCCAGAAAGCATTTGAAGACTTGAAGGCTTTCCTTCTCACACTTCCCTTGTTGAAACAGCCTGTCAAAGGAAGTGTGATGGTCATATATCTGGCAGTCGGGGAGGAATCTGTTAGTTCGGTACTCGTCCGCGAAGAGGGTAGAGATCAGTTCTCAGTATACTTTGTTAGCAAAGTCCTGCATGGGGCAGAAATCCGCTACACAGAGGTGGAGAAGGTCGCTTATGCCTTAGACACTACGACCAGAAGGCTAAGTCCCTACTTTTTGGGCTATGAGATCACAGTTCGAACTAATCATCCGCTGAGTGTGGTGTTGGGAAAACCGGACGCATCAGGCAGATTAGTTAAGTGGGCAGTCGAGCTGGGACACTTCGATTTGAAATATGAACCGCGAACAGCTATAAAGGGTCAAGCATTGGCGGATTTCATTCAGGAAACGACCATGTTACAAGACAAGAAAGAATGAGAAGTATTTGTCGATGGATCGTCATCCCGCCAAGGCGCAGGAGCGGGAATATTATTGATCAGCCCTGAAAAAGATGAATTAGAGTTTGCCATAAAATTCCAATTTAAGGCGTCTAACAATGAGGCAGAATATGAAGCTTTTTTGCAGGGATTGAAAATAGCCGAACAGGCTGGAGCGCGGGATCTGATAGTCAAATCAGATTCGCAATTGGTAACACAACAACTCCAAAACCAATGTGAAGTTAAGGAAGATCGTATGATTTCTTATGTACAGAAAATACGAGAGATGGAGAAGCGATTTGAGAAACTTCGGATCGAACAGATACCTCGAGGCGAAAATCATAAAGCGGATTATCTAGCTAAAATTGGGAGTTCGCTGCAGGATTGTTCGAAAAGAAGTATTACGGTTATGGGAGTGGGAAAGGAAAATGAGGTGATGAATGTCGATCTAGCTGAGCATGATTGGAGAACTCCTTTTTTGAATTTCTTAGGAGGAGCAAGAGATGGACAGACTAAAGACATTGAGAAATTGGAGAAACAAGCTCGATTCTACTACGTTCTTGATGGGGTGTTATACCGAAAGACTTTCTTACCGACAGATGCAAGATGTTTATCCCCAGAAGAAGGAATCAAAGTCTTGAAAGAAGCGCACGAAGGCGGATGTGCCGAACATGCTGGAGCTCGTGCACTTGCTCGGAAGGTCGCACGAGCTGGTTTCTATTGGCCTACAATGAAGAATGACGCTGAAGAGTTAGTTCGGAAGTGCAACTCCTGCCAAAAACATGGATGGAGAATTCACACTTCGGCAACAGATATGTTTACAGTATGTTCGCCCTGTCCATTCGCGAGGTGGGGTATTGACATTGTTGGTCCACTAGTTAAAACCAGAGGAAACAAACAGTTTTTTGTGGTGGCTGTGGATTACTTTACTAAATGGGTCGAGGCAGAACCCTTGGTTAAGATAGCTGAGTCCGATATGATCCATTTTATATGGAAGAGTATTTGTTGCAGGTTCGGTTTACCCCGGATTTTAGTATCAGATAATGGAGCTCAGTTTCGAGGCAAAAAGATCATACGATGGTGTAAAGAAATGAAAATTTTACAAGTATTTACTCCAGTAGCTCATCCTCAGGCAAATGGGCAAGTCGAAGTGGTTAATCGAATCATTTTAGATGGGCTCAAGAAACGCCTTGAATATGAGAAATCGAACTGGGTGGACGAACTACCATCTGTCTTGTGGGTATATCGAACTGCATCCAGATCGACTACGGGAGAAACTCCTTTCAGTTTGGCGTTTGGAATGGAAGCAGTGGTTCCAGCTGAAATTCAAGGAGAAGCTCTACGAATCACTAACTTTGATCCGCAGCAAAATGAAGAGTTGATCCGAACAGATTTGTTGTTTCTGGAGGAAATTAGAGATGAAGCTAGAATTCGCCATGAATTATACAAGAGACGTATTCAGGCGGCCTTCAACAGAAAGGTTCGAAAGAGAGAATTTCAAGTAGGAGATTTGGTTCTAAGGCAATCTGATGCCTTGTTGGAGATCGGAAAGTTAGACGCTATTTGGGAAGGACCGTATATTGTTACAAGAGTTCTACCAGGTGGATCTTATGAGCTCGCCGACGAACGAGGAAAGGAACTACCCAGACCTTGGCACATCAACCACTTGAAGAAATTTTATACTTGAAGTATCAAATCCCAGTATGTTGCTTTTTACTTTTAAGTTGTTGTTGCATTTATTAATAAGAGATATTTTCATACTCCGTGGACGTAGGTTGATTTGACCGAACCACATTAAATCCTCGAGTCTTTCTGTGTTGATTTACTTATCTGTTTCAAAATCATATGGAGCGAACACGCAGTTCCCTCGGAACTCATTGATTAAGCATGTTGAAGAAGTTCCCTCGGAACTCATTGACTAAACATATCGAAGAAGTTCCCTCGGAACTCATTGAAAAACATATCGAAGAAGTTCCCTCGGAACTCATTGATTAAGCATATTGAAGAAGTTCCCACGGAACTCACTGATTAAGCGTACTAAAGAAGTTCCCTCGGAACTCATCGATTAAGCGTACTATGAAAGTTCCCTCGGAACTCGTTGAAGAAGCGCGAATTAAAGAAGTTCCTTCGGAACTAAATGAGACTAAGTGAGTTACAGGAGTTTCCTCCAAACTCGCTGAAGAAACGAAGGGAAATGAAGAAGTTTTATCGAACTCAATGATTAAGCGAAGGGAAGGAGACTCTTCCAAGTTCGCCGATTAAGTACTTAGAAGAAATTCAGTCTTGATGTTTTGCGATTAAATACTTAGTAAAAATCTTTCGAAGTTCTATGAGTAAATAATGAACAGAAAAACATTGAAATGGGCGAACTATTTTGATTCCAAAAATAGATTCATTACAAAATACAACTACAAAACTTTAAAGGAAAAGTACAAATATTATTACATAAAAACTAAGAGTGATCAGGAGAAGAATCGGGAGTAAGCTGGACCGCCGACGGATGAAGAGGATCGAACATATCTTCCGGCAGATCAGGAGTGGGGCTTGAAGAGGGATTGGCAGAAGCTAGATGTGACGAACTCGGACCAGGATTATCGAGTTGGTTGTCAGGAAGAACTTCCTTTACCGCTTCTTCCAAGCAGCCCGACCACCACTTCGCGTCGACATCGTCGTCCGGATTTCCACGCCAGCCAGGCGGAATAGAGTGAGTCCGCATCACCTATTGGCCTAGTTCGTTCACATCGAACTGAACTGCCTCTCCAACTTGCTCCTGACAGAGCCGAACTCCCTCTTTGAAGTAAGTTACGGCCATGGGAGCTGCCTTCGATAAGAAAAGGACGGAGTCCCAAAGACGAGCTATGAGCCTTTCTCGGAAAGACTCCGATATCAGCTCCATCTCCGGGCTCCGAGCGAACTGGTAAAAGCCATTTTGATACATGACTTCTCCAAACTCAGCTCGGGAACTCTCTGCCTCTTCGAGCTTCTCCTTCAAACTCCGGATCACAGCCTGCGCGTTCGAGAGAGCAGTCTGCTTCTCCATGGCGAACTTCTCCTTAGCTAGCAGTAATTCTTCTTTTTTGGCCACTTCGGAGCGAGCGAGTGCCAGCTCCATCTCCCTTTCCTCTAGCCTGGCGGACAAGTCCTCGGCTTTGCTGGCATGGAGGCTCAGATCGCTCTCCAAAGTCTTCTTTTCCTGGAGAGTGTCCCTCAAGCGATCTCGACGACGAAAAGCCTTCGGGCCCATGACCTCGAAATACTTAACGGCGTTGGACATCCGCGAGAGGTTCACCCTGAACTCTTTGATCTCGCGGTCTTCCTACTCTGCCGCAGCCTTCTTGCCCGGAACAATCGCCCTCTCCTGATCGGGCTCTGCCTCAGTTCGTCCCGCCTTAGTCGAGGTGCCCTCCTCAGTTCGCTGTTTCTTGGAGAGTGTCTTTCTCTGCGAACTGGAGGGTGCCTTTTTCTTCCACCGAAGAGGAGGCTCTTCGGTCATTTCAGCAACGGGGTCGGCAGCATCGGTGGCATGGGCCGCTGGCGGTGAAGCGGAGGTGTGAGCAGAGGTATCCTCGGCCAAGTTAGGCTGACTCGCGGTGCCAGTTCGCTCAGGCACCTTTCTTCCTTCTCGCGGAAGGCTGCCGCTTGCTGGCTGTTCACTGCCTCATCCGTCGGGAAAAAAACAGGCCTCTGGGACTTCGGGACCGCGGGGTCAAGGATGAAAAACTTATTCATCTCTTTATCTGCAACACAAAACACAAGTGGTCAGTATATGCACAGTTCGATAAGTTTGAATGAATATAGCGAGATATGAAAGGAAATTTTTTAAACAACCTAAATCGAACTTGCGGGAAACTTGTGAATGCGGGTAAAATCCCCAAAAAGCTAACAATTGTTCGCATGAACTCATGCGAACTATGTCGAACTGCCCTCCCCGAAATAGCCTGGCCAAAGCCCCAAGTTCGAAGTCCCTGAGAGGGGCAGGTTCGGTTTGGTTCGAACTCTCAGCCCAAGGGATAGATCGGAAAGTCCTATTATTAGGGGCACGAACAAAAAAATAGTATTTTTCCCAGGAGCTGATTTTATCATCTCCTGGGGATAAAAATTGAGCCCGTTTTACTCCGCTTCGAGGGCTCAGATAAAAGCGGAAGGGATTAGTGTGTTTAAGTACAAAACAGGAACGAAATTGATCGGAGGTCGGCTCGACTCCCATCCACTTGCACACCATATAGAATGCTACGATATAGCTTATGGAGTTCGGGTGCAACTGGTTGGGACACACCCCAAACGCCGAACCGACCTCAAGAAGGAAGGGGTGGATAGGAGGAACTAGACCTACAGTCACGTGTCTCAAGAACCACGTGTAGCACCCAGCGGGAGCCCGATGAGGACAATCATCGGGGCCGGGAATAACTATAGAATAGCCCGCCGCTGTTATAAGCGAGCTTAAAAGAATGGTATGAGTAGGGGTAGCTTTGGTAGCAGAGAAAACGTTATCAATAGTTTTCTTGCGAGATCGTTTAGGAGGAGAAGAAAGGATTTGACGACCAGAGGAAGAAGCCTTCAGGACTGGCGAATCAGAAGTAGTTCGCAAGGGAAATTCCTCGAAACCCTCTTCGGATTCGCTTTCATCCCTCAGGTGGGTCAAGAAAGGGGAAGAAGTCATTTCGAAGAATATGAAACGAAGAAAGAGTGAAAGAGTACCTGGGTTTGTTCGTGGAACTTTAGAAATCTCAAAAGGGAGGATTCTTGCTTTAGAAATGAGGAGTAATTTTTTGCAGAAGAATTTTATGAAGAAGAAGAGGGGGTATATATAGGGAGAAGTTCTTGGTTTTGGGGGGAAAAGGCGAAAGGTCGCGAGATCTCAGCCGTTGGATGTAGTTCATCCAACGGTGAAGGTGAAAAGTCGTGGATCTAGCCGTCGGATGCAGTTCGATCTAACGGCGAATACGAAAGGACGCATCGAAGCGGCGGAAATAATCTCGGCCGTTGGATGCAGTTCGATCCAATGGCGAAGACGGAGAGGCGCCTAGGGATTAATGAAAACTAACAGATCAGATCTTAGCCGTTGGATGTAGTTCGATCCAACGGCGAAGACGAAAAGACGCCTTGGGATGGAGGAAAACGTCGCGAGCGGATGATTGATGGGACGCGATGCTTCTCGAAGAAGCGTCGTAATTGGCAACAGCGCGAACTGCGCCAGTACGTGAACACACGCACTCCGAAAGGGGGGAGTACTGATGTGGTCGAACTGACCACATTCGAACTATTCTGAAAAACTGATTGACTTCAAGGACAATTAATGCGAACAGTGACAATTAATGCGAACAGGACAGAGAAGCAAGAAGAATATCTTGGTCGAACAAAGATGATTGAGCGAGCTGTTCAGACTCACGGATCAGAATATCGAACTGTAAGATGAAATATCGAACTATGATCAAACGAACTGATTCAAATCTGGAGCAACTGCCACGATCGCAAGAATATCGCCCACTTCCCACCTTTTTATGAAGGATCCTAACTACCACGTTTTCAGTGAGTATTTATAAACCTTGATCTTTCTATTTCACACACAATCACAATTACATATAGTACTCACAAAAAATACAGAGCAATATTAACGTTTTCCCGGATTACTGACTTGAGCGTCGGAGTCTCTTCACCGGGAAAAACCCCCGGTGTTTCTTTGTTTTTGCAGGTTTATTGTATCGGAGAATTCCAACCGGCACCAGAGAATCTCAATTGATACCGGAAAAAGAGAAGATCGAAGGAGGACAAATCATGGATTATATGTAAACGAGAAAATTTCAATTTCTGTATTTTAAATATGATCTAATTATTTAATATAATTTCGACGATTAGAATTAGTATATCATGTTTAAAATAATATCAAATATTAAATTAATACATTTGATCAACTTATCATTTAGAATACTAGACGGAATCAACAAAATTGGGCTCACTAATCAAATTTTCAATGTATGAATTGTTTAACTAGTTTATATAAAATTCTTATTGTATCACACAGATATTTTAGTATAAATTAAAAAATTGAGAATTATTATTTATAAATAAACTTAAGTTTATTTACATTAATTTATAAGTTAAAAACATAAATAACAACTTTAATGTAATGGATAATTAAGTTTTTGTTACGATCATCTTTATTAACATTTTTTCAGTTATAATAATCTCATTAAATTCATGACCCCTAATAATACATACATTGTTGAATGACAAGAAATCACAATTCACAAATCACGTTTTGAGGCTAGCAACGTGGCTTCGAATTTTAGGAATTAAACAGAATATGTTACCATAATACTACAATGTCAAATAATGTGGTTAATTTTTTCAAATACGTAGACTCAAATTATCGAATAATACATTGACGATTCAAATTGTAAAAATGATCGAAATTCATGTAGATTAGTTATTTCAATAAATTCAAAAAGTAAGGTCTTAATTCCATAAATGTGGTGACTATTAATAGTAGGGAAAAATTCATTTTACGTCCACTTAAAACGCTACTGTCCGTTTTTAGTCCACCAATTTTTAGGGTTTCAAATTTAGTCCAATTAATTATAAAATCGCTCAATTTGTGTCCTTTGGGGCGATTGAGATACAATCGCCCCCAATTTTGCTGGATTTGCTGATGTGGCTTGTCGGAGAAAATGATATTGCTTATTTTAGCTGATGTGGTTAATAATACAATAAAAAAAGAAAAAAGAAAAAGAAAATATACTAATTGCAAAGAGGACCCTGAATTAAATCAAATTTATTTAACCTACCCTAGCCACCCCTCCCCCAGCCCCGTCACCTCCTCCACCAACCACCACACCGTCGGCGATGGGCCCGTCGCCGGCGAACACTATGCTTCGAATTAACAAACAGAGCAATAAATCTTCAGGGATAAAGGGTCTCCAAATATACAATAATCTGAAGAAGGAGATGACGATTCTAGAGAGAAAAAGGGCGATCAAATTGTCAACAGATGTGGCCATTGCTTCGACGAGGAGGGTTTCGACTCACTGGAGCAGAGCTCTAATGGCGGACACCGCAGCCAGGGGGGCCGACGGCACTTTTAGCAGATTCTGCGGCGGCGATGGGAGTGAGAACAGATCTGCCGTCTCCATGTCTCGTTTTCTTCCATAGTCTTCGTCTCCATAGTCTCGTCTCCATAGTCTTCCAGATCTGCCGGTGAGAGCGATGGGTGCGAGTGGCGGCGGCGGGCGACGGTGGGAAGAAGAAGCAGATTTTTCATTTTTAATGTTTTTCCTTTATTAATTATTATTAGATCTATGTGAAAATTAAATGGTGTTGCCACATGTGCTCCAAAATGACACATCAGCTGAACACAGCTTGAAAAAAAAATTGAGGGCGATTGAGATTCAATCGCCGGCAAACTAGCCGGAATAACAATTTTCGCCGCCCAAATGACACAAATTGAGCGATTTTAAAATTAAATGGACTAAATTTGAAACCCTAAAAATTGGTGGACCAAAAACGGACAGTAGCGTTTTAAGTGGATGTAAAATAATTTTTTTCCATTAATAGTACAACAATTAGCTAGTCGTATACGTAAATTTTTCATGAGAACAAGAAAAGTCTGCTTCAAACTTTTTTCCTAAAAAGGTAAAATAAGAAAATGATATATATAGTGGAAAGATCTTCAAAATTCTATAAATGAAGAATAGGAAGTAGGAAGTACTGTTCCATGAGCTTCTAGTATAAATTTCGTGCGATGCACAGAAATTTAAATTTTACAACATATATATTTGATATGAAAATGTTGGTTTTTATAATAATTAAGAAATCAATAAGTTTTTTATTTGCAAAAATATTAATAAATTTTAATGAAAATTTTGGTTAATATATTACTTGGTGTAACGCACCATCATAACTTTTAGACATTTTAAATTTGATAATAAATTTTTTAATTTATGGAAAAAAAATATATTATCAATAATATTTCAATATTTCAAGTGTTAGTAATTTTTCAAATCAAGAGTTTTTATCATGAAAAAATATATTTCTTCAAAAACTTAAATATAATCTAATCTACTACCCATATAATTTACGAATTTTAAATATTTCTTATTTCTTCATACACGGTTATTTTACTAATTAATAATATTTGTCACAACTGGTTTGGAAAAAAAGTTATGCAAATACGTGCATGCAGCGAGCTAAATCAAAATGAGATTAAATAGTGATATTATTGTATGATACAATCAAATCCTAATAATATTTCAATTGTGTTTGTTACTCGTGTGACACAACAAATAAATTTCAAGTATTAGTAGTATTTTTTTTTTTTTATATACTACAAGAAATCACACTTTTCATGACGATTATTTTTTAGACGCATGATATTTTGTCACTATTTCTTACTTAATAGTGACGAATTTCAGTTTTGTCATTTATATATGCATATTTGTGACGTTATTTATCGTTTGTTATCATTTATTTATTTTTCGTCCATAATTTATCTATTTCATGATGATTAAAAAAAAATCGTCACTATATTCTTCTATATTCTTCTAAGGTGGAATTAGCACTCCGAAATTTTAGAAAGAAATTTTTCAATAACAAATTTATTGCAATTGGTGACAATGTTTTGCGTCAAAAATAGTTTAGTTTAATGACAATGATAATTTTGTCATGAATTAATTGAAAAAAGTTGTGACAAAAATATTTTGTCATCAATGTACATAATTTGTGACGATAAATATTTATTTATCATTATATCATCCAAATGATAATTTTTTGCTAAAATATTTGTAAATAAGAAAAAATATTAATTTATGATTTTTTTTATCATCACAAATTAATTATAACACAACAAAGTATTTTCTTTTGTCATTATTTTGTTGCTTGAAATGACAAAGTTGTTGTTTCGTCATTAATTCTATTTTTAGTGACAATTTGTGGTAATTCGTTATAATATTATTTGAGGACATAATTATATCTTAATTATTTATAACAACTCAATTTTGTTCATATTCCAATTTCATATTAAATAAACGAATCCAACAAATTAAACTAATAATCCAGTTTCATTAATTGATTTATATTTTTGTACATGACTTTAAAAGTTATTTCAACACGTATTGCAATTTTTAATTAATTATTTATTTGAATGAAAGAAATTCTTGTAAAAGAATATGTCATGAAACGAGATTGACCCAAGATCTTTCAAATTTTTAGTTAACCAATAATCCATCTAGTACTTTAGAAAATGTTGCAAGATATTATTTAATTATTCAAATAGTTAACTAAACATAGAAAGAAGAGCAAGTCTTGTGTGAGACCGTCTCACGGATCTTTTTTCGTGAGACGGGTCAATCAATGACCCACACTTAGCAAATCATATGAAAAATTGTGGATATGGATTCAATCCATGGGTAATAAGGATCCGTCTCACGAAAACTATCCGTGAGACCGTCTCATATGAGTTTTTGTGTAGAAAGAAAAAGAAAATTTGTCTTCACCCAGGTCTAACCAAGACTAGGTCTTTAATAAAGACATTAAGTAAAATCATCTAACAGGACTTTGGAGTTTAAAAGTATACAAATAGTTAATTAAACATGAACTTGCGATGTTTAATAATTAATAATATATTTAAATTAAAATTATACAAATAGTTAATTAAACATACACAGAAATATTAATTTAAATCAAATATATTTAATTATCCCCAATTCTTACTTCAGAACCGAACAGAACCCTTCTTCTCAATTCAGTCGAAAAACTTCTGATTCCCAGTCCAAAATTTATATAGTTCACTAAACTTCAGACTGTTAATAAAATATATATAATTTAAATGTCAAGGATATTTATCTTATTTTTAATTAACATCTTCAAATTGTAAACACAATTTGATTTTTTTTAAAAAACAAATGTTGTTTATATTTTAATAAGATAGTAACACTATAGGTTATAATTTTTTACTAGTATAAGTATCGTGCAATGCACGTGCATATAAATTTTAATATTTATATATTTTAATATGAAAATGTTTGACATAAAAAATAATAAATTATTAATAAAACAAGAAAAGTCTTTAAACTTTTTTCCTAAAAAGGTAAACTAAGAAAATGATATATATATATATATATATATAGTAACATTTGTGTGCCCGGGGGCACAGTGCCCCCAAATTAATTATCATATGATGTTAAATATATACTCTACAAGTATCATATATATACTCTTCAGGTATCACATGTATACTCTTATATACATATAATACATGTAGAGTATATTTATAACACCAAGAAACATAACACCTATAGAGTATATTTATATATAATACCTGAAAAACATGTATATAACACCTAGATCCGTGCCCCTATGTGTCCCAGGAGCATATAAGTTTTTGTCATATATATATATATATATATATATATGACTTATAAGTTATAAATAGTGGAAAGATCTTTAAAATTCTATAAATAAAGAATAGGAAGCACTGTTCCATGAGTTACTAGTATAAATCCCGTGCATTGCACGGAGATTTAAATTTCACAACTTATATATTTGATATGAAAATGTTGGTTTTTATAAATATTAATACATCAATAAGTTTTTTATTTACAAAAATATTAATAAATTTTAATGAAAATTTTGATTAATATATTACCTGTGTGACGCACCATCATAAATTTTAGACATTTTAAATTTGATAATAATTTTTCTAATTTATGGAAAAAAAATTATATTATCGATAATATTTCAATATTCCAAGTGTTAGTAATTTTTTAAATCAAGAGTTTTTATCATGAAAAAATATATTTCTTCAAAAACTTAAATATAATCTAATCTCCTACCCATATAATTTACGAATTTTAAATATTTCTTTATTTCTTCATACACGACTATTTTACTAATAAATAATATTTGTCACAACTGGTCTGGAAAAAAAGTTATGCAAATATGTGCATGCAGCAAGCTAAATCAAAATGAGATTAAATAGTGATATTATTGTATGATACAATCAAGTCCTAATAATATTTCAATTGCGTTTGTTACTCGTGTGACGCAACAAATAAATTTCAAGTATTAGTAGTATTTTTTTATATAAAAATGGTGATCATATACTACAAGAAATCACACTTTCATGACGATTATTTTTACGACGCATGATATTTTGTCACTATTTCTTACTTAATAGTGAAGAATTTCAGTTTTGTCATTTATATATGCATTTTTGTGACGTTATTTATAGTTTGTCATCATTTATTTATTTTTCGTCTATAATTTGTCTATTTCATGATTATTAAAAAAAAATCGTCACTATATTCTTCTAAGGTGGAATTATCGATCACTCCCAAATTTTAGAAATAAATCTTTCAATGACAAATTTATTGCAATTGGTGACAATGTTTTGCGTCAAAAATAGTTTAGTTTAATGACAATGATAATTTTGTCATGAATTAATTGAAAAAAGTTGTGACAAAAGTATTTTGTCATCAATGTACATAATTTGTGACGATAAACATTTATTTGTCATTATATCATCCAAGGAATGATTTTTGGTAAAATATTTATAAATAAGAAAAATTATTAATTTATGACTTTTTTTATCATCACAAATTAATTATAACACAACAAAATATTTTCTTTTGTCATTATTTTGTTGCTTGAAATGACAAAGTTGTTGTTTCGTCATTAATTCTATATTTAGTGACAATTTGTGGTAATTCGTTATAATATTATTTGAAGACATAATTATATCTTAATTATTTATAACAACTCAATTTTGTTCATATTCCAATTTCATATTAAATAAACGAATCCAACTAATTAAACTAATAATCCAGTTTCATTAATTGATTTATATTTTTTACATGACTTGAAAAGTTATTTCAACTTCATATTTTAATTATATGGTAAAATTGAAAATTTTCATTAATTATTTATTTGAATGAAAGAAATTCTTGTAAAAGAATATGTCCCGACACGAGATTGACCAAGATCTTTCAAATATTTAGTTAACCAATAATCCAACTAGTACTTTAGAAAATATTGCAAGATATTATTTAATTATTCAAATAGTTAACTAAACATAGAAAGAAAAAGAAAATTTGTCTTCCCAGGTCTAACCAAGACCTCTAGGTCTTTAATAAAGACATTAAGTAAAATCATCTAACAGGACTTTGGAGTTTAAAAGTATACAAATAGTTAATTAAACATGAACTTGCGATGTTTAATAATTAATAATATATTTATATTAAAATTATACAAATAGTTAATTAAACATACACAGAAATATTAATTTAAATCAAATATATTTAATTATCCCCAATTCTTACTTCAGAACCGAACAAAACCCTTCTTCTCAATTCAGTCGAAAAACTTCTGATTCCCAGTCCAAAATTTATATAGTTCACTAAACTTCAGACTGTTAATAAAATATATATAATTTAAATGTCAAGGATATTTATCTTATTTTTAATTAACATCTTCAAATTGTAAACACAATTTGATTTTTTTAAAAAACAAATGTTGTTTATATTTTAATATGATAGTAACACTATAGGTTATAATTTTTTACTAGTATAAGTATCGTGCAATGCACGTGCATATAAATTTTAATATTTATATATTTTAATATGAAAATGTTTGACATAAAAAATAATAAATTTTATTGGAGATTTCAACAAATTTATTGTTCGTATATGACGCACCTCATAAAATTTAAATATTGAGTTCATGTGAAAAATGTTAATTTTGTGAAAAAATAATGTTCTCGATAATATTTCTATTTCAATTAGTACCCGTATGATGCATGTCTCTATAAATTTATTAAAATCAATCAAAAAATTAAACCAACATGATTGGTTCTTAAATTTAAAATTCATATAAAATAAAATTTTCAGGAGATCTAATTGCCTTTTTTCTTACACGTTTTGAAAAACCAAAATATTTGTTTCTAAATTAAACATTATAATGAAGTAGTTTATGAAATGAATATGATCAAATATTTTCAAATCTTATTAATTCTTTTAATCTTGCTATGCATGAATTTTTCCAAAAATACAAAACGAAAATGGAAAGTTGAAAATTTGACTTCTGGCAAGAAATTATGAATCATACATATACATATATACACGAGTTTAAATTATTCTGTAATTTTTTTTAATATATGGTTTAAAAGAAGAGAAGAATATTGATTGTTATGGATGATAAACATATCAAAATTTGATAAATTTATAACTATAAAATCATATTACAGTAGAAAATATTTATCAGTGCCAATATAATAATGAATTTCATGCTAGTTACCATAATATTAATGAAATTCAGATTTATATTTTATTTTTTAATTATGAAGGAAACACTATTCATTCTTATTGCAAAAATGATACATCATTTTATTAAATTTTCCGCGTATATAAAATGATTTAAATTTATGGTATCACAACTTTCATGAACTATATTCTCATAATATATATTATTAGCATCTATATATATACCATGCTAAATATATAACATATGAAATATGACCATTTTTTTCATACAATGGATATAGATAGATTTAAGCAAAATTCAATGTTATAATTTATATAAATGATAATGAAATTTCATTATAAAAAATTTGACGTATTTAAATTTGTGAAAGAAAAATTATTCATTGACATGTTATGTCATTCTTATGAATGGCAACAACCTTCCATTCTGCATGATTAATAATGAATATTTAATCATATAATCGAAATTATGAAGAAGAAAAAATGAAGTTTATTCATTTTTTATAACTGTACAAGATATTATTTTTATCATTGTTATAGATGATTATATATTTCAAATCAAATCTATCATGTGTATGACGCACCATATATAGATTATAATCTTTAAACTAAGGCAAAAACTTTTATGAGTCACCTGACCCGACCCATTCACGCGCGCAAAACGCGCCCAAAACGCGCATGCACGCGCTCCCATGCGCTGGAGACTTGTCCTGAAGCTCATCCAGAATTCGCTCAAATAGACCAACCTTTGTGTATAGTTAAACCAACCTTTGTGTATAGTTAGACCAACCATGTGTAGGTAGGTCTAACTATATACAAAGGTATGTCTAACATATATAAAGGTATGCTTAACTATATATAAAGGTATGTCTAACATATACAAAGGTATGTTTAAGTATACATAAAGGTATGTCTAACACAACGTAAAGGTATGCCTAACATAACGTAGTGGTATGTGCCAAAATTCAAAAATCAAGCCAAAAAAAGACAAGGCATGGAATCTGGGCAGAACTGGTATGTTTAACATAGCTTAAAGGTATGTCTAACATAACGTAAAGGTATGTCTAACATATACTATTGGTATGTGTTTTTTTTCAAATATCATGAGCGAAAAAAAAAAAAAAGAGGGTGCGGTCCCCCCGACCCGGATCCGACCCGGGTGCATGGATCTAAGATCCATGCACCTGATTCACAAGAGACTTACTCTTAAACTAATTATGTTCATTTCATACATGATATTATTACCATATATATAAAAAATCAAGTTTAGTATATTAATATTATTTAATTCATAATGTAATGTCCCGTTTCTTAAAAAGTAAAATGTTGTTTTGATGTTACGTACGTTAGAATTTGGTCATCATTTTTCATTTTTTTTTAAACAATACAGAACATTAAATTCAGAAGTAACTATGAAATACCATTTTAATACAACGTCGTTAGGAAAAATAAATTTAAAAAATGCAACGAAAACGCAGCCGGGGCAAGGAGAGAGAGAGAAATGAGTTGAGGAAGAAAGGAACGAAGAAGGAAAGAGAGAGAAATGAGTTTACTACTCTTGTGGATTAAGTTGAACCCTTTTTCCTAATCTAACTCATTTTCTTTCTTGCACGTGGAAAGTTAAGATAGAAACTGTCATCTTTTGGTGAAATGAGTTGTCATACGGTTGAGAGGAGAGAGAAAATGGATGTTGATGAGTGATGACTAATACATTCTCTCTGGCAAAATTGACACGACTCATGGGGATCCGATCTGATCTGTGGTGTTTAAGGAGGGGAGGACCCGCCTCGTGCTTGAAACGGGGTGGGGCGGATATGACTCGTGCTCTGGGCGGGGCAGGTCTGGGTACCCACAGCGCCTCGCCCTGTCCCGACCCGCCCCGCCTAGCCTAATTCTAATATTAATATACATAATAATAATTATTATTATTATACACTTAATTATATATTAATTGAGATTAATGTATATAAACTTAATTATCACAATATATTATTATAATTAAATGTATATGGGTGTATATATATATAAGTAATTTAGGATCATATTTTAATTAATTAAGTAAAAGGACTAAAGTAGTAATATTACATGTAAAATATTGTTGTTGGGCGTGTAAAATAGTAAAATTAAATCATCACTTCAATTATTCAATCAAATAATTATTAAAATTATTTAATTAATGATTTAATAATTAAGTGTTTTTCAAATTATTCATTTAAAAATTATAATTTTTTTTATTTTTTTTTTAAAGGAGGCGGGGCGGGGCGAACCCGCCCCATACGGGACGGGGCGCGGGGCATAAGTTTCTACCCCGCAGCGGGTCGCGGGACGGGACGGGACGGGGCTACTGGTAGTAGGCGCGGAGCGGATCTGGGTAGTTAATTACCCGCCCCGACCTGCCCATTGCCACCCCTAATTCTCTCTATGAGCCTTCATGGATTTCTTTTTGAAAAGAAATGATCTCAATATTTTTTCTCTAATGGACCTAATTAGTTTGTTTCCAGAACTACTTCTTCTTACCCATAATATTTGGGCTACATAAAAATTTTGTATCATATTATGTCCATTATTTGCTACCTTATTATTTATTTATTACCCTTTTTTTTAAAAAAGGTAATGTTATGGTTAAATTATTTTTCGATCCTAAGTCTAAATCCTGATAAGAAGAAACAAACTTAAATTCTTAAATTAAATTATTAAAATCATTTATGAATTCTATAAACCCTAATTTTATTCGGGGTGTTATACATAAACTATAAAATAATAAATAATTGTATTTCTACTTTTGGGAGGTGCAAATTATGGGCTGGAAAATCTAGTTATTTTTATTTTTAGGGTGTAATTGTTATTATATATAAATATAGATATATAGATAATGACATATTATACACTTATTATTTATTAATGGTGTAATTGCAAAAAAAAATCACCATTTTGTAAAGAATTGTAAATTTCTCCTCACTTTTCAATAATTGCAAAAAAAATCATAACCTTTGTTTAGACTATCTTCATTGACAACCCAATCATGGGTTGTCCAAATAAGACAAAAAAAAAAAAGATGAATTGCAAAATTATTTACAACCGATTGTGGGAGGTTGTGGGATTGGGTGATTGACCAACCCATCCCACAACCCATCTTCAATGCACTTTTCCAATTAGAGTGTGACAAATGTCACACTCTAATTGGTTCTAGTTATTTTTTTGGATAAAATTTAGATTGTTGATAAATTATATTTATTTGATTTGATTTTATTTTTTAAAAATAACCAAAATTCCTATCTTTTTTTTATCTATAAATAGAGTGTAATATTGACATATTTTGAATCACAATCAAAAAATATTTATTTTCTCTCAATCTAAAATTCTATCTATTTTACATTTTGAGGTTTACTCTTTTCGTATTCCCATTATTGTAATTTTAATATAATTAATGTAATTTTAATTTAATTATTGTGTTAATATATTATTTTTCGTGTATTATCAAAACAAATTTTCTTACTATGATTGCGGAATTAAAATAATTAATAAATTCTCAAAATAATATACAATTTCATATTAATAATTGTAGTATATATATAGATGAGAGATAAATTAATATTTTATTAAAAAGTTAGGTTGTGTTGGGTTGTTGATAAAGTATAAAAATATTGAGATTGGGTTGGGTTGTAGATTGTGTATGTGGATGAGAGAGAAATTAATATTTTATTGAGAGGTTGGGTTGTGGTGGGTTGTTGATAAATGTAGTCTTACTGTTGCAATTTAGGCCACTTTTTAATTTTTCCGACAACCGGAGTCCACGTGTCCGACAAACATGCCACGTCACATGCCACATTGGATGCCACGTCGTTTCCAACCAAAAAAGATTTAGAAATCAAATTGCAAATTAATAAAATCATTACCTTTTCTAAAGTTGCAATTTAATCTCAACCTTTCAAAAATTAGCAAATTAAAAAAGCCACATACTTCATTTTGCAATTCGAATTTATTCATTGGTGTTTAAATTCATCATGGAGACGTCACATAAACTACACAACCATGAAATTGTTTATCTACATCAAAATAATGTCTTCTCTAGTATATTAATTTCAGTATTTTTTCTTTAATTTGAAGATGATTAAAACACAACTCTCAATTACAACCTTTGAAAACAAAAATACAATTTTCTAAATCAACATAAAGATCTTAATTTCTTGAATTGCTCGGGCCATATTGATAATGTCCTTTTCTTTTAATTAGCTAGATCAAATATGAATATGATGATTCATCTCTAGAACAAATATCATATATATATATATATATATATATATGCATGCATTTGGAAATTTGTATTATTATTTTGTTTTTTTTAATGCGTGGAAAACTAATTATAGGTTAAATAGATAATAGGAAATTCAATTTGGACAATTAACATATATGTGTGTAGATAGATAATTCATATATTGTTTTATTCATCATGTTGATACAACATTTTATCAACTCTAAAATATATTTTAATCGAAGTTGCTTCAAAACTTTTTCATATTTCATCGATTTGATTATTAAGTTATATAGTCATGATCGACAATGATTCGATACATTATTGTTGATCAATATGCTTAATATCATGAGGATATATAAAAAAAATAATGCAATTATGTTTTACTATCATTTTTAGAACAAGAATACAATTTTCTAAAATGTTGTAAATGAAAGTTGTGATTTAATTATCTTCAAATTAAAGATAAAATATTTAAATGAATATATTAGAGACAACATTATTTTGATGTAGATAAACAATTTTATGATTGTGTAATTATGTGACGTCTCCATGATAAATTTAAACACCAATGAATTTTGAATAGCAAAATGGAGTATGTGGTTTTTTTGCTAATTTTTGAAATGTTGGGATTGAATTGCAACTTTAGGAAAGGTGATGATTTTATTTTGCAATTTATTTTTTAAATCTTTTTTGGTTGGAAATGACGTGACATCCAATGTGGCATGTTTGCCGGACATGTGGACTTTGGTTACCGGAAAACTCAAAAGTGGTCTAAATTGCAACAATGAACAAAGGTTGTGATTTCTTTTTTTACACTTATTGAAAAGTGGGGATAATTGCAATTATTAAAAAGTGGTGATTTTTTTTTTTTTTTGCAATTACGTCTTTATTAATTAAATGAAATTTTCTGTTCGAATAAAACTAAATCATAAAAACTTTGATCACAAAAAACCCACTTAATTAATTGTGTTTTAAATCATGCTACTATTACAAATACTGAATTTGGAAACTTTACGCACCATTGATTAATATAAGATGTTTAGCTGGATGCATTAATTAATAAAATGAAACATTACAATCAAAGAAAACTTGAAAAGTGAAACATTACATTATTGATTACACTTATATATGATAAGCTCAATTTCTTCATAATAATGAACATGAATCTAACACCTGGTTGGAATCGCCCTGAGTGGAACCGTTCTTCGCAAAGCCAATCCAAACATCTCCTCTTTGTTGTTCACGTCATTTTCTGCACCCGGTGCGAGTTTCCAATCAAAGTTATGAGCCAAAGTTGCGGTTGTCATGTGTAGCATTCGACTGGTCAATGGTACACCCGGGCACATTCTTCTGCCCGTCCCAAACGGTATGAGCTCGAAATCTTGACCTCTAAAGTCCGTTTTCTTATTGAGAAAACGTTCGGGCTCAAACCGTTCTGGGTTGGGCCAGATCTTAGGATCCCGGGCCATGGCCCACACGTTGACCACTATCTGAGTCCCTTTGGGGATGAAGTAGCCACTGATGGTTTGGTCGGAAACCGCGGCGCGTGGGAGCAAAAGAGGCCCGGCCGGGTTGCAACGAATGACTTCCTTGATCACGGCTTGCAAGTATGGGAGTTTCGGAATGTGGGCTTCTTTCACTTGGTTGTTCTTTCCGACCACTTCGTTCAGCTCCTCCTTCACCTTCCTTAGTACTTCCGGATGGTCCAGTAGTTCCGACATTGCCCACTCCATAAACGTCGTGTTAGCCGTCTCTGCTCCTCCCACGAATATGTCCTGATCATCACACGTCAAGTGTAAAAATGTTAGAGACTTGTATATAATAAGTGTCGTTTTAGAATTTCTTTAATAGTCAAGTGAGTACTCACCAGAAGGAGATGCTTGACATCTTTAAGAGTCAACTGGTAATCATTGCCTTCACTGATATCCATAAGTGTTTCCATGAAATCATTCTTCTTGGGGCACCCCTTTTTTCTTTCTTCCAATCTCTCCTTCATAAGCCCATCAATCTTACTGAGCAACCTCCCAAAAACATCCTCGGACTTGCGCCTAATCCTCTGCAGATCAAAGGGCTTCAAAATGGGGAAAAAGTCAGCCATGTTAGGAGTGCCAATAGCAATGGTGAAATCCTCAATGAGCTCCTTGAACTCGAGAGTAGCCTCCGATTCAAACTCGGCAGCTTGGAATGAAAAGAGCGTAGCCGTCATCAAATTAAGCATCGTCGTGAAGCCACAATCACGAATATCAACTACTCGACCCTCGTCGCAGCATCTCTGGACGTGGTCGAGTAGTTGTTGGAGCTTCGACTCGCGAAGCGCGTGGCTCCCTTCCAAGCTTTGGTTCCCAAAGATTTGCTCTTTGCAAATCTTACGCATGTCCCGCCATTTCGGGTCAGCCGCGGGCAGGAACACGATCGAGATCTTGTCGTGCCCGCAGGCCCGGCCCGCCTCCCCGATCGTACGGTCTCCGTAGGTTTGACCGTTCTTGTGGAGCATTTCTCCCGCCAATTCAGGGGATGAGACCACTACAGAGTACATGCCCCCGAGGTGCATGGATATGATCGGACCATAGGTTTTAGCCATTTTGGCGAAGGTCTGGTGGGGTGGTTTCAGACCTAGTTGGTGCATGTTTCCGATAATCGGGAGCGGCCTGGGCCCCGGAGCTAGCTTCCGGCGCCGCAGGCTCGACTTGATAGTTCGGAAACATGTCCATCCTAGGATGAATAAAGCAATATAAAGTGTGTAGGAAGAATCCATCTTTTTTTTTTGCTTTGTTGCTTTGTTTTGATTTGAAGTGAAAGTTGTGTCCTTTATATAAAGGCTCAATTATTGAAGTAGGGATGTATTGATGAGTGAGAGTTCAAGCTTCAATTGGCAACAAAATATTGGTCAATTCATTAGTCAATGTTGGCAAATTCAAGATAATACAAAATCCATTGGTTAAATATTGAAAATATGTCATGTTATTGTTTTTATTGTTCTTAATAACTAAAATATCGTGACATTATTGTTATATATATTATTATTATTGAATCAAAATATCAGGTTTATTGGGAGGCGTTTCCTATGGACCAAGAAAATGTGATACCTATCCAAATGGGCGTGGCAACCACTACACCACACCTCGAATTGAGGTTCAACTCGATTATTAAAATAGAATAAAAAGAAACAACTTTCACATTTTAATAAAATAATTTTTTTTTGAATGTAATGTTATCTTGCAATTTCAAGATTTTTGTTTTTCTAAAGTAAAAAAGAATCTAAATTCTTTTTTCAAAAATTGAATTAATTCTTATTTCTTAATTATGTGTATTTTTCATTATTTTGTTACACTTGATGGCTGATAATGTCGATCATGTGATTGTCATATGGATAAATATGTAGGATATATTCATAAATTTTTAATTGAATATTAACAGTATTTGGATTCTGTAACAAGGTTAACAACTATATATATAATTAAGTCGAAAATTTTAAGATTATGTGTGAAACCTTCTCACAGATCATATTTCGTAAGACGAATCAACCCAACATATATTTCGAAATTTACATATAAATGTGTGAAATTTTAGTAGGCGGTTTGATGATTATTTATTTGACTTAAAAATAGGTGACGAATTTGACTCAATTAAACAAATCCAGTTGTTAGAGTAATGTGTGAGAGCATTTAGGCAAAAACTTGCATACCCCCGGTGCACCGTACCCCACAGGTATAATTAGTTTGGTATTAGGTATATATCCATGAGGTATTATTAGTGTATTCATAAGGTATTAGTGGTATATTCTTGAAGGTATTAGTAGTATACTCATAAGGTATAGTTACATATTCATAAGGTATTACGTGTATAATTGAAATATATGTTTTAGTAAATGTATTATTCAAGGTACTACTTGTTACATGTTAAGGTACTACACATATTACTTAAAGGTATTACAATAAATATTTTGGGGCACGGTGCCCCGGGGCATGCAAGACCTACTCGAGCATTTAATTATGATGATATCATTGAAAACGAAACTTCTCCAACTCATTATCATTTTCTATTCTAATAATTCAATTTACTATATTACTTTTCTATCATAATACGATGTTAATCCATTAGTGGCATAATATATTTTAGAAGGTCTATCAACAATTTTTTAAATATGCACAAAGCTCAAAAGGGAAAATATCAATTTTTCGTCCGTAAAGTAGGATTATTTTTAGTTTTCATCTGCTAAGTATTGTGTTTCCAATTTTAGTGTCGAAACTTCATGTTTTTTTAGTACAATTTTCGCTGGAGGTTGACGAGGCTACCGGAATCTGCTTACGTGGACCGGAACCCTGAGTGAACTGGACGAGTCACGTGGCTGCCACATCCTCAATAAAATTAATTAAAAATAAAATAATAATTAAAAAAAGGAAAAGTTATCTCCTTCCCCAGGACCCCCCCCCCCCCCAAAATCCTCCACCCATCTGCAACTCCACCCCGTCCCACCCCGCCCCCAGTCATCCGTCGGGATTGGTCGTCGGAAACTTCGCTGGAAAACACCATTAACACACCACTTCAAAGTTCAAAAAATTGATTTATTCCAATTTCTCATCAAAATGGTCGAATGATATACCAAAATGATCCTCTCCTAAAGCCCAAACATAATCTCATATCAATTTCATGTTTCTTTATCAAATTAAAGTTTAATTTACCAAAATCGTTCGAAAATGAACTTCACAAACTCATTTCATTGTTCTCCAAATTCACACATTTATGAAATTGAATGAGGGGTTTTGATCCCCACATATTGAGGAGTGTTTCACATGTAGGGTGGTGGTTGCCGACGACGAGCCTGTCGCCGACAGGGTGCTGCAGTTGCAGATTGGGGGAGGAGACCTTTTTTTTTTTTTTAATTACTTTTTACTTTTGAATAATTTTATTAATGACATGACAACCACATGACTCGTCCACGTCATTCCAAAAAATTGGGGATTAGGATTCCGGTCTACGTAAGCAAATTCTGGTGGCCACGTCAGCCTCTGGGGAAAATCGGACTAAAATCGGGAAAAAAAAATGAAGTTACGACACTAAAATTGGAAACACAATACTTAGCGGACGAAAATTGGAAAAGGCCTTCCTTAGCGAACGAAAATTGATATTTTTCGATTGTTTTAATCTTAAATTGTGTATTAACAATTAATATATATTTGTAATCATATTAAATCTTATCATACTAATGCTTATGTTAATTACTCGTATCAACTTATAATTAAATATACGAATTAAGACACCTAATGTGATTATCTACATATTTCAACATTCCATTTGGTCGTCTCCTAATAATGTCCTATACGACTTACGAGTCAACAACGGCTTTCTCGACAAGGGAAAAAATGGATTCGATTTATTGACTAAAATATGTGTTATCATTGAGAGATATTGGCCCCACATATTGTTTTCTTATTTCTTTTCTTCTTATTGGAGTGAGGCATCATTTTGTAAATATCTAATCGGAAAACAAATCGACATTTTTTCTAAAATTGTAATTTAATCTGATTATCTTTGAATTAACAGTGTGAAACATAATTATTTCTTCGATTGTCCGAGTTCACATGCCAAGTAAAATAACGTGTTAAAGTTAGATTGTGATAGCGTGTTAAAATTCTAACTTTTATGTAAATGTTGAATTTCTGATCTTTCAAAAAACTCAATTTGTTTTGAATTGCAATAATTATTATGACTAAATAACAATCTATATATATGTATGTATTTTTCTTGCATATAAGTCTTTAAAAATAAATTAGTATATCATAATCGAAAATATATATGAAAAACAAGCTCAATTCATAAAAGAACATGGAATCATTATTCAAATATAGGTAGGGTTAAATCATACTCGTAAAAGTGATGGTTTACAAATCATGCAAAAGAAGTTAAATCATACTTTGCTTATAATTAACCCATCATTATTTTTGGGAGATGTTAAATAATCTTGCTTTTAAGTGGGGGCATTTCAGTAAAATTGCCAAAAAAACTTTGTTACTAGCATTCCATTTTGGACTTTTAAAGTTAAAATCACTTGTATTTCAATTACTTACTATTGATGATAGTAATTTTGCTACACTTATCTCTAATTTTTAATCCTTTGTTCAAACCAACAAACACATGTACCCTAATCAAGCCGTAGGATTAATCGATCTACTTTTTGATGATAAGTAGTTTTCAAATAAGAGAAACTTTTTCTTGTGGTTCAAAAAGTTTTGATGAATTCTTGCTTTTATCATTGACTCAAGAAGCGTTCATCTTCAAACATCGAAAACAACAATTTCACATGCAACGAGATTTAAATATGTATTTTACAGGTATATATATATATATATATTTTTAAGTTATAAGTATATTATTTACCGGTATAAATATGAGTTCTATAAGTATATTTTCTACAACTATACACATGTCCAATGCATGGTGCGACGACTGTATCTGAGTTATTGTAAATTGTATTTAAAAAAACTTCAATTTCCTTATGACCGATAGCGACTTAAAAAAGAAAACAACAATTGATATTAGTGATTAAGATAGCAAGAAATATGGGCAGCAATAACAAGGGAAAAACTCATTTTTTTCCTTCCTCAAAGTCAATATCGGTTATTAGTCGTGTGAAAATGTATTTTCTAATTGTGGTCATATAATTGACCATTTTTATCTTTTTTTCTTCAAATTTTCGATTTTTCGATCACATTCCAACGATGTACTCTTCCCCATTTTGTAGTTAGAAAATAAAAAATTTAGATAGCAAAACTTGAATTCCTATCTGAAACTTGAAATTCGAAGACAATATGGGCTTACAAACAAAATATTCTGATATTTTGGGCTAAACATGGGTCTATCATCTGCCCAGAAACCATAAATATTAATTTAATTGAATTATCAAAATCAAGAACATATCAGCCCAACCAAAATCTCGTGTCCTTCTTGATTTTCTGCACGGTTTTGAAATAAGCATCATTCCAACTTTTTTTTTTTAATTCTTGAATCTTAATAGCAAGTGTAGAATTTGATCCAAATAAAATAAGTGAAAATATTCAAGGCTTTTTTAAATTTCTTTGTTGATCTTTGACTTTGTGTATTGGTTTATATTTCTTTGTACAAATATTACTTTTATTTAACTACAAACATTTATGACAATGATTTCGAATTAACGATTTTGGATAAAAATTAACCCATAATTCCTTCATAATTTCTTTCAATTATTGAATGAAACACTCCTTAATATGTGGGGATCAAAACCCCTTATTCAATTTCATAAATGCATGTGTGAATTTGGAGAACAATGAAATGGGTTTGTGAAGTTTATTTTCGAACGATTTTGGTAAATTGAGCTTCGATTTGAACAAGAAACATGAAATTAATATGAGATTATGTTTGGGCTTTAGGAGAGGATCAGTTTGGTATACCATTTGACCATTTTGGTGGGGAATTGGAAGAAATCAATTTTTTGACCTTGAAGTGGTGGCTATGGTGTTTTCCGACGAAATAGGCGGCTGTTTTGGGCTATTTTCGACCACTTTATGTATCATTTTGAAGGATTTTTTGATGGGATAAGATAGAAAACATGTTAAAATGAAAGTGGGACGATTTGAAGGTGATTTTGGCAAATATGGCAACTTTCCGGCGATGGTCGGCGGTGGGGGTGGGGAAGAAGAAGTTTTCCGGGGCTGTTTTCTTTTCTTTTTTAAAAAAAATTATTTATTATTTATTTTTGATTAATTTATATATATATATATATATGGTTGACTTGGATAATTTTGATTGGTCGAGAATTGTCCACGTGGGATCCAGCGTGCCACATAGACATTTTTAAAAATTGGGGGCGATTGTATTACAATAGCTGGAGACAGAGGTATTCCGACGAAAAATGGACGAAATAGTGATGATTTTTGGCTTAATTAGACTAAAATTGAAATCCGGTTCTATGGTGGGCAAAAATTGGACAATAGCTTTTTAAGTGGACTAAAATTGAATTTTTCCCTTTTATATTTTATTTTTCCATGACTGATATTTTAAATAAACTAATGATATTTTTACCATAATTTCATATTATTATACAGATTTCAAATTATATTATTTAGATAATTTTGTAAGCCAACTTATAAGCAAATAGCAATAGAAATGACTCATGGATTCAAAATGGAAATATTGTATTGCCATGCACAATTTTTAGTCGTGGAGCACCTTTTCAAAATGGAAATATTTTATTGCCATAGTTTTTACCAATTTCAAAATGGAAATATTTTCATAATATTGACAAAACTTGAAGGATGAAATACAGCATTATTGATTACATGGAGTCATGGAACACATTTATTAAACCGAAAAAAACAAGATAACATAATAAAGCCCACACACTTCATAGCTTAATTAAACATAAAATTCCATAACATGATCAATTAGGGTTTGGTTGCAATAGCCCTAAGTGGAACTGTCCTTCGCAAAGAGAATCCAAACCTCTCTTCTTTGTTGTTTTTGTCGTTTTCCGCACCCGGTGCGAGCTTCCAATCAAAGTTATGAGCCAATGTCGCGGTGGCCATATGTAGCATTCGACTGGTCAATGGTACACCCGGGCACATTCTTCTGCCCGTCCCAAACGGTATGAACTCGAAATCTTGACCTCTAAAGTCCGTTTTCTTGTTGAGAAAACGTTCGGGCTCAAACCGTTGTGGGTTGGGCCAGATCTTGGGATCTCGGCACATGGCCCACACGTTGACCACTATCTGGGTCCCTTTGGGGATGAAGTAGCCGTTGATGGTTTGGTCGGAAACCGCGGCACGTGGGAGCAAAAGAGGCCCGGCCGGATTGCAACGAATGACTTCTTTGATCACGGCTTGCAAGTATGGGAGTTTCGGAATGTGAGCTTCTTTCACTTGGTTGTTCTTTCCGACCACTTCATTCAGCTCCACCTTCACCTTCTTTAGTACTTCCGGATGGTCTATTAATTCCGACAACGCCCACTCCATAAACGTCGTGTTAGCTGTTTCGGTTCCTCCCACGAATATGTCCTGATCATCATCGGAAAATATAGAAATTATTGTATGGTTAATACTAAGATTTTTTCAAATTGCAATCTAAAATTTTTTTGTACGTTTGTAAAAAGGTGGTGAGTTTTTTTGTTTTTCGATGAATTCGGAAAAACTGGATTAAATTGCAATTTTGAAAAGGTTAGTTTTTTTATCCATTCAATTAAGCCTAATTTGTGGCAAAAAGAGTGAGAAGTGTGTCACCAGAAGGAAATGCTTGACATCTTTAAGAGTGAGGTGATAATCATTTCCTTCAGTGATATCTATAAGTGTTTCCATGAAATCATTCTTTTTGGGGCACCCCTTTTTTCGTTCTTCCAATCTCTCCTTCATAAGCCCATCAATTTTTGCAAGTAATCTCCCAAAAACATTCACAGACCTGCGTCTAATCCCCTGCAAATCAAACGGTTTAAGAATTGGAAAAAGGTCACCCATGTTAGGAGTGCCAATAGCAATAGTGAAATCTTGGATCATCTCCTTGAACTCAAGTGTTGCTTCCGATTCGAAGTCGGCTGCTTGGAACGAAAATAGCGTAGCCGTCATCAAATTAAGCATCGTCGTGAAGCCACAATCACGAATGTCAACCACTCGACCTTCGTCACAGCATTTCTGGACGTGGTCGAGTAGTTGTTGGAGCTTCGCCTCGCGAAGAGCTTGGCTCCCTTCCAAGCTTTGATTCCCAAAGATTTGCTCTTTGCAAATCTTACGCATGTCCCTCCATTTAGGGTCGGCCGCGGGCAGAAACAGGATCGAGTACTTGTCGTGCCCGCATGCCTGCCCGGCCTCCCCGATTTTTCGGTCTCCGTAGGTTTGACCGTTTTTGTGGAGCATTTCCTCGGCCAGCTCGGGGGATGAGACCACTACGGAGTATATGCCCCCGAGACGGATGGACATGATCGGGCCATAGGTTTTGGACATTTTGGTGAAGGTCTCGTGGGGTGGCTTTAGACCCAAATGGTGCATGTTTCCGATGATCGGAAGTTGCCTAGGGCCCGGAGCAAGATTCCGACGCCTTAGGCTCGATCGGATAGTTCGGAAACATGTCCATCCCACGATGAATAGAGCAATATAAATTGCATAGGAAGTATCCATCTTTTTTAAAACCCTGTTTACTCTCTTGGTTATGAATGCATGATAGTATAGTTGGCTCCTTTATATAGAAGCTTAGTGACTTGAGTAAGTATGATTTGAGAAGTCATGAGAGCAGATTCAATTATCATTTTGCAAAATAATATTCAATTGTACTCAACAAAAACGTTTAATTAATTCAATCCTGTTGTATGTTTTTGGCTTTGGTCAAAACATTGATTAGTATATTTAATTAGTTTATCTAAAGAAGATATATTTTATATTATTTTTTTATAAAATATCAAGCAGTAGTCAAAAGTACTGTTGAAATTCATATGTTATTATCAGTTTTCTTAAAACAATGTTATCATAATATACGTAATATATTATAAAAATTCTATTGACATTTTAAAAAATATATAGAAAGTTGTAGTTATAAATTTTGTATTAACAGTTAATACAATAATGTTAAAGTTGATTTAAATTCTTGATATATATATATACATATATAGGGAAAAATTCATTTTACGTCCACTATACCATATATTAATGACTTGAGTAAGTATGATTTGAGAAGTCATGAGAGCAGATTCAATTATCATTTTGCAAAATAATATTCAATTCCCAAGATTCAGATCTGAATTCCCAAGATTCAATTATGTGTATTTTTTATTATTTTATTACACTTGATTGCTGATAATTTCGATCATGTGATTTTCATATGGATAAATATATATTCATAAATTTTTAATCGAATATTAACAGTACTATTTGGATTCTGTAATAAGGTTAACAAATATATATATATATATAGACAAAAACTTTTATACACCGGTTGCACGGATTTGGGATCCGTGCAACCAGGTCGACCCTTTCACACGCCCAAAACGAGTCTCTCACTCGTCTACACGCGCTCCCACGCGCTGAACACTTGTGCTGAAGTTCATCCAAAATTCACTCCAATAGACCAACTTTTGTGTATAGTTAAACCAACTTTTGTGTATAGTTAGACCAACCATGTGTAGGTAGGTCTAACTATACACAAAGGTATGTCTAACATATATAAAGGTATGTTTAACTATATGTAAAAGTATGTCTAACTTATACAAAGGTATGTCTAACTATACATAAAGGTATGTCTAACATAATGTAAATGTATGTCTAACATAACCTATTGGTATATGATTTTTTCAAAAATCATGTGCGAAAAAAAAAAAGGTGCGGTCCCCCAACCCGGATCCGACCCGGCTATCCATACATCTAATTCACAAGAGACCTACTCATATACATATATATATAATTAAAGTCGAAAATTTTAAGATTACTTTTCATGTGAAACCTTCTCACAGATCATGTTTCATAAAACGAATCAATCCACAACACATATTTCGAAATTTACATATAAATGAGTGAAATTTTTAACAGTTGGTTTGATGATTATTTATTTGACTTAAAAATAGGTGACAAATTTGACTAAATTAAACAAATCCAGCTGTTAGAGTAATGTGTTGACAACATTTAATTATGATGATATCATTGAAAACGAAACTTCTCCAAGTATCATTTTCTATTCTAATAATTCCAATTATATTACTTTTCTATCTTCCAATTACCAAAGATTCTTGTAAATAGTATATAATAATACGATGTCAATCCATTAGTGGCATGATATATTTTAGAAGTTCTATCAACAATTTTTAAAATATGCACAAAAGTTCTAAGTAAAAACAATTTCAGTTTTCGTCCGCTAAGTATCGTATTTTTAATTTTAATGTCGTAACTCACTTTTTTTTTCGATTTTAGTCCGATTTTCGTTAAGGATACCTTTTAGTTATGTTAAGGATACCTTTCAGTTATGTTAAGGATACATTTTCGTTATGTTAAAGATATTATTGAAATCATGATTTCAGGTTACATACCACGTTATGTTAAGAATATATTTTAGTTATGTTAAGCATACATTTAGGTTATGTTAAGGATACATTTAGTTATGTTAAGAATACATTTTGGTTATATTAAGCATACTTTTAGGTTATGTTAAAAATACTTTTAGGTGATGCTAAGGATATCTTTGAAATCGTGATTCCAGGTTCCTTTGAAATCCTAATTTGATACCCTTAGAATTCGCTCCAGGTCACATACATTTATGTTAAATTAAGGATACATTTAGGTTATGTTAAGGATACTTTTATGTTATGTTAGAGATATGTTTGTGTACAAAATGTGTAACACAACTATGTTATGGATAAGATATTTCTAACATAACATAAAGATATCCTTAACATAACCTAAAGGTATGTCTGACGTAAAGTAAGTGTATAAAATTTGCGCATAAAGGTATCCTAAACATAACCTAAAGGTATCCCTAAACATTACCTAAAGGTATCCTTAACATAACCTAAAAGTATGTCTAACTTAACGTAAATGTATGAAATCTGGGCATAGAGGTATCCTTAACATAACCTAAAGGTATTCTTACACATTATATAAAGGTATCCTTAACATAAGTAAAAGTCATGACCAAAATTTAAAAAAATTAGTGCGAAAAAAAAAAAAAGCGGGTCGGGCAACCCGGATCGGACCCAGGTGCATGGATCTAAGATCCATGCACCTGATGCACAAGAGTAAGTGACAATATTTTTACATATTTACGTAGAATATATTTTAAATTTTATTTGTTAGTTCAAAATTTCAAACATAATTTCCAGAATTACGACTATTACTATTAATTTGTAAAACATTGTTTTACATTTTATTTTTGATTGACTGATATTTTAAATAAACTATTGAGTTTTAAAAGTTACTAGTGTTTCACCCGTGCGTTGCACGGAATAAAATATTTGAAAAAGATAATTATGTAGTTTGATATGTTGAAAATATTTTATGTTTAATAACTAAGTTGTAGTATATAAAAATATTTGAATTTAGCTAAATGAACAATTTAATTTATATATCTTCAATTTTTTATTTATTTAAGATTAACGTGAATATAAAAAAAATTATAATGTTAAACATAATGTATGCCTATTTGAACTAAATAGTATAGAAATAGAAGTGTGAATCAATTTACAGAATAAATTACCATTCATAAACTACAAATTTTGAAAAACTTCTTTATATACAACTACGTAGTTAGTTAGATTATTCGTTATATATATTTTCTTAAACTATAATTGGTGAGATTAAAGAGATTAAATTATAAAATAATATATTAACGTCATCAAATTACATTCAAACATATAAAATATATGAGATTGTGCTTTTAATCGTGGGATTGTCTAATCTATATCTTTATATATATAAAAACACAAACATTTCCTCAAATAGTAATGTTAAAATTTTCCCGCCAAAAACACCCTACCAAAATTGGAAATAATTTTTTTATTAAAATAAATGTTAAATGATAAATAATAAATCATGATTGATGATATATATATATATATATATATTTAAGGAAGTGATATGATATAATAAAATCACCATATTTGTCAATATTGTAAGTCAACTTTAATTATCAATTTCTATTCATATATTTATGATATCATTTAGCAATGTATGTATATATATATATATGATTTAAATCATATAATATCATAATCATAATATCATATAAATAATAAAATAATTATTCATTCGATGTTACTATATATTTATATATAATTTAATATGCATGTAAATATATACATAAAATATATTTATTATATAATTCTTATCATTACAAGATAATATAATATATAAAAAGATAACCAAAATATAGATACAATTTTCGGTAATTTTGTTGACGTATAAAACTTAATTGTTATATAAAGGAGTAGATATATAAAAATTAATTCATCACTTGATAACCAAATCTACATAAAACATAAAGTCAACAATTAAATAATTCTAAATATAAATTTAAATTAAAAGATATATTGTAATAATATATCATATAGAAAGAAATTGAAGAACTCCATTGATTGGATAATAAATCATATGTAATAATAAAATGAATATCATATTTAATTAATTATGATATTAATATTCTATAATGTGACATTATCTTTACATATATATATATATATATAAATTAAAAGATATATTGTAATAATATATCATATAGAAAGAAATTAAAGAACTCCACTTGATTGGATAATAAATCATATGTAATAATAAAATGAATATCATATTTAATTAATTATGATATTAATATTCTATAATGTGACATTATCTTTTATATATATATATATGAAGAAGAACATTTCCTTAAATAATTTTTCTACCCAAAAGTTGTTTTGATATTTATGGAAAAGATATAATGTTTATCCATTAAATAAAAAAGTCAATTGCCTCATTAATCTTCTATATATAAGGATGAATATTATTACAAATTAGGGAAAAAAAAAAGAAATTATTGCCATTAGCTATCATTCTTCTATTTAATATGTTTCAATTTAATAAAAAATTTATTTAATATGTTTCAATTTAAAAAAAATGTTAAATTATTTTATAGATGCAAACTAAATGATTTTTCATCTAAGCATTCCATATGATTTTATATAAAAATTTCTTAATGACTTATACATCAAGTTATTTGACATCGATTACATAGAAATATTGGTTTGTTTTAAAATTAATATAATTTGAAATGTCATTTTAAAAATATAATAGATGTTGATGCTATCGTTTTCATCCATTAAATAAGATACAAATAAGTCCCTACTAAATTTCACTATTAAAATTGAATATACAATAATATGAGCAAACAAATAAGATTGTGATATTATTTTGATCTTGATTTTATATACTATATATATTGAACATGATTTTCTATTTTTTAAATAATAAAATTCAATAAAAATAATATTTAATGTATAACATAATGTAATATAATAAAATGTTTTGATTTTATCAATAAACACATTGATTGTGAATGATGTGATTTGATTTCATGTATAGGAATTAAGTAGAAACTGAACATTTATTTGCAATCATTATAATTGGGAAAAAAAATCTATAAATTAGGAAACATCTAAATTTATGACATACAAAATGCACTGATTTAATATCTAATGAACAAATTATGCACTATAAATATGAGAGAAAAAACTTAGAATTGACTCATACTTTCTCTTTAATTTCTCAAATTCTGCAATACAAATCTTTTTCTTTCATGATGTTCATGGGATTGTGTTCTTTTTTTTTTTTCTTTTTTGGTTTTTATTTTATTTGGTTATGATTTTTATTTGATCTACATCATATAGTTTGGATGGACGGTTAATAATTTTTTGACTTTATCAATCATTTCTTAACGATTAAAGTTCCTATCGTTATTCATATTTGGAGATGAATGTTTTATTTATTGGTATTGCATATGGATTATTATTAATGTAATTTTTGTTTTTTTTTTTACTTTATGCAGGAATTTCGTAAAGAAATTTGAATGAAAACTTACATGGAAAATTGATAAAGAAGACTATAAATTTACATTACAAGGTAGATTGTTTTTTTTTTTTTTGTTAGAAATAATTGGAAATTAATCATATATTTTGTTTTTATATTTCTTTTATGTTTTTGAGATTTTTATCATAGAATTTATTTATTTTAAAGATAACATGCTTAAAAGTAGTTAGTTGAATTATTCCTTCTATCATATATAGAACATAGCTTTCATGTTGTAATTTGTTTAAGTAAACATTATTCCTTTATCTTGAATAGTGTGCTTGAAATGTGATAATTTCTATAGAATTCATATCCATCTTATTTATATATAAATTAAGTTTAAAATTATAATATTTTATTTTATTACCGTACCTAGAGATTATCTCCAACAATAAAATATTTAAAATATATAATATATAAATTACTTAATTTCATTATATTACATAATTTGTATATACTTTCTTTTTCCAAATCTCAAATAAAAATATTATAATTGTATTTTATAAAATTTTATCCCGTGCATCGCACGGGTACAACACTAGTATATATAAAAGCAGGATATTCTGCCAAAAATAACTGTAATAAATTATCTACCTATTAAATAATTACTATTTTAAGAAACCTATTAATTGCTTTCATATTGTATTTATTGTAAAAAAAACTCAATACAAATAAATAAATACAAATAAACATATTTATTGTATTTAAGAAACTCAATACAAATAAAAATAAATAAACCTATTTATTGTATTTTAAGAAATTCAATACAAATAAATAAATATTTAATTTAAGAAATCAGTTATAATACTCAATTTAGTATTTATTGTATAGAAATTTCAAATAAAAAAATAAATAGATAAATAAGATGAAATAAGGGATTATATATTTATTATCTCTTATCTTATTTTTAAGTACTCATTTTAAAGGGTAAATTACAAAAAATAACTCCATCTATCGACTTTTTTCAAATTGCAACCTAATCTTTTTTTTTTTTTTTCAGATTGTCACCCAGTCTTTTTGTGGTTTTGTAGATTGCAAATTTTCCGGCGAAATGGAGATTAATTTGTTCACTTTGCAACCTTTTTTTTTTTATCTAATTGCAACCTGAAATTTGTTTTTTTATCATATTGCAACCAAGAATGAAAATTTCGATTCGGTGGAAATATAGATAACTTAAATTCACGGAAATATCGTGAAAATATCGATATCGATGGAAATATGATTACATATATTTATTGTTATTTTTCCTATATTTACCAATATATTCCGATATTTTCTCGATATTTATTGATATTCCATCGATTTTTTTACTGATGTTTCATATATTTCACCAATTTTGACCAATATTTCCTTGATATTTATTTTATGAATATCGATCACACTTTTATAACATAAATGTCACACTTATATATAACATAAAGGTATCAGTGTGAAGCGAAAAAAAATCATGATTTGCAATTGGACAAAAAAATTAAAGTTTGGGTTGCAAAGTGAAAAAAATTAATTCATTTGCCAGAAAAGTGACTGGAAATTTTGCAATCGGCAAAACCACAGAAAGACTGGGTGGCAATCTTAAAAAAAAAAAAAACAGATTAGGTTGCAATTTTAAAAAAGTCGATAGATGGGGTTGTTTTTTGTAATTTACCCTATTTTAAATCAATTTTAAATATATAATATATAAAATCAATCATTATTTAATGATCTTAAATTTAATATTCACATAAATTTTATCAAACTGAAATATGGAAATGTATGTGTGTGGGCTTCAATGATTTTTCATTTTTAAACGTTTTTATGATATATAATATTAATTTATTGTAAATTTATATTAAAATGTAGAAATAAAAAAATATTATAGGTGTACCTAATAGATTACACATATAAAACATATCAAATAGAAAAAATTAGATTAAAATTATTATTGCAAGTTAACCAACTTATTCATTTGAAATATACAAATTTTTTATTTTATCTTTCTTATTTTATATTTATTTGTTTCAAATTTTATTTATATTATATTCTGATTAATTGAGGTGGCATAAGGGATTGGACAGAGGTAATTTTTCTGGTTTTTCACAAATTAAAATTTTATCATTCTTAGTCCCTGATATATTGACTTATCAATCTTATAATTATTATTCATAATTTTTTTATTCAAAATGTGTAGATTAAGTCCAATTTTGAATTGTTTCACATTTAAATAGATAGCAAGAGAGATTTTCATGTATTTGATAAACTGATATAATTTTTTATTTAATTTAAAATAAATGAGTTATATGTAACATCCCAATTTTTACTTAATCTCTACCATCAAATTACATACTAAAACTTAAGTTATATAGTTTTGTGATGAGTTATCGTGAAATTAATTACATGGTGATTCAAATAATATACTTCATATGATCGAGACTCTAGTAATCAATGGATAAGCGTATCATATTAGATTGCGTGTAAGATTCTAGAATTATAGCTTTATTAGTAATTGGTTGAAATAAAGAAAATAAGATAGGTGGTTGAGAGATATTAGGGATCTACTAAACAAATCCTAGATAGAGAGGAGTTGAAAACCCTACCTATAAATTTATGAAACTATTTCACTTGAAGATTAAGAAAAAGAAAGAAATCCCACCGTAGTGAATAAGAAAAAGAAAGAAATCCCACCGTAAAGTCTGAGGAGCTGCAGGTATACGTCTACAACCTCTTCTCCATAATTTAATTTCTTTAGTAAATTAGTAAATCTCGTTAATGAATATACAATTTAAAGGGGTTGTGAAATAGAATTGGTAGTTAGTATATATGTATCTATTCCAGTTGCATATTTTGACTAGTGGTATGAGTTTTATTTATGATATTTTGAAATCACAATCAATAATAATTGACTTAGGGTGTAGAAGTGCAAATATATTCTGTTTCATAAAAATTAGAGGGAAACAAGAATTAGGTATATCATCGAATGGTTTAGTTTAAAATTGATTCTTTTAATTCATTTTCTTTTCATATGTGATGTATTTAGAGTAGGGATAGTGATACTGTGGGAGGATATAAGTTAAATTAAATAAAAGGAATATATGTAAAACATTAAACAATGAAATCAATGTTACAAAGATAAGTTCTTTTCATTTTGATTGATGCTTTTGGTTTCATTAATTAAGCTAGTTGATGTAATGCTAAGTTTATTGCATTTAATTCAACGACTTACCGTAGGTAGCAGAGATGAGTTAGGAACATAATTTAATATATAATTTAAGTAAGGGTGATTACGTCTATTTTCACACATGACTTGCTATGATTAGTTTACAATTTAAATGAATTTTGGTGTAATAGCAGTGAGTTATGCTTATAAGGACCAACTTAATTAGGAGTAAATAAACACTACAAGCTTGCCTGACTAATAACTAGAATCTTATGGAATTTGATAATTGGTGATGAAATGCTTGTAATCTTTATTAAGTATGATAACATGCCGAGACATTTTGTAGGCAAAGACTTTAAATAAACAAACTAATCTCTTGTTTTAATATAAGGAATGATCTGCATTTTAATTGTTTCAATTAACTGTTTCTAAGTTCTAGATTTGCTTGAGAAGCTCAGGACGTGCTTTGAGATATAGTAAGTTTTGAGAACTTCAGGTAAGTACATCTCTCACCTGCAGTATGAGTAGTTCTATTTTTATTGATTACTATTGATGCTAAAGTTATGTGGATGTTTATTGATGTTTTCTATGAGTATCCTAAATGATTTACTAAGTGATGAACGTATATTTTCTATGAGTATCCTAAATGATTTACTAAGTGATGAACGTATATTTTCTATGAGTATCCTGAATGATTTGCTAAATGATGAATGTATATTTTCTATGAGTATGCTTGAGTGATTGGCTTTGTGATGAGTATGTGTTTTCTGTGAGTATGATTGAATGATTGGCAAATTGATGAGCTTCCATGAGTTTTGATTAAGTACGAGATGCGAGTTAATCATGTTTTATGTAAAGTGAGAAAAATATATTTTTGAGAAAGTATATAAATATATATACATATAGTTTTATTTTATATGTTTTAAGACTGGTACCGGGCACCGAGATCGCCCACGAGATGAGTTTAAGGGCACCGAGACCGCCCTATGAGTTTTGAGTTGCTCCGTTTGGACTCGGTGGCTAGCTACCCCGGATTCTTCGGAGTTGCGCGCATTGGTACCATGTCTGGGCCCACAATATATTATTTTCGAGTATAAGAGTTTTATTTATTTTATTGATTGAACTTTCCATTCTTTTTCCAAAAGATGCGATGAACGAAAAATGTTTTGTGAGATTAGGTGATGTACTTGCTAAGCATTTCGCTTATAGTATTACCTCATACTGCAGATCAAGGCAAGGGTAATTATGTGATGGGGTAGCAGCACTGAAGGGTGATTGATGGTGACGGCGGAACCTCGGAATTGGTTTAAGATATTTCATGAGTTGATGCTTAATTTGACATTATGATTAGATGCTAAAATTTGTTTTCCCAAATGTAAAAAAAATATATATATATGTTTCCGCTGTTTAAAAGAAAAGAATTTTACAGTATTAAAAGGAAAAGTTTTATATCGTATAGGTTATGCATGTTTTAGTAGAGGTAATAACCCCACTAGAAGGGGTGTTACATTATATGTGGCGTTGAACCAAAAAACATTATTAAAATATGTGTGTATTTATAGTTATAAATGCCAATAAAATATAAATTTATTTATCTCAATACTTAAATCATAACGTTTCTAATACATATAACTTATTTTTAGATATTAAATTTATTTTTTTAAATTTCACTACCCATGTAATGTTCTGACACAAATTTGTTTTATTTGTTTGTTTAATCCATAGATTAATATATTACTTTATATATTTCAAATTTCTAATATTTTCGAATATAATTATTTATAATGACATATATTTAAAGTTAAAATACCTAGCTTTATACTAATGCAAATTAAAAAAGTATCAATATATTTTTGTTAAAATAATAATCATTACATTTTATATGTTATTATATTTTTTTAATAATTATATATATAACACACTGTGCAACGCAAGGGTACATTACTAGTATATTAAATAACAAAAATAATTAGAACAAAACTTATATACCCCTTGGGCATATAGGGGCACAAATCTAGGTGTTATACATATGCTCTTCAGGTGTTAGATATATTTTATAGATGTTACATTTTTTGGTGTTATACATATATTCTACTGGTATTATATGTATATAAGAGTATATATATGATACCTAAAGAGTATACATATGATACATATAGAGTATATATATAACACCATATAATAGGTTAAGTTGGGGGCACCGTGCCCCCGGGGCACACAAGTGTCACTTAAATAATTAATATAAGGGTTATGACTAAATTAACCTTTCAATATGAATTTTAATATACATAATCTAAACTAATCGCATATATATAAGTTCAAATATAATTTGATACATAAATGGAAAAACATCAATTTAGACTGAATTACAAAGGTTTCTATTAATCTAAAATTTTGGAACATTCCAATTAATATTTTAAATTATCACTTAGAAAGATTTTTCTTGTTTTGAGTATAAATTTTTAAGTATATTACTTCTTTTATTTAATTCTTGAACTTTTTATCGGAATAAGAATTATATAAAATAAATAATGTGTGCATTATATTTCAAAGTAATGTAAGATTCCATTAATTTTGCCATCTATATATTTGAGTTTCAAAATCATTATTACAATATTCCACTATTAAAAAAATTGTGAATTCAAAAAACAATTTTATTATGGAACACAATTTTCATAAATTATAGGGCAACCCGACAACCGTCACAAAATAAAATGATGATGGAAAAAAATATAAAATATTGTGCAATATCAAAGTCAATTTTTATTGTGGGAAATAATTTTCATAAATCGTGTGTTCTCCACGGTTCAAGTAATCAATTAGCAACAATGTACATGTTGTATTTTGACACTAACCATTTTTAGTGGATTAAAACAATGGATTCGATGCAATGTATGTAGGCCTTTTTAGAACCTTATTTCGCAAATTTATTTCTAAGAATAATGAGATTTTTGGGCAGAAAAATACAAAATACCTATCTTTTACAATGTTTTTAATTCAAGAAACAAAAACAAAATTTATCTTGCATTTTCTTAATCTTAAATCTTCAAAATCTCTAATCCAAAATCAAAATCTCTCGATTCCGAATTTCTGCACAAAATAATTTGAATTAGTAAAATAATATAATATTACATGACAATAAGAATAATCAATATACAATACTAATAAAATAACACATATTGTGAATAATTCTTCTTCAAAATACAATTAACAACAACAACTTAAATCATTCAAAAAATGAACACTATGATCATTAATTATTGATCCAAACTATAAATATATCCAATAAATCAATTCATACCCAAATAAATATCCAAAAAGAAGAAGAAGAAATCATCTGATCCATGAAAACATAATATTTGGTATGCAAATTTTGAGAAATTGTGATTGGAAAAGACATGAGTGAATTCCGAGTTTATTCTCTCATATTTATAGTGAAAGATATGCTTATTAGATATGGAATTAGTTCATTATATATGGTATGAACGTAATTGATTGTTATTGTAATTGCATAATTTTGGGTTTCTTTTTTGGAAAATATCAAATGTATGATCTTCTATATAATTAAGTCATAAAATTTGCATTTATTTGGCTAATATATATATATATATATATATATATATATGTATATATTATCATTAATTACTAATAAACTTCACATCCAAAAGATGACATAGTAAATTGATTCTTGTAAATTAATAAGTTTCCAAATATATAACATTTGTAATCTTTAAATAAGATAATTTTGAAAATATAGGAAAGAATTTCATATCATGATAATTTTTTAATAATTATTTTGTTTATCCTCTTATTAATATTTCAAATAGTTTTATCATTTTTACTATATTTCAGTTATGACACTTCTTAAATTCTTTGATATGAATAAATGATATTTAAAAATAAAATCAATGAATCAAATTGGATATTGATGCAAAATAATCAGTGAATCAAATTGAATTTTTTATTTTTTTTTCTTTCAAAAAATATGCAACAACTCTATTCACTTTTCATTCAAAATTTATATAGAAACATGTAATTTGCTTAGCTATTTTTTTCTTTTTGGGAAAAGATATGGAAATACATATATAGTATCATATTTAATTGGATAAACATTGCTTCGCACAATTATATTAGTAAAATCAATCAAATAATCATATTTAATCCATTATCTTGAAATATTTTCATAATCTATATCATATATAAAAGCTTCGTCTATCATATATATATATACACACACATATGTATAGGTATATATATAAATGATAATAAGATTGTAAACAATTATTTAATCCATATGACATAAAATAGTTATTTAATCATAAAACTGCATTATATATATAATAATAAATTAACTAACATAAAATATTATATGTGTGTGTCATTCAATTTAAACAATATATAGGTGTTATGTACCACAATCTATCATCACTCCATATATATAATATCATGCTAATATTCTTTTCCAAATTTAACATTGAAGCATTTCAATGGGAAATTTATTTAGAAATTAGAAAAAGGTTCTATATATATATATATATATATATATAGTGAGATTTCCACTAAATAGTAGCTTATTTAAAAAAAAGATGCATGATTTAGGCAAATTAATTGAATCTTTTTTAGTATAATTGCAAAGTGATTAATATAAATTACCATATGTATAAATATATGCACATATATCTATATTATATATTTTAAGGATTTTATTCACATTAAACATCATTTATATGTACACATTTTTTCTCATAAGTAGAAAGTGGTTTTACGAGGGAAAAATCTCAACTTTCTTTGTTTGGAAATGTTTGTGTTTTTATATATATAAAGATAAAGATATTTATGATTTTTACCATAATTTCTTATTATTATACAGATTTCGAATTATATTCTTTAGATAATATTTTTAAGCCAACTTATAAGCAAATAGCAATAGAAATGACTCATGGATTCAAATGGAAATATTGTATTGCCATGCACAATTTTTAGTCGTAGAGCACCTTTTCAACATGGAAATATTTTATTGCCATAGTTTTTACCAATTACATTTGAAAATCTTCAAATAGTCAATGAATATTTTCATAATATTGACAAAACTTGAAGGATGAAGTACAGCATTATTGATTACATGGACACATTTATTAAACCGAAAAAAACAAGATAACATAGTTAAGCCCACACACTTCATAGCTTAATTAAACATAAAATTCCATAACATGATCAATTAGGGTTTGGTTGCAATAGCCCTAAGTGGAACTGTCCTTCGCAAAGAGAATCCAAACCTCTCTTCTTTGTTGTTTTTGTCGTTTTCCGCACCCGGTGCGAGCTTCCAATCAAAGTTATGAGCCAATGTCGCGGTGGCCATGTGTAGCATTCGACTGGTCAATGGTACACCCGGGCACATTCTTCTGCCCGTCCCAAACGGTATGAACTCGAAATCTTGACCTCTAAAGTCCGTTTTCTTGTTGAGAAAACGTTCGGGCTCAAACCGTTGTGGGTTGGGCCAGATCTTGGGATCTCGGCACATGGCCCACACGTTGACCACTATCTGGGTCCCTTTGGGGATGAAGTAGCCGTTGATGGTTTGGTCGGAAACCGCGGCACGTGGGAGCAAAAGAGGCCCAGCCGGATTGCAACGAATGACTTCTTTGATCACGGCTTGCAAGTATGGGAGTTTCGGAATGTGAGCTTCTTTCACTTGGTTGTTCTTTCCGACCACTTCATTCAGCTCCTCCTTCACCTTCTTTAGTACTTCCGGATGGTCTATTAATTCCGACAACGCCCACTCCATAAACGTCGTGTTAGCTGTTTCGGTTCCTCCCACGAATATGTCCTGATCATCATCGGAAAATATAGAAATTATTGTATGGTTAATACTAAGATTTTTTCAAATTGCAATCTAAACTTTTTTGTACGTTTGTAAAAAGGTGGTGAGTTTTTTTGTTTTTCGATGAATTCGGAAAAACTGGATTAAATTGCAATTTTGAAAAGGTTAGTTTTTTTATCCATTCAATTAACCCTAATTTGTGGCAAAAAGAGTGAGAAGTGTGTCACCAGAAGGAAATGCTTGACATCTTTAAGAGTGAGGTGATAATCATTTCCTTCAGTGATATCTATAAGTGTTTCCATGAAATCATTCTTTTTGGGGCACCCCTTTTTTCGTTCTTCCAATCTCTCCTTCATAAGCCCATCAATTTTTGCAAGTAATCTCCCAAAAACATTCACAGACCTGCGTCTAATCCCCTGCAAATCAAACGGTTTAAGAATTGGAAAAAGGTCACCCATGTTAGGAGTGCCAATAGCAATAGTGAAATCTTGGATCATCTCCTTGAACTCAAGTGTTGCTTCCGATTCGAAGTCGGCTGCTTGGAACGAAAATAGCGTAGCCGTCATCAAATTAAGCATCGTCGTGAAGCCACAATCACGAATGTCAACCACTCGACCTTCGTCACAGCATTTCTGGACGTGGTCGAGTAGTTGTTGGAGCTTCGCCTCGCGAAGAGCGTGGCTCCCTTCCAAGCTTTGATTCCCAAAGATTTGCTCTTTGCAAATCTTACGCATGTCCCTCCATTTAGGGTTGGCCGCGGGCAGAAACAGGATCGAGTACTTGTCGTGCCCGCATGCCTGCCCGGCCTCCCCGATTTTTCGGTCTCCGTAGGTTTGACCGTTTTTGTGGAGCATTTCCTCGGCCAGCTCGGGGGATGAGACCACTACGGAGTATATGCCCCCGAGACGGATGGACATGATCGGGCCATAGGTTTTGGACATTTTGGCGAAGGTCTCGTGGGGTGGCTTTAGACCCAAATGGTGCATGTTTCCGATGATCGGAAGTTGCCTAGGGCCCGGAGCAAGATTCCGACGCCTTAGGCTCGATCGGATAGTTCGGAAACATGTCCATCCCACGATGAATAGAGCAATATAAATTGCATAGGAAGTATCCATCTTTTTTAAAACCCTTTTTACTCTCTTGGTTATGAATGCATGATAGTATAGTTGGCTCCTTTATATAGAAGATTAGTGACTTATGTAAGTATGATTTGAGAAGTGATGAGAGCAGATTCAATTATCATTTTGCAAAATAATATTCAATTGTACTCAACAAAAACGTTTAATTAATTCAATCCTGTTGTATGTTTTTGGCTTTGGTCAAAACATTGATTAGTATATTTAATTAGTTTATCTAAAGAAGATATATTTTATATTATTTTTTTATAAAATATCAAGCAGTAGTCAAAAGTACTGTTGAAATTCATATGTTATTATCAGTTTTCTTAAAACAATGTTATCATAATATACGTAATATATTATAAAAATTCTATTGACATTTTAAAAAATATATAGAAAGTTGTAGTTATAAATTTTGTATTAACAGTTAATACAATAATGTTAAAGTTGATTTAAATTCTTGATATATATATACATATATATAGGAAAAAATTCATTTTACATCCACTATACCATATATTAATACAATGTCACTTTTCCTCTTAAAATGTCTTGTCAATAAAAAATTTAAACAAAATAGTAAATTTTACTTGATAAACAATTATGTAATGCCAAAAAATAAAAAATCATTGTTTTTTAGAAGATATTTTGTATATAAAGTTAAGAAATGAAAGAGATTGATTTCTCAAATTTACACAAATTATTTACTTTCTTCCTTCCACAAATGTAATGAAATAGACGGAAAAAATAGGATAGAGAATCTGTTGATAAATTTACCCGTCTTCGAGGTTTATAATTTGAGAAAGACGATTTATGGTTTATTTTCATATCATTATTCAGGCGTAAAAAAATGGAGAGAAAAATGGTTTCAGTGAAAGAAAGATGCACACAACTGAAGGAAAAAAAAAAAAAAACAAGATATAGAAAGAATAAAAAAAAAAACAACAAGAAATTAAAACAACAAATATGAAAAAAGAAATATATATATGATGATTGAAGTGAAATATACAAATGGAAATATAAAAGGAAATATTAGTTAATTGTTATAATTGAAGGCATTATTATTGTGTATAATTTTACTTTGAAAAATAATTTAAAAAATGTTTAAGAAATAAACTTAACAATAGTGGTATTGTTTTTTAATCAAGTTTGCCAAGTAAAATGAAAGATTAATCAAACACAAAAACTCATATGAGACGGTCTAACGGATAGTTTTCGTGAGACGAATCCTTATTACCCATGAATTGAACTCATACCCACAAATTTTCATATGAATTGCTAAGTGTGGGTCATGGGTTGACCCGTCTCACGAAAAAAGATCCGTGAGACGGTCTCACACAAGACTTGCTCTTAATCAAAAGGCAAAAACTTATATACCTCTGGGGCACATAGGGACACAGATCTGAGTGTTATATACATGTTCTTCAGGTGTTATATATATATATATATATATATTGTATATGTGTTATGTTTTTTGGTATTATAAACATACTCTACAAGTATCATATGTATATAAGAGTATACATGTGATACATGTAGAGTATATATTTAACATCATATGATAATTAATTTGGAGGTACCGTTCAGCCGACACACAAGTGTTACTCTAATCAAAATTATCAAAGTTATATGACAATTTAAGCATATTTCAACGTTCAATCTGCTCGTCTATATTTATTGTTTTATTTTATTTGCTAGTCAATAATATGACTTAAATATCCAGGTCAGACAAACCTTTACTTTCTTTTTTCCTTTGAAAAGTACACTATACAGATTTATTTTTTCTTTAAAGTTGTTATCAGAGTTAGGCATTCATTTAAAAAAAAAAAAAGATTATGTGAATAATAATAATCTAAAAATATGTGAAAATAAAGCTCAAATCATAAATCATGTGGTCATAATTATTCGAAAGGATATATATATATATATATATATTTGTGAATTTTGCAATTTGAGTATTCATTCCACTTTGGGCTTTTAAAAGTCAAATCACTTCTATTTTCATCACTTACATGATTTAAAAATGAAAATAAACAATTAAAGAAAAGTATAGTCAATATAATTGAAAAACATAGCAAGAATAATGGGCAGCAATGACAACAACTTGCAGATAATGTTAAATAACGTTCATTATCTTTTACCAAAATATTGACCTACAAATATCTATATTCTGATCTTTTTATCGGGCCGTGATGCTTTGGGCCGAACTTCTAGGATGGTTTTATTGGGCCACGATACTTTGGGCTAAGCTTCCTGGATTTTTTTATTAGGATTTTTTATTGGGCCACAGTTTGATCCAGATTGGTGAAAATACCTAAGTTTGAAGTTTCTATCATCATTTCACAATTTTCCATAGCTATTCCAATTTCTAAGTTGGAGCAATTTTTATTTTTTTTATAATTTCAATGTTGGCAAAAATATCAATCTACCATAATTTGAAAAAAAAGTAAAATACCAAAGATTTATTGCTCATTTTCACTTCTATTTATATTATTCAATTTTTTCTACATAAAAAACTAAATATATCCCGAAAAAATTATCATAACTCAGAGAGAGGAGCCACAAAAGGGGCAGAATTTGAAGGCAGGATCCACCTTGCGAGCACAGAACTGGCACCGCAAAGCCGCCTCCTTCTCCGGCGTCGGAGCTAGCGACTGAGGGAAGAAAGTGTTGCAATTGCCGCAGTGCATGATCGGCCCCTTTCCCGGCCACCGCCACACCGGCACGAAGAACAGCTTCAGCACTTTCTCGTACTCCACCAGATCCGCCGCCGATCCGCACGCTATGCACCGCCCCACGCCGCTCTTCAGAACCTGCTTCGCCTGCTGCTCTAGTCCTCCGACGAAAAAGAAGAACATTTCCTGATCGGAATCTGTTCCTGGATTTGTCGATCTTTTTTTTTTTTTTTTGGAAATGGAGCAATTTGGGGGAAAGGGTTTATGGATTTTAAATCGAGATCAGATTTTGGTTGTGGATGGTTCTAGCTTCCATTGCCATAGATGTTTCTAGATAATTTGCACTTTCCACCCTCACAAAACAAGTTTTTGCAAATTGGCAAGTTTTCTATATTTTGAGACAGATTTGCCCCTAAACCTAAAAATACAATCTTTACCAAATATCAACAATGCTTTTCAATAATAAAATTATGTAAATTTGTGATCTCTTTTGTTTATTTCAAAATACTATAAAAATTGCATCTTTTAAATGTTTTTGAACTTTTCTGCAATTAAATCTTACTTAAAATTTATATTTTAAATGTAAATTTTAAAATTCAAATTTATATTTTAAATGTAAAATTTAAAATTCAATCAATTTTATTTTTTAAATGTGACCCATAACTCCAAATAAAATGATTTCACATAAAACTTAATCCTGTATAAAACGTTTCTATTTTATTTTTATTACAACCTTGAACCCTAATTAGCCTAAATTACACATACATTAGATTGGCAAAGGCTGTAACATTATAAAACGTTTCTATTTTATTTTTATTACAACCTTGAACCCTAATTAGCCTAAATTACACATACATTAGATTGGCAAAGGCTGTAACATTATAAGCTAACAAAACTAGGTTAAAAGCATATGATCTTAAGAAGGCTAATCATGTTGGTTTCCAAACAGCAAGAAGCTCTTGGAACATCTCCAACACAAGTTCTCTATCAGCCTTTCTGAAGAAATCATTCATTTCTTCTCTAACATCATAGATCTTTCCAAAGTCTAACAAATATGTCAAGCACCCCTTCTTCAATTTGTTGAGCTGGTAAAGCCAAGCCTCTTGCAATCTCTCGAGCACGTTTCCCGAATTAATGTCCTCTACGAGGCTTTCCTCGCACGCATCCTTCAAGGCCATGATGTCGTACTTGTTGGCCGCCCCCAACAGTGCCATCCGGTGGTTCCAGAATTCCTCCTGGCTTATCGTCCCGTATAGGTAGTTGAGGAGGGCCACGCAAGACTCGGATGTCATGTCTTCGATCTCGATCGTGGATGACTCTTTCTCCTTGAGGTCGTGCAGGAACATGCTGTGGAAAACAGGTGAGCTTGCAGATAGGACCGCCTTGTGGGCCTGTATTTTCCCATCTGCCGTGTTGATGGTGATGTCAGCGAGGATGGACTCGTTGATCAAGCGAGATAGGCATCGAGTGCTTTGAGTTGCTATATGTTGCATCGTGCCTTCGCTTGGCCATATGGAAGTGCCCACTCCACCCTGTGAATCAGCAGCAAGTTGTGTTTCAAGAACAAATGTGTATACTTTGCAAAACTATAAAAATTAGTTCTTTGTCATCAACACATATATCATTCAACCCAAATATACTATTCACTAGTCAATGTCACTTGTGCCAATGCAATACAGAATTTGATGGTGCTGATATTGAATACAGAAAGTCATCTTACATTCACTGGGCAGATTGTAAGGTCCAGAAACTCAACATCAATGATGAATCGAGTTTGGCAATTGATATCAATGGGACAAGCAAAGTCATCGCTCGTGCGAAGCAGCCTCTCATGAACTGTACATAAAGCAACATTAGTCAAATGCATTTTCACACAAGGAGCCACAAACATGATCAAACTGGATTAATACATCTTAATCACAAGCTAAAAATTGTATTGCACTGCTCAAAGATTAGGATGCAGAGAGATGATTCAGACATATACGTACCTAATTTTCTAACTGTAAAGTTTCCAAGGGAATATTGAGCAAAAGAAAACATAAGAAAAAAAAACTCGGGAAAAACTGATATCCTCATTCAAAAGTGCAAGAAAAGCCTCGTATTCCCTTCTCCATTACATTCATCACCTACCTCCTACTCTTTATTGCTTCATTGGTTCTCCTACACAGCTAAACAAATTTGAGATTTGCATCTCCTTTTTCATCCTTTCATCGTTTAAATTCTCGAACCAAACAAATGTGAACTTCCGAGCCGAACAAGAAACTTTTATGCTGAATATGGATCGAAGAAGATGGAGCAACCCTTTTGAAATTCATAAGGGCAAATTCAATGATCTTATTTGGATAAATTCATTACCATGCATTTCCAATTCATGAAATCTTTAAATACAGTCCAAATGCAACCTCAGCCAACATTAACAAAGACACCGGCAGAGCAACTTCAATGATTCAACACTCATAAGCATATTAAGAACAAAAATTCAGCTCACAAAATCCAAATTCATCAAAATCAAAGCCAACCCAGAGAACAAAATCAATTCACAATCTTAAAGGCTAGAAACCAAAATTCAAAAAGAAATTAAAACAAATATGTACTTGGGGAGATGTAGGGTCTGCGATTAGAGCCGGCGGTGGTGACACGGAAGACGAACCGGGCAACCGGCGGCTGCTCTTTCGCGATCCGGGACGGTTCAGGGAAGAGCCGGATGAACACAGACCGGCTCTTCTCTACTGATAAATACCTAAAACATTCATGAAATCCATTCATGTACAGAAATAATTGCATAGAAGCATAAGATCAAACAAGTGGTGCGCATACCAGTTCCATATGCCGATCTTAAACGGGTCGGACCTTCTGTACGCAATGTTCGGCCCGAAACCCTCGATTTTCCACTGGGCCAGCCTTGCTATAGTTTCTACCTTCGTGTCCGCCATTGAAGAGGGTTTCAGGGGTTTTGACTTCTGCAGAATCTACGTCCAAATTTTTGCTGTTTGACTCGATTCGGTGGTGAACTGCAAGATTAAAAACGTGTGATTTTATTTGTTTTATTTTTGCCTATTTAAATGGCTGAAATATTTATCATAAAATTTTAAAAATATCTCTTTCTTTTTTGTTTTTTAAACTAAAAAATATATTTAAATTAAATAAAATGTCCTTGTAATATTTATATACTCATTCTCATATTTAACTACACGATAGAGAATGAATAAATTTAAGATGATAAATAATTAAAAATGAAATTGACGACTAAAAGAGTTATTTAAATGAGATCGAAGTGTAAGATAACTAAAGAGATAAATTTAAGCATTGTAAATTATAAAATAAGAGATGATTTTGGGATAAGATAAGGATTGGTCGACTTGAAAAAGATGTTGGATTACACCAATAAAAAAATCTTTCTTTTTAATGAAATATTTTATAAATCCAAATTTTGATCTTTCTTGTGTGTGTGCAAGCTAATTAGTAATTGTTATGAATACGATTAAGTTATTAGAAATATGATATACGATATAGAGAATAAAAACATAATTTTAATAAGTTTGATTTATCAATAAATATTATTTGGGTAACATTTATATGTTCAGGGCACAGTGTCCCAACTTGACCACCGCATGATGTTAGATATATATTCTTTATGATCATGTGTATACTTTTAAAGTATTACTTATATAGAGAACAAAAAGTCAATACCTTTAGTGAATAAGCAAGTACTACCTTAAGGTATACACGTGATACCTGAAGAGTATATATCTAATACCCATCACTGAATAGAATGTAATACATTAAGAGTATGCATGTGCATACCTGAAGAGTATATATCCAAAACGACGTTTTAACATGAAAAAGTAATATCTTAATAGTCTACACGTGATACCTGAATAGTACATATGTAACACCACGTGTTGGGGGCACGAATCTAAAATCTATATTCAGGTTATATAAGTTTTTGCCATTATTATTTTTAGTCACTTCCTCAATATATTACAGATACCTCTCTATCAAATTCCTTTTTATGTTGTACAAATAGTTCCATCATTAGGTAATGAAAATAAATATAGTGGGACTGAATGAAACTATATGGTGTATTTATTTATAATCAATTTGAAGCAAGATTTCTATTGTTTTAGAATTTTATCTATTTTTAACTTTATTTAATCAGAATTTAATAAATGAAAATTAATAATTCAAATAACTTTGGAGCTATATTCCCAGAGACTGAAAAAGATAGATAAATGGAGCAGAAACAAAGCATGTGGGACTGTTTTATGGGTGATGAAAAAAGTAAGGAAGAGGTGAAAAGAAATGGTCCAAATAATATTGCTTCACTTTTTATTTACTTGTACACAAATCCAAATATTTGAAATTTATGTTCTATAATATTAGGTGATTACTTAAGTATTTGAAAGTGATATATAGATGAAAGAGTACTAAAGAAGAAAAGATATATAAAGGTTTCCATATCAAAATGAATTAAATTCTTTTGATGCATTCTTTTTTTGTTTTCAAGAAATTCATCTCAAAATGCACCATAATATATCTTTATTTGTGTTACTTGATCATTTAAACCTATGTAATAGATAGGTATATATGAGTTATATTATATATGTAAAACAAGAATGGACTTAGAAAAGTACTTATGGAGAGTCCTATGTGCTTTAGAAAAGTTGCTTTGACTTGAGCTTTAAAGAAAAACCTCTTTAGTAAGTAATTGAAAGCAAAAATAAAGTTTCTGTCTTTTTATTATTTCACATCGGATCTTCCTAACATGTTTGTTATAAATATTTCGAAATAATAATCACGAACATCAGTGTGTATTAAATGAAATCATAAATTAACATGTAACATTTTGTAAATACAATCAAATACATGATGAAATATTGAATGTAACAAAGTGTTTGAAAATGCATGTTCTTCTTCAGCTCACGAGACAACTCAAAGTCAATAAACTCTCATTTGCAAAAGGAAATGTCCAAGTTTTAAACTCTATTTTTATGGAATAAAGCAAACTTGAAAGTTATAATTGTAAATGGTTCACAAAAAGTCTATCATTATAATTAGACACAAAAAGAGGGTAATTCTTAATACCAAGAATGGTGGTCCTTTCCCATACTCTCATGGCTAGCTAGAGCCAACAAAAGGGACACAATACCCTACAAAACCCTTTGTTACTATTCTATGATATGTACATGTAACCAAACAAAGCCACCTATATTGGTACTTTTGCACATGCTTCCCATTTTCAAAATTGTGGGCATAAAAAGGCAGATTTTATGATTAATTAAAAATATTTGGCATTTTGAACATCAACTTTTTTCTTTTATAAAGTTAAGAGAACATGTTTTTATCATCAACTAAGAGAAACTTATTATTCTACTCAAGAAGACAAGATTTAGCACAATTTCTATGGCCCTTGTGCTTCTTATATTGTTTCCTTGAGTTTAAAGCACTCAAAAAAAGAGTAACATGAATATTCTTGTTTAGTTAATCTCATGTTTAATTGTAGTATTTGTGTATGTCATGTATAATGATTACATTATTATTGTACGTTTAGAACGTATTGAAGTATGATTCTGCGATAAGGAATTCAAGATATATAAGTTGGTCATGGAAAAATTGTGACATGATGATCATTTTTGCTTTTTGATAAATGTTTTGTTATTGATTGTGTGTATGCTTATGGAATTTAATTATTTTGGTGAAAAATACGATATTGTTTGCAAAAGCCAGCATCCCGAAAATTTTATACTCTCCTCCGTCCCGGTCGAAGTTGCCTACTTTGATCGGGTACAGAGTTTAAGAAAACGGAGTTAACTCTTACTTTTTGCTTACTTTTTGATTAAAAAATGTTTTTTTATACTTTTTGCTTTATAATTTATTTGTCATTTATGGGCTGGTAAATTGGATTGGGACAAATCGAAATGGCAAGTAGGCAACTTTGACCCGAACGGAGGGAATATAATACAACACTTTCATTAATTCATCTCCAAGTATTGAATGGAATGTGAATAACCCATCCTCAAAACGAGTAGGTGTTAAAAAAATTCAAAAGATAAAAAAAGAAATCACTACACCTTCTCAATCTTTTTTCTTTAATCAAATTCAAATTTAAAGCCCTTTAATTTAGTGTTTGCATATTAAAATCACAAGCCTTTGCTTCTTGAAGTGCCCACATGCATGGCATATATAGTGTCTTTGTTGGTTTACAAGCCTTTGCTTCTTCTAGTGCCCACGTGGCATATATTCCCTTTATTGGCCCTCTTCCATCTGATGAGCTGGAAGAGGTGGCCAATCCGCTTCCGCCACCTCAGCGGTTTGGCATGCTCCACCAAACTCTTGATCTTCTTGTCCTTGTCCCAATTCCTGTCATTCCAAGACATCCCATCATACCATTGTGATCCCTTTTCCCATGAAGCAACACCATTGTCTTCAAACTTTATTGATATGAAGGAATCTGCAATGTTCAAGATTATGAGTAATTTTATCAACAAAAATCTCGTCCACTCGTTATATTAATGCACACAAATGATTAAAGAAAAGTTCATAGGTAGATTGATTGTCATAATCATTTGTTTTGAACTATGTAAAGTAATGAGAAAAAGTTGACACTAATTACTTTGGCCCCAAAGGGTCCCTTTTCTATCATAACATAATGCATTGCGATAAATGAGAATAAGGATGTCACATTGTTTGAGAAACAAAACTATATATTGATCATAAAAAAATCCTTGAGGGATCAAAAGAAGCCATGCATCAAAATCTGATTGATCTTTTTCTTTTTGGTTTTGACTTGTTCATCAAAGACTACTTTTCCTTTTTCATATTCACTTCCAAGAATTTTAAACATAAACACAAAACAAAAAAGCATGCATACATAACCTTCTGGACTGGTTGATGAGCTGTGGAGCTGATGAACTGGTTTGTGCTGTTTCATATCGAGGCGATTGAGCAAGCTCGTGAGAGCGAAGATCTTGGTGAGAACGAGCGGAGTCTTTTTCGTGGGACGAAAAGATTTGTGTGTTTGATGAAGATAAGCTTGCTTGGAATCTGCTAAGATTAAGAGCCTCTCATTCAAGCACAAAGCACAGATTCCTACAACCACTTCTCTTGGATGAAAACAACATCTTTTTCTTTCATCTGATCTGCAATCATACATCCTTTTTTTTGTTTTGGAGAAATTAAGGTAATGGCTAGAAGTACAAGTAACTAGCTAGCAAGAGAAAAATGGAAATGGCAACACCAAAAAGAGACTTATATTGTGTGTTTTGTGTGTGTGTTAGTAGGTATGTATATGTATGGTGCACCTTGCTCCAATTAGGCAAATTATGACTTGAATAATAATAATAATAATAATAATAATAATAATAATAATAATAATAATAATAATAATTTTACAAGATTTTGCTACTCTGACAAAATAATAATAATTAACTGGGTGCATTTTTTATCAGTGCTATGATCAGGCCATGATTACGATGTTACACATCAGAAAGAATTCATAATTAGTGTACTTTACTAATTATATGTATTTCTTAGTGTTATTTGACATGTCATCTGATTTTAAATTTATTTTCATAAATGAATTGGTGTCAACTAACAAAATCATGGTAAAGTAACGAAATTAAAGTTTTCCAAAATGATAAAAATGTGTAAGTGTTTGGAATTTTTTTCTATTAGTAATTTTTATTGCTAAAACTAATATATATTAGTAGAAATTAGAGGAGGCAAGAAATTTGAACTTCATTTTTGTTGAAGTAACTGAGTTTATTTTTTGGCAAATTTTGTCTTCTTTTCAGTGTATAAATAACATAATGAAAATAAATAAATTATAAAGATGTTTACTATGTGCATGAAAATTGGAAAGAAAACAAATACATTATATTGATGTTTATTGTGTGTATTTATTACTCCCTCCGTCCCTGCTATCTTTGCCTACTTTCTGTTTTTGGTTGTCCCAGCTAACTTTGTCAGCCCAAAAATGGCAACAAAAAAATTACGACCTTATCCCTCCATTCCTTTCATTTTGCTTACTTTACACTCAAAAAGCACACATTAATTACAAAACTGCCACTCAAAAACATTAAAATAACATATCACATCAAAGTCAACAGTTTTTTCTTAGAATTCGTGTCGGTCAAGGGTGGCAAAGATAAGGGGGACGGAGGTAGTACTAAAATTCAGGGGGGAATTTATACATATAACACTCACTTAATGTTGGGCCCAGCTTGAATGTGGTCCAAGTATCTTTCATAAATGTTGTCCATATTAATGGCCCAAAAAAAAGCCCAAATACAATTATCAGCCCTCCAAAAGCCCAAAGAAAATGTTTGTAGTTCAATATCTTTTCATATTCAATTATAGCAATGTTTGCCATTTGAATCCCAACTAATTATTGATACTTGTTCCAATTATTTTTACTCTTTCAACACAATATTGTACTAATTCTTTTCCTTTTTCAACCATATTCTATTATTATGCAATAATGAGACAACTTAATAGAGTTAGCTTAGTCCATGTGGACTCATTGAATATATCTTACCTTGATTGGAATGACACACCAAGTTATGGGCAATTTGGTTAGTTTTATATCTTAGTTGCATATGCAACATATAAAGCAAAAATTGAATTAAATTTAGATTAAACATTGAGTATAAATGTAAGAAATGAATATTTTGAAAATCGAATCACCACATATATACATTACAAGAATATTTTATCTCATAAAATGAGATGTGTCGGTCCATACAATACAGTTTGGTCTGTAAACATGAATTTTAACGGTGATAATCAAGATTTCACGAAATTTCTTTCAAAATAATAGGATCAAACTTCTATTTCATATATTTTCACGACCATTGTACATGGAAACACATGGCTTTATAGGTAGGGTTTGGCACTTTTATTGGTTTGGTTAGACAAAAAAATTTATAGGATGTTTATTGCTCACAAGTACATTCCAAAAATAACATCACAAGATTAGTTTGTTGTATAAATTTCTCTAAAGAAAACAATATAATTTCATCATTTAATATAAAAAACTGAAATATATGTGTGTTTTGGATTTTTATCAAAATATATATTATTGAAACTAGATAAGAATTTGTAAAAATTAGATAAAATAAAGTTCAATTCAAGAAAACCATCCATAAAACTACTACCTCATTTCCAAAATAAATGACGTTTTAGCAACTAAAATTTGTTCCAAAATAATTATCGTTTTCGTATTCCAAAGCATATTTACATGCAATATACCAAATATGCCCCTATTTACTCATCTCAAATTAAATGTGTTAAAGAGATAAAAATTCCTCATTAATTAAACCTAAACAGGGGTAGATTGGATTTTTTATCACATTTTTTAATATATGTGCAGAAAACTAAAACGTCATTTATTTTGGGACGGAGGTAGTATCTCATATTAATTCGTGTATTTTTTAATGATGTTTTTAATGTGTTAAAGTGTAGACCATGTCAGCATTTTATGAGGCAATCGACCTAAAATAGAGGAAATTAATGAGTAGTACTCATTAAATGAAAAGGATTGATAATTAGACTGCTTTGTCCCTTAAATGTTGGAGTTCTGCAGAAAATGGCCCAATGCTATTTATTGCAGTTTCTTATTGTGCGTTCTTTTCCTATAAAAGAATTAAAAAAAAATCAAGTCAATTTGATAATGAAAATAATAATAACTTCATAATTCATTTCAAACTATCTTTTTAAATAGTGTAATTAAATCTCAGGGGGCCTCTATTTTATATTGCATATAAATGATTAATGATATCATATTATATATCTAATAACTGAAATAAAAGAAATGTTGGTGGTCAAATATATTTTTTCATTCCCTAAATCTCAAAGTGATATAATCCAATAATTTCAATTACATCTCCCTAGCTTGCAAAACTTTTTCCCTACTTTACTAAAATTCTTAAAAATATTTAATAAATATATCAAGTTTTTCCGTTAGAAATAAATATATCAAGCTTGTGTTTCACTTAATTCAAATTTAATGAGAATACTTTCTAGATTTTATTAAATGGGAAATCTTACCATAATCTAATTCTACACCATATTCTTATTTCCCATGATTAAATAAATATTTTTAAATTTATCATATATATATATATATAATATACAGTGTGTCACACACAGTGACACTCAAACTGCGTGTATTGTGTGTGAAAAATCCCCACACGTTTTGAATTCTTCCCAAATCAAAACGCAGAACACTACTCTCTCTCTCTCTCTCTCTCTCTCTCTCTCTTCATTTTCTTGAAATAAAAACACCTCAACACCTTATGGCATCAGTTGGACACAGGCTACACTCAGCCTATCCCCTCCACCGCAGTTAGGAATTTATTGAAATTCACAAGTTTTCTCTCTGAATTTCACCTGGGTTTTCCCCTTTCCCTCTCTTGGATCTCTTTTCTTGGATTTTAATCCCTGTTTTCTAGGAAAAGATTGGATTTTTACCGAGTTTTTGATCGGGGGTAATTGGGAAATCATGGAGGAGAGTAGGTTATGTCAGTGGAGTGTAATTCCATCCGTTTTGGCTATTCTTCAGTGGTGGGGTTTCAATGTCACTGTTATAATCATGAACAAATGGATCTTTCAGGTTTGTTTCTTGATTTTTAGTTGCAGAATTTACAGTTATGGATTGTTATTCATGAATCAGATTCTGTGCAATGTACAAGTACTTTTCTGGATTATATTCTTTTTTCTTGTGTTTGCATTTCAATTTTAAATTAGTGGATCTTTTTGTTCTCTGTGTGTGTGTGGGGGGGGGGGGGGGGGGGGTTCTATTCCTTTTCAGAATTTATTGATTTTTGGCTAGAATTATGGTTATAGTGATTCTGTTCTGTAATTGAGGAATTCCAATCTTGGGATGATTAGATGGTGATTTAAGCACATTGTGTCCCTTTGTTAAAATCATCTCAATTTCTGAAAACACAAGGAAGAAATCTTTAGAAATTGTGATTTTTTAATCATCAACAGTAATGGCTCCTTTTTTATTGCATTATGTGTTTTTGCCTCTTGCATTCAATGTATTTGTAATCTATACTCGTTTGAAGCTTGGATTCTATTGCACTTGGATTGCTACCTAATTGCTTTATTAGCTCCTCGAATTATGTAGGAGCTTGTTTTTCATAGATTTTAGTTTGAATACTAATAATGGCAGCTGGTAGATGATAGATGCTATGGAGACTATATATTCTTGTAGAGCAATTAGATGGGCCATGAATACAATAGAGTGTGTAAATGTCTACTTAGGGATGAAGGATCGTCAGCTAAATCGACCATTTTGCAACCTTGTTCTGTTTATTACTCTCCTTATTAACAAAGATAGTCTCTTACATTCCATTTCCTTGTTAGAGGTGTGTATTGGATCGAAGAATTTTCATAATATATCCTAAATATAAATGAATGTAAGAAATTGTAGGGTTAAGTGTTGCATTTCCAAGTAGAGTAAATATGTTCTCTTGATATGTGTGGAAAATGAAGGTGGGCTCATGATTTTATATATGAATGATGAGAACATTTGATATTAGTGTTTTGGTTAATATTGTGCTATTGAACACAGTTTAATGTTGTCGACTTTGATTTGGTGTAATCATTATTCGTAATTATTTTTTGTTCTTTAACTCTGGACAGAAATTGGACTTTAAGTATCCATTGACTGTGTCATGTATTCACTTTATATCCTCGGCAATTGGTGCTTATGTGGTCATTAAAGTGCTAAAACTGAAGCCACTTATAACGGTTGATCCTGAAGATCGATGGAGGAGGATTTTTCCCATGTCGTTCATATTTTGTATCAACATTGTTCTGGGAAATGTGAGCTTGCGATATATACCTGTTTCTTTCATGCAAACCATCAAATCTTTCACCCCTGCAACAACTGGTGAGTTTTGAGTATATTTATTTTTGTATGTGTTCTAAATTGGTTATTATAATCTGTTTCTCATGCTTTTAAAAACAGTGATTTTGCAGTGGTTAATCTGGAAGAAGTACTTCGACTGGCGAATTTGGGCTTCTCTGATTCCTATTGTTGGAGGGATTCTTCTCACTTCTGTCACAGAGCTCAGTTTTAACATGTTCGGTTTTTGTGCAGCTTTATTCGGCTGTATTGCTACTTCTACCAAAACCATTCTCGCCGAGTCTCTCTTGCATGGTTACAAATTCGACAGGTAATCCACGTCTTTCTTAATATAACGATAGTAATGGCTGAAGTTCGGCTGGATTGGCCTGAATACCAAATCAATATTTTTGTGGGAAATGCAGTATAAACACAGTATACTACATGGCACCATTTGCGACTATGATCTTGGCCGTGCCAGCATTGCTACTCGAAGGATCGGGGGTTATTGAATGGCTTCATGAATGCCCCTCGCTTTTCTCATCACTCGTCATTATTTTCGGCTCTGGAGTGTTGGCCTTTTGCCTCAACTTTTCCATCTTTTACGTCATCCACTCCACCACTGCCGTCACCTTCAATGTTGCTGGTAATCTAAAGGTGAGCCCGTCTTTCTCACTCTCGATTTCTACAGTACATATACCGTGTTTATTGCTTGGAAGCAAGCAGATATATACATGTTTTAGGTCTCAACTTTCGATTGTTGCTTTCTAGTACCTATACTATGGTCTCATGATCCTCTATCCGGTGCATTACACCAGATATATCATCTGTCTTACATTTACTCACGAACACATAATTTAGGTTACACACTTCCAATTTTTGCTTTCTTGTACCTTTACCATGGTCCCCTAGACCCTATATTGGTCCACTACACCAGGTACATTACTTATCGACCATCATAAACATGTGCATGGTGCACGTAAATGCAAGGACCGGTGTATTCCGATGATAATCTTGAATCCGATATCTGATTTCATGCTTATAGGTTGCGGTTGCTGTTACGTGTTCGTGGCTGATCTTTCGCAACCCAATCTCGATGATGAACGCCGTTGGATGTTCTATAACGCTGCTCGGATGCACCTTCTACGGATACGTGAGACACATGCTCTCACACCAAACGCCCGGAACCCCTCGTACTCCTCGGACCCCTCGAACTCCACGTGGCAAAATGGAGTTGCTCCCATTGGTTAGTGATAAAGAGAAATTAGAAGATAAGGTCTGATCTAGCAGAGAAAGGTTATAATGGATGTTTATTACTGTAGAAATGAATTGAGTTCTTTCTTCTTTTTCTTCTCGGATTTAGCTTGGATTATATTGAAAATGAAGCAAGATTATTAACCCCATAGTTGTTACCAATCTACACACCTATTTCTGTGCAACAAAACACATTTTCCCTGTTTTTGTTCAGTTGTGCCAAGTTCTTTAAATCTGTGTTGTGCAGCAAATATATACATAGAGAAAGAACATTGATATAGCAATAATGCAGAAAAAATAGGTTAAAAACTCTACAGATTATTTGCTACATTAGATTATGTTCTTGAACATTGTACTATTCTAGGATTAAGACAATAATCTAAGCTAAAAGCCAGAAATTTTTATGCCATCTTGTGCTAATGAGGTATCCACCAATTCCATTGCTCTGTTTCTTCACTCCTATTGTTAAGCACTCCACATTGTTGATGCATTGCTCCACAAACTTCTCTGTGCTGCTCTTCAAACACAGGCTGCCAAATCACAAACAGAGAAACATTAAAAATTGAATCTTGAATTTAGACAGCATGGATTGTAAGGAACAAAGAATAGGGCTTGTTATTTATTACCAGCTGAGTAATGAAGAGGGCTTTTTTTGTCCTAAAACAAGAACAGAAACCTCAAGCTTCTTGACTTGGCTCATCACAGTGGCCATTCTTGGCCCTTGGATTACTAGTGCTTCCACTTCAACCTGATTTCAAACAACACATTAGAACTCAAGATAAAAGTGAGAAGTTAAAAGGGTCTGTAAATCTTGACTTGAGAGAGAGAGAGAGAGAGAGAGAGAGAGAGAGAGAGAGACCTCAGGTTTGCAGGCCTTACAGAGAGAACCAAGAGAGGTGGCAAGGTAGTGAGAGGAGGAGGAAGAAAGGGTGTCTGAGTTGATGGAGTGAGGAGAGAGAATGTGGAGAAGAGTGAGAATGTCACCCTTGTTGGTGAGATGAGAGAGAGCCCACATCATTGCATGTTTAGAGTGAGAAGATTGATCCACAACCACCATCACTCTCTTCTTCATCACCAGTTCACCACCACCCCATCTCTTGGACGTTGTCATCCATGCTTCTTTGCTGTTTAGCTGCCTCAGATATGAATCTGCACTCGCCATTATCTTCTTCTCTCTCAACAATCTCTTCATGTGATCTTTATAGGTGGTGCGTGGGGTGGGGTGGGGCAAAATGGTCACGTGAATACCTGAACAAATATAGTAAAGAAAATCAATGAAAGGACTCAGCTTTGATGATGAGATGGTGAACCCTTTTATTGTGCCATCCATCAATCAATATCACAAATCTTTTCTTCTTTTCTCAATCAACTTGCCAACCTCACGTGTTTTTGGTTATTTCATATTTTTAACAAAGTTAGATCTTCAAGATTTTCAATTCACTTCAATAAGAATACAAACTCATTTAACTAATAATAGTACGTAGCTTTAAAAACGTTTTCTCATTCCAACTGCACTCAATTTCACACTTTTCGATATGACTTTTGAGCCGTTTCAACTTATAATCATGATCTTAGTATGTTTGTTTAATTATGAATCCAGTTCCAAGTAATCAAGAAAATATGAATTGGTAGAGAAAAATAAGGCTGGCTAAATCAAGAGCCAAGAGCTATTCCAAATCCCAATAATCTAGTTAAAATGTCATTTCATAATTAATCCCAAATTATAATTAAAAAAAGAAACCCTAAAAGTATACTCGATTTATTTGCATGGATTGAAAGGGAAGAGCCTTCCAGTTTTTGAGGTGTTGTAAATGATGGTGTTTGTTTCTTCTCTATTGCAACTGCATATCTACTCATTATCTAGAACCTACCCTACACATTTTAATTTAATTATTTAATATAAAAGTGTTCACAAATTTCTCAAAAAATAAAATAAAAACAAGGGTTCACAAATCACAAAGAGACATCATCAATTAGATTTTTGTATTTTTCGATGTTGTCTATGTGCACTAATTAAAGGTTGTCAGGCACAGAAACCAAAAGAGGAAGAGGGGGCCAATGCAATATTGTGTTAAGATTTGGATGTGTTTTCAAACTTATTATTATTATTACTCTTCTTTTTTAATCATAAAATTTAAATATCAACAATTTTAATCATGAATAAATATTAAAGTCACACACTATTATTACATTGTTATTTTTTTAGAACATTCAAAATGATTTAAAATAATTCTACCAACCATATTAAAATAACATTATTATAACATGCACGTATGTAACTATTACTTAATGATTTAAAGTTGTGACACAAAAAATTAAGACCATTAAAGTGTTAATTAATTAATCATGTTATCACCATAAAACCTGGCTAATTATTTTGTCCTTGTCTTAAAACCAGTAGACAAACGTGTAATTATAACCCATGATTTTATCCTGAATACACAATTCATTCTTACTATTTAAATAAAATAAAATACATTTCGTTTTTTAAACCAAAATAACTCATAAAATAAAAAGATGAAATAGTAGATAAATTGTGTTACATGAAATCAAGATACTGGCTGTCAATTTTCAGACAAATGTCAGATAAATTTTCTTGGGAATATCATTTTTGGTGGGGGTAAAACATGGAAAACATAAAATTTCCAACCTTCATTGATTTCAACTTTGAAAAGTTCTGAACATTAGTTGCAAGATTAAGACCAATCACTCATACTCTTCCATGCATGTGAATACACCTTTTTCTCCCCAACCCATCTGTAAATAATATAATTTGAACCGAACGAATAACTGTTCAAACTTATTTGGAAGATAATCAAACTTGAAAACCTATGTATGAGCTTGTTTAATAATTAATCACTGAGGTTTAGATGAGTTGAAGTAGAGTCGAGCTTTAGATTTTATCAACCACAAAAGTATGTTCAAACTTATTGATATGTCAATTGAATCGAGCTCAACCATCGAGTATTGAATAATTTGTTTGATTTTCAGTATTATGTTATCTTCATTGCATCAACTTCCTTGGATGTTTGCTTTACATCATGGACTATTTGATAGAAGCCCAGACTTTAATTTTGAGCCCGGCCCAATACAGAATGTATCCAGTGTTTAAACATTCTGTAGCCCCTTATGCTATTGGGCTTTGCAGTAGGCCCATTAAAGAAAGCAATAATGGGCCTATATTCGATTGAAGTTGGGCCCTGGTAGAATATAGCATTTGTACCCAACATAAATAGGTACAATGAAGCTAGTGGGGTACATCTCATTTCCAGACGTTCTTTCAATTCTATACAAATACGTTTTTACGATAATGCCCTTCTCTAAATAATTAATTTAATGGCAAAGAGAATGTTCCCAATGTGCAAGGAGAATTAAGTAGTCAAAAAGTTTTGTTTGTATTCTATGCTTTATCTTTAAATGTTCATTAAGTTGTTGTTGGCATCTTAATATCTTATTTATTTTAAAGAGATAACCCCTCAAAATACTACTTTTCTTATAACAAATCCACAAAATACCACCCAACATAACTTAATATCAAAAACTACCACTTTTTGAAAAAATGACCAAAATGTCCTTATGTGTTTAATTGATATATGTTTTCCAAATTAATTCATTAATATCCATATGATTTTTGACCCGATCCGAACCCGAAGATGGTATATAGGCTGGAAACCTTGCTAGTCGTATGTTGGAACTTTCTACAGAGTCAAGACAGTCTTGATCTTGATCTGTTTATTTGTTCCAAACAGACTTGATAGGTGTAACAATGCCACGTATCGCCTCGGAAAAAGATCCGTCCAAAATGGTATCAGAGCCTAGGTTTTATTAAGAACTAAATTTATATTTATTATGTTTTATCTATAATTAACTTTGGTGAGGAGAATCATTCGAGAAAAGAATGGATCTGGGCGAATGTCCAAGATGTATATTCTACAGGAGATATCGTCAAATTTTGACGATGTATGCTCAAGAGCATCGAGATCAGGTGACATATTGGCACAACCAATATGCCGAAAAAGAAGAAGCAGGCGCCGACGAGGAAACTTTGAGGCAGTGTGAGAGACGAGCCGCATATTATATGGGCTACCTCACAGTAAACGAGATATTATATTGCGATCTGATGAATCATCAGGAAGCAGCTCATCAAAATCATGTCTGATGGTGCATCTAATATGGACGACTGTCCAAGATGTAGATCATTCAGGGAATATCGTCAAATGTTGACGATAAAAGCGCAAGAGCATGTTGAAGGGGTAATGTATTGGAACCACCAATACGCCCAAAAACAAAGAGAAGGTGCCACTACCATTGAATTGAGGCGTTGCACCAAACGAGCAGAGTATCAAATGGACCTCCTTGACATAAACCATAGGTTACAGGAGGACATAACCAACCACCAGACGGATGACCATCGGTTCCATAGATTCTGATGGAAGACCAGAAGTGGAAGGAGATACAACCAGATACCTCTAAGATTTCTTCAGATCTTAGAGAAATCCAGAAGACGGTGCAAAGTTATGGTGACCACCATAAACACATACCGGCACAAGTTCATCAGATCCAAGGCCAACTGGAGACGATGATGAGAATTCAACAAGAGACTCTTGAAATCGTTCATGATATTCAAAAAAGAGTCAAGAATCTGGAGAATCGACCAAGTTCTTCCGGAGAAAGAAAACGTATAAATTTCGGAACAGTTCCCTATCTTCACCGAGATGGGAAACCAACTGAAGTTGTACGACCCATGACCAATGATGAAAAGCTTATTGCCATCATCAGAGGAAAATCCGTTACCAACAAGTAATGGACTTCGAAAGGATAAATCTGCAAGATCTGGAGGACTTAAAAGAATCCTTTGCGGGATTAAGTCTTATAGATCTAAAGATGAATGCAGGAGAAGAATCTGCCTTGGTCACTCGTGATCGACAACAGCAGAGACCACCAGTCAATCCCAATGTAGCAGAAAGTTCTGGATCACATGAAGTGGTGGACGAACGAATGCCGCACGTGGGGGATTTCACCACAGGAGAACATCCTATTGGTATAAGAGGAACCCGACTACGTTCCAAAAGGCCAAATCTTATGAATACGCCTTATGGAAAGTCACAGCTTGACCCTATACATCCGTATGGGTTGATGCTAAATCTGGATATTCCAGATTTCAGGAATCGCGAAATCCTTATTGATGATTGGGCATCGGCTATGAGGATTGCTGCAGGAACACTCGATCTTACTAAAGACTCATTCATTCTATTACTAGAAATGAGTCTAGAAGGATCAGTCAGGATCGCGTGGGATATGACATCACCAGATATAAAGAACAATGTTACAGCTGGTGATTCATTAAAGACGATTGTTGATAATATGGCAAAATTATTCAAAATCCAGTTTATCGGCATCGGATTTTTTGAAGGAATAGAGGAAGAGAAAAGAAGAAGATATAAACAAGCCCTCTATAGCCTCGAGTTACATGATATTTGTCATATTGATGAATATATCAAGCTTTTCACCGAGTACAGATGGAAGTCCAAGGTGGAAGATCAAGAAGCTTCGCAGTTATTCTTTGCGAAGATTCCAAGTCCCTGGAGAGAAATGTTGATCAGGGAATACAAGCAGGCAGATGATATGGATACAGTAGCTAGAAGGATGTCTTTCCTGAAAGCTAAGCTATCCGAATGGTGTCATCAGGCACAGTTCTACAAGAACTACAAGAGATTAAGAGGAATCAATAAGATGGTTCCCTTATGTTGCGAAGAAAACGACATTCCAACAGTCGTTGGAGGTCAACCACGGAGGCATAAGAGGCAGAAACAACGAAGCCATCCATACCACCGTGGAAACAACAACAGGAGAGGCAATCGCCGGTCTTCATGGAGACCAAGAAGGGTTTGGTCAAAACAAAAAGCCCGAAGTTACAAAACTGGGCAAAGACCAATACCAAACAGGAGAAGAACTTATACAGGTTCTAATCAAGGAAGTACCAGCAGAACTCCAGGAAGGAGAACTTTCAGACGAGCTCACACTCGAGCCAATGAAAGTTTCAAAGACTGTAATTGCTGGACGTGCGGAGCAAGAGGGCATATCTCAACAGACTGCCCAGAAAATGAGAAACGAGGTATTAGACAGTTCGAGGCAACACCCGAACTTGAAGAAGCTGTCTACTATCAAGATCTCATACAGGTGTATCAATTTGAGGATATACCCTCAGATGAAAGCATCTATGAAGAGGAGATCTATTCTGAAGATGGAAGTGAATCCAGCTCAGAATCAGAGTGAAGAAGAAATTCTTCAAACAACGGTGAGAGAAGATATGTCAGGATATCTCTCCCACACTACGGTGTCCCATAAGACTCTAATGAGGATTATGAAGGAAGACTCCAAGCTTCAGATGTATTCTTAAGAAAGGAATTCATTGAAATCCCAAGAATCTTTGAGGATTTTGCAAGGGTGGTTCTTCCAGAACTCATACAATCTCCAACCATAAAGGAGATCGACATGAGGATCCAAGATCAACCCGTCTTTAACAGGAGCCAGAGTCTCAGAATTGAGCCCAGACGGATGTCTTTCCAACAAGACAGGCTAATGAGTAGCAGCCGTTGGGAAGAAAAAAGACCGAGTACAATTCAGCAGGTCCCAAATGTTTTCAAAACACAAGGAGAGCTGAAGTGCCCGGAAGGATGGAGAGGAGTTGAAGTAATATTTGACATTACTCAAAGGGAAAATACACTTCCCTGTAATGCCCTATATTACCTCCAACAACCTATAGTCGGAAGATTTCAAGGAACCCTAAAAATGGGTGAAATGGAATTGACTATCGGAGGAGTTCCAGGAAGAATCTCAGATCAGTTGATACTGGGAATTGAATTTCTCGAGGAACACAAACCTTGGGAGAGATTACAAGAAGGAATGGAGTTCACAGTGGCCAACAAAAGATATCGAATCAGATGACCACTAGCCCATTCTCCATATACATTTCAATCGGAATGATATATGAAGAATACAAGGCCGAATATTTCGCCGCCTACATCGATTCAGGCGCCGGGATATGTACTGCAAAGCAGGAGGTTTTCCCTAAGGAAATTGGTGAAGATCTACCAGCTATCGCAGGGAGAGATTTCTCTAAAAGGATTCTTATCCTTAACCGAGGAATCAAGCAAGCGGAAATCATGATCGGTGGAGCAGGAGGTACCCCATGGTACAAAGTCAAGATGCCACCAATCTATTTCCATGATACAGGCGCAGATGTTTTGCTAGGTAACAATTTCCTACAAACATTCAAGCGCTTTACACAGGAAAATGAGACAAGAAGGCTTATTTTCACAACACTATGTGATCATAAGATCATTGTCCAAAGATTACGAGAGGCATTCTACAGAAAGATGCCAATCACGTTTCGCAGCAAGCGTGGTGATGATGCCAAACTTCAAAATCCAAAAATGGCGGATAGAAGGAGATTTGGCGATGCACTTTTATCCTACCGACTATCCTACCGACAATTTGGTCATACAAGACCAGGGACCAAGGCGTGGGATAATCACTTGTATTCATTTAGGGTACAAGATGAAGAAGACGTTCCTCCAATTGTTTTTGCAGAATTGCTAAGCCAATTGGAGAATCAGTCGAGTGAGATCTCCATTGAAGAACATATTTCACTCGAGGATATCAAGAAGAAAATCCAAAGGAATTACAATGAAGACCCTTTGGCATGGTGGAACAAGAACGAGCTCAAAGCATCCCTAAAGGTGAAAGCCGGAAAGGAACACGAGTTCGTAAGATTCAAGCCCATCCTTATGAACCAAGTGGATCGTGAGGATATGCAGAAGATACTTAAGGAACATCTGGACCTTAAGCTTATCTCACCAGGAGTTTCTCCATACAGCAGCCCGGGATTTCTTGTTAGAAATCATGGAGAAATCAAGCGAGGAAAGCCAAGACTTGTTATTAATTACAAAGGAATTAATAACATCTTGGAGTTCGATGGATACTACATCCCGAGTAGAGAACACCTTGTCAACAGCATCAAAGGTGCTAAGGTATTCTCTAAGTTCGATTGTAAGTCTGGATTTTACCAGATTATGATGGAGGAAGGAAGCAAGAAGTTTACAGCCTTCTCCACACCACAAGGACATTATATCTGGAACGTGATGCCTATGAGATTGGCAAACGCTCCTCAGATATATCAGAGAAAGATGGATAATCTTTTCAAAGATTATTTCAGTTTCATGTTCGTATATATTGATGATATACTCATCGCCTCTAAGAACATGAAAGAACATCTCAAACATTTGGAAATCTTTTCAGATGTTTGTCACAAGGAAGGATTGGTGCTTTCTGAGAAGAAGGCAGTGATCGCTACAAGACAGATCGAATTCCTTGGAATTGAGATCGATGAATCTGGAATCATCCTACAAAACCATATTGTGGAAAAGATTCAAGGATTTCCAGATATCCTCAAAGACAAGAAACAACTTCAAAGTTTTCTCGGAGTTGTTAATTTTGCTGGTATGTTTATAAACAATCTGGCAAATTACAGGAAGGTGTTTAGCCCATTACTAAAGAAGGATGCAAAATTCATTTGGGAAGATAAACACCAAGAAGGGATTAAGCAACTCAAGGAGGTTTGTAAACAACTTCCAAAACTTGCTATACCCCAAGACGAGGATGAACTGGTTCTCTACACAGACGCCAGTGACCATTGGTGGGCAGCGGTTCTTATGAAGGCTACACCAGATGGAGAAATGCCATGCAGATACTGCAGTGGGTTATTCACAGACAGTGAAGCCAAATGGCATATCAACGAGAAGGAGTTCTTCGCAGTCAGAAAGGCATTCAAGAAATGGCCTTTATTCTTACTAGCCAAGAAGTTCATCCTGAAAATCGATAATTCTAGTGTCAAAGCTTTTCTGAAAAATAAAATTGAATCTAAACCAGAAAAAGCTAGGATACAAAGATGGCAGGCTGAATGTCAATATTATAATTATGATATTGTCATTGTGAAATCTAATGAGAATGTTCTTGCAGATTTCTTGACACGAGATGGAAGGACACGTCGCTGACGAGGTCCTCAAACGAGAAAGGCAGCTCAGGGAAAACCTAGAGAGCCTACAACGAGGCTTTGATACTTTATGTATCAATGCAGAAGTTGCCCAGCGACTTCAACAGGTTGATCAGAGATCCGTCTCTGGTCTAATACGAGCATGCCAGAACGCACATGGACAATTGTTCAATGTGTTACAAGGGCCTATCCTTCAGGCTGCATCTCCAACGGTGCAAAAGAGGGAAATAAGAGAACGGGTCTCTAACCCGATTGTTATGGATTCAAATACCATAACCGAGCGTTCTTCAGGTGATGCATTCCTTGAGGATGCACCAACTGGGACAAATGTTGAAGCTCCGGTGTCAAAACCCGAGTCTTCAAATCAACCCAGCACCTCTGGGGTAAAAGAGGGAGAGTTGAACCTAAGGCCACAAACTGGTAAAAATAAGGTTCAAATTAACGAGATTTTTGTTTCTTCACCTATGCAGGATTACCAAAAGCAATGGGAGAAACTTATCACAAGACAGGGTATTCACCCAGAGAGGACGGTTATCGATGCCTCTGGAAAATATCCTAGAGTTTGGATGAAACCAGGAAGTCATCCAAATGAAGTACAAGAATGGTATAATTTTGGAGCTCTTGCTTCAGTTTATACTGTTTCACCAAATTTCCCAGAAATTTCGAAATTACCGAAATGGATAGGAACGGCGGTACACGAGACTTGGGTCAATAATCAATATTTGGCCAGGGGAGATATTCTGGAGTTATATTTTTTCAGTGCAGCTCCAGAACCAGCTAAGAAGGGTTTCCATGAAGCCTTTCACTTTATCAAGCTTAGGAGACCAGATGGGAACGCTTTGAAAAATGTCAAGGCGGAGAATCCAGAAGATACTCCAATCTTAGTAGGATCGTTCTCAGAAGATGACGCTTCTACTAGACGAGCATGGGGTCTTTGGGTTTGTCTAACTGAGATGGACAAAGTCAAATACAACTTCAAGTTCTTTCACAATTCAGCAAATGGATCTTTCATGCTGAATTCCATGACAGGAACTACTACAAGCTTTGCAGAGGATCTCTTTGAAACTAAAAGAAGAATCCTTTGGGAAAACAAGATACCGGCAAGCAAAGAGACTTACCGGAAGTTCTGCAACATGGCACATATTGGCAGATGGAAAGATCATATTTGCCAAGCATGCCCGGAGCAGAAACAACCCGAGTTTGGGAAAGGGTTTCGATCCAAACCTGACAGACGAGAAAAAAGAGCAGAAGATGACAAAGGGTTTGCTCAAAAGAAAAGCTATCCGAGGGGTCCACGAAGGCCAAACTTCAAAGATTCCCCGACAGAGTAAGATGGGCTGAGTCACGCCCACTAACATCACATGCGAGAAAGTCACGGGAAAGAAAAAGTAGATTCCCCGACAATCTCACATGGGGTGAGTCACGAGAAAGGAAAAGCTGGCAATCACGGACTCAGTGGTTGATCCACTCACAAAAGGTGGACAGCTGGCTTAAGCAAGTTTGAAATCCGAATTTCAAGTCCGGATTTCCATCTATAAATAGATCGAGTAGAAGGAAGCTAAGGACATCAACCATTCTCCATAGTTTTCTTCAAAATAAAATAAAAATCTTCTCTGTAATAGTTTAAGTTTTCTGAGTTTAGTTTTTAGTTTATGTATCAACGAGTGATAGCCATCTCAATGAGAGGCTAATTCTATATTCTCCTCCCAAAAGGAGTTTATAGATAATGTAATAAATATTTATTTGTTCTTAATAAAAGAGAGGCTTTAGCTTCAACGTGTCTCCGTTCGATTTATTTATCTGTTGGAAGGATTCCTTGTACACCTGGTGTAGGAAACGAACCAAGGTTGTGCTGGGCAGTTGCTGAAGGAGCTGGATAACTTGTAAACCAACTTCCCAGAGAGCGAAGTTGAACAGTGAGGAGCTGTTCGTAAAACGGTTTAGGGGCAGTGATTTTCCAGCTGGTGGTGTTGCGAGCCACCTCACCCGGTGCTGTTCTGGTCAAAGAAAGGTATGATCTGCAACAGATTAATTTATTTTACGGAAGCATGTTGGGCCTGATAAATTTATATACTTTGTTTGGATCAAGAATTAATTATATGGAAATAAAAATGAAAAGGTTTGGAAAATTGGTTTTAGAAAGTCAACAAGGGTAATGAGGTAATTTTTGATGAAAAATGTGGTAGAATGTTATATTAAGTTATATTTGATGGTATATTGTGATAATATTTTATCTTCAATGGCAAAATTTTATGTTGTTATATCCAAAGTGGTATTTTGAAGTACTAACTCTATTTTAAATCTCTATTTTGAACTTTATATTAGATATTATTATACTTTACAAAAAATTGCTATATTGTAGACCATCAAATCTGCAAAGGGTAAAATCGTAAAAGTGTATAGTGTAGGATCTTGTAATTGACACGAAAATCCAGAAAAGCTGACCAGTGTCTGAATTCCGATATATGCTCTCTCTCTCCTCTCTCTCACACTCTCCTCTCTCTCTCTCTCTCTCACACACACACACAGGAGCCACCGTTTAACCTTACTCCACTTTTTAAAAAAAACTTTCCGTTGTCTGCTCAGTGCTCTCTCTCTCTCTCTCACACACACACACACAGCCAACAAGCAGCTGAAACCAGCTCCGACGAGTCAAAGAACATTCTCTACACTCATTTCGTATATATCCACAGCTCAGAAATGCCGCCGCCTATCACAACCGGCGCCCTCCTCCTCCTCCTCCTCGCGGTCGGCGGGTTCCTCCCACGCGCCGCCGCGAAGTCGACCATCGAGCCGTGCTCCAACGCGGACACCTGCTCGGCCCTCGTCGGCTACACGCTCTACACCGACCTCAAGGTCTCGGAGGTGGCCTCCCTCTTCTCCGTGGACCCCATCTCCCTCCTCCTCACCAACGCCGTCGACATTTCCTACCCCGACGTCGAGAACCACATCCTCCCCTCCCAGCTCTTCCTCAAGGTCCCAATCCCCTGCTCCTGCGTCGACGGCATCCGTAAATCCAGCTCCGTCACCTACAAGACCCGCCCTTCCGACACCCTCGCCTCCATCTCCTCCGCCGTGTACGGCGGCCTCGTGTCGGCCGACCAGATCAAGGACGCCAACCCCAAGGCCGAGCTCTCCGATCCTTCGGTGATCGGCGTCGGAACCCAGCTGAACATCCCTTTGCCCTGCACCTGCTTCAACAACTCCGACAACAACTTGCCGGCGGTCTATATGTCGTACGTTGTCAAGGACGTCGACACCCTGTCGGGGATTGCGGCGAGGTACGTCACCACTGTCAGCGATTTGATGAATGTAAATGCTTTGGGCTCTGCAGATATTAAGGATGGTGATATTCTTGCAATTCCATTGTCTGGTTAGTCATTCTTCTTACTAGCTTGTAATTAATTTCATTTGATTCTTGATGCCAATAATGCATTCCAGTTGTTTGATGAAATGTATGATTAGATTTTAAGGATTTGACAGCCTAGTCCTCTATGTTTCAATCTCGTATTTCATTTCATTTGTGTATTAAGACATTGTTACTCTGGGCTTGGATGAACTAGTCAATGGAATCGAGTAAGATTGAAGTATGGTAAATGATAGAGGATCTTGTGAAGTGCTTGCTAAGAGAACCTAAAATTCCTTGCAGTTTTCGAGCCTTTTAGCGCCTCGTAATTACGTGGTTGTTCCATCTAGATACTTGTCTTCTTTTCTTACCTAAGGCTTATCATCTTGTCTTAGGAGTTGATGTTATTCTCAACGGCCTAAAAATGTTGTCTTTTTGACAAGTTTCCTTAGTTAATTATAAATTGTCAAATTGCATACTTGTTTGTGATTTATGGTATAAAAACTTGGTGGGGTTTTAGGGTCATTGTCTGATATAAACTGCTTATGTTATAGCTGAGATAGTCTCTTCTTCGATTCTTTTTTCATCAATTTTGTCGATGACTCACAAGATCACTAAATGCACAGCTTGTGCATCTAATTTCCCAAGATATGCGTCCGACTATGGCTTAGTTGTCCCGAATGGAAGCTATGCGATAACGGCCAGTCACTGTGTGCAGTGCAGTTGCGGCCCAGGGAGTCGCAAGTGAGTAAGCATTTTGCTTAGAACAAGTCTAGACCACTGTGTAAGAAAAGCATCTTAACAACTTAATGGTGTCTTTGCAGTTTATACTGTATGCCAGCTTCATTGGCCGTTTCTTGTTCGAGCATGCAGTGCAGATCCAGTAATCTCATGGTGGGAAATGTCACTGCACAACAATCAGGTGGTGGATGCAACGTGACATCTTGCAGCTACAATGGCTATGTGAACGGGACCATTGCTTCTACGTACGTTTTTCAACTGGTTCTTAGCGGAGAAAAAAAGGGTTGGCCAAATGTGTTTAACCTATAAATGATTGTTGACTCCGAGTTTTGTTGTTCCATTTACAGGTTGTCCACGTTCCTCCAACCTAGATGCCCAGGTGACCCTCTTGATCTTAAGTTGGCTTCACATTTTTTTTGATCATAGGTTTTCTAATGATTTGACTCGTCATGTTTAGTTGATATTCATTGTAATGATGTCATACTATACGCGTGATGTTTTGTGTTATATCATGTTGACAAAGAGCCAAATTATAACGATTTATTAGTGGGTTAATGTTAATTCACTACTTCTCTTATAAGACACGAGTTTGAAGTCATTATAACTTTTCGTGTTCGTTTTTTGCTCAATTATCTATGCAGGATCGCAACAATTTCCTGCACTAACTGCTCCACCAACAGTACTCCCAAGTTCCATCTTTTCTCCGGCACCAGCCCCATCGGAATCTGGCGGTTTTCCATCAACGAACCCTAGGTCCGTTGTCCCCTCGTCTGGAGCAGTTCTTGGATTTCCACCAGCAAGTGGACCAACAGGGAGCACCACCGGTGCTTCTGCTGCTTGCTCGTTGACGAACCACTTTACAAGCTTTCCCGTAGTGCTTGTGCTTGGTTTCGTTGTCAAGTTCGTATTATCAACATTGCTATAACCGTGCCGCGGGAGAGAAGCATTGGGGCCTTGTCTTGCTTGGTTTTTGTTTATGGTCCCATGAGTGTTGTATTTAGACAATGTGTAGCATTTGTTGAGAAAATATTAGATGCATTCCTAGTTTTCTTCGAACTTTCTGCTCTATAATGTTGGTGTATTTTGTGCTCATTCTTGCATAAATGCAAACAGGCTTTGAGTTGAGGTTATAGAGCTTTTGATATTTGAGTTTCATTTAAGAAAAACTATTAATTCTTTGTAAGGTATAAACCAACACCAAAACGGGCCTAATTTGCTGACTAATTAAAATATCTGGGTTATTTTGTAATATTGAAAAATATGTAGGCGGAAATGTAATTTGACCGTAATAGAAGTACCTGATTGCAAAAGCCGAATCTAAAACAAATCGTTAATCATTAGTTCATTTGCAGCTGAAGCGAATTTCATATGCTTACGTAAACAATAATCACAAATCGTCTGAAACCCTAAGAGAGAGAAAATTATGGTCGGTCACGTTTCGTTGGAGGTGGCGAAGACGGTGTTGAGGTGGCTGATGTGGCTTGGGCCGCCGTCGAAACCTGCCACCACCACCAGCACCGCGATTCGCCGCCGTCAATCGAGGAAAGAGGCGGCTTGGATATCGAAGTCTACGATCGGAAAATGAACGGCTTCGCCAATTGCTTGAGAAAAATCTCAATCTTCTCCAAGAGATATCTACTTCACCTACTTTGATACATGATTGCCCATCTGATGTATGTACCCCCCCCCCCCCCCCAAAGCTCAAGGTTGGGTGTAATTGGTGGTGAAGTTTTCTGTTATTTTTTTCCTGATTTTTTAATTAATTGCAGCTTCATGATCGGATTTTGGGTGCTGTTAATTCTGAGAGATTCCTGAATGAACTTGAATCTCTCCGTCAAAAACCTGGCTGGAATTTCCCGTTCGATGAGCCATCAGGTTTTTCCGATTTCCTTTAGTTCTTATTTTTGCGTCTTAGTTTTTGTAAACTTAGGATTCATATCAAATCAATTGCTGTAGAAAGTTATAATGTTGGTTTTGTATTGGATAGCTCAAGTAGCTGAGATTTTGTTCTAACTTTGGCTAATTGTGTGCTTAACTATTCTTCTTGTGTTTTCTTGGAAACCGTTTAAAGTTTGTGAAAATCATGTTTGTTTAAACTTGAATTTTAGTAGCATTTATAAGTTGTAGAGTGTCAGTGTTGCTCTGGAAGAGTTTGGCAGAAAAGTACATCCTGTTAATATTGATGATTGTTCTTTCTAATGCGAAAACATAATCAGTTGAAGATCTGGAGAAAGCAGAGGTTTTGATTAATATCGATCATGAAGAGCCAAGTTGGTGGGTGTGGGTATCCGAGGATATGACACCCAATAAAATTGAAGAGAAGAGTGGAATTGACAATGAAAGTTATGTAATTGTGAGTGAGGAACATGTGGTGGATGGCGTGGCTAACTTTATGGCTCGATGCCTTTTAGTGAACCCAAATTCTCTGGTATGTAATCTTGATGGTGATCTGCATTTTTTTATTTTTTCCTTTTTGTTACTGTTCTTATGTGTAAAACCTCACGATATTGTTATTATTGGCAATGCAGAATTTGACCCCTATGGAGCTACAGAAAGGTAGAAGACTCTTACAGTAGTTTATGGCATTATATACTGCAAAGTTACACAATTATATAGACATAAATACAAAACAGTGATTGTTTTCTATCTCGTGCAGCCTTGATGAAAGCACTGAAAGGTGTGAATAAAGTAGAGAGAATGCTAGACATTTGGCATGCTGGGAAGTTATTTTACACCCTAGCGACATGGGGTCTTGCTCTGGCTAGGTAAGTCTTGAGCATAATACAGGCTATTCTAACTTGCTATGTTTTGATATGGTTAGCTTAATACTGAATTATTTCTGCCAAAATGCTTTGTGACCTTAAAAGTATATCAAGATGACCACTCGTCTTCATTATCATCAATGACGAATGTCATTTAGGCTGAGACTCATGGTTGATGTTTGGCTGTTTCTGCGATTTGCAATTTGATCTGTTTTTAATTGCTGTCTTCAGGATTTATAACATATGTGTGGTAAATGACTATGGTTTGATATAAGATTGGGTTCTATAAGGATTGGACATAACATAATACATTTTTGCTTGAGCGAACAAACATACATAAACGAGTTGGTGTACTCTGTCTACTGGATTCAAAGAGAGATTCTTAATGTTATGTAAGAGTTGCTCTTTAGGAACCTGAAAAATGGAAAATTGAATTTGAAAATGATCTGATTATTGTGTATTTCATCCATCTAGAGGCCCCTATCTCATTTACTTCATTGCTTGATATGCATAGCAGCTAAGCAACTAGTAAGTTTATGTACTTAACAGCGCTTCTATTTTGCAGTATTTACCAAGGTCGTGCTATTCTGAAACTTGCTACGCTTGGTGTCCATCACACGAGCAAGGCAGCTCTAGCGGTCCTATGATGATCAGTTCCATTCTTGTAAATAAATGCTGATGCTTCGAGTTTCATGATGATTACATTGTAACATACTCAGTTTCTTCCATCTGTTGTCAAATGTACATACAAGTGACAAATAAAGTTGATTGTGCAGACTCCAAAATGTACATTGATACAATTGCTGATTGGGATATATGTACATCTTATTTATATCTTGTGTTTTACATGAAATTCTAAGAACATCAACAGTGTAAATTAAATTATAAATATTTATTGGTTAAAAGCTTTGAAGTCATATTCTAAGAAGTATTGAGAATAATTCATATCAGCCACAATACTATTCTTGAAAAATTAGTAAAGGGAAAGGTTCAAGAAATTGTTTTGAATAAGTTTGAAGGATTTCAGGACAATAAAAGACAATTCTGGCCTCGAAAGACATAATTAAACAGTCAATTCTCCTTGTAATAAGAGGATGTGTCTAACTTCATTGGCCAAGTCAGTGACATGCTTGTCTTCAACTCCTGCAAAAGAATTATGCAACTATGTAATAAAACTATTTTATCCATTTTGGAATATATTAAAAATAAAATGAAATGGAAAAAAATAATTTCCTTACCTATATGAGAAAGGGCACTTTCCAGTTTGAAGAGGTACTCCCTGTTTGGTCCTGAGGGGCCTTTTGCCTTAACTATTTGCCTGCAAAATAGCAAATGTGACAAGAAATATCAAACATAGAATTCAGATTTTGTTTTCAATGTTTGGTTCTAACAACCAAAACCAGATAAAAATCGAAAAAATTGAAAGATCACAATTCTGGATTAATGTTGACAAGGTTAAGAAGCTTATAACCGAACATACATGGCGATTTCTTGGAGTGAAGCTGGTCCCAAATAGTTCTGGTTCAGCTTCTTGTCTGGAGATGCTATGTATCTGAACAGTTAGAATGTAAGTTTTTCGGACAGAGAAATAAGAGATGCAAGAAATGGAGGCTGAAACTTACACCATAACATTGGAAACGAGGGGGGTTGAAGCAGTTGGATCCTGAAACAAGTTTCACAAAAAACTCAGCTTTATCTTCATCAAAACTTTCGTAATCTGAAGGAAAATATGACGAAAATTCTTGAATTAAGAGTACACTTGTTACAGTGAAAAAGTCGACATAAGCCTTCTTGTCATACTGCTTCTCCCTCACTTCCAAATGCTACATGCAATTTGGAAAATAACTGTTTCAGATAGTTGAGAGAAGGCTATGGATAATCGATGATTTTAGTAGTTGAAGTTCTTGATTTGTACATTTGCATCAATAAGGAATTTGTTTGCAAAAATGTAAAAATCTACCTCTAAAGCAGTGAGTTGATCTTCCTTGCTGGTTATTTTGTAAGCAGCGCCCCACTGAAGCACGATAATAACTACTCATCAGGTTCATGTAAAACACGACCATACATACAAAGATATCACGGTTCCACCTCATCGAAATGGTACTATCATAAAAAGGAATTATCTAAAGAAAGTATGAACTAATGATCATTGGAAAATCTCAGGTTCCAACAGCTTTTCTATTACAAAACTTAGCAACTAATAATAGAAGATCATAAATCTCCAGAGGCACAGTGACAACCAATTCTTCGAAATAATTTTGTATTCTAACTTGGCAACTCTTTCATTGGCAACCAAATAATATCTTCATCATTTTTCTCCCGAATCATTCTATTCTCATTGGACTACTATACCATGGAATTGCATGAACAAAAAAGCAGAATCTAAGATTTGACTAAAGCAAACACGAAAAAAGGAGAAACATACGCATACTTCGCCCCGGGCAGGCTCCAACGTGACCGTTCTGCCCGGAAACTCAGGAGTCCCTCTATGATCTGTGCTTCCTGCAAATGAAAACCAACTTTTAATCCTCATTGCTGTTTCTAAACCTTGGACTTTAGTGATCACATTGTTAAGAATGCAAACTTTTTTTTCAGTTTCAAACACACAAACGAACTTGAATTAAATCATTAAATCACTAAATCCTCAACTCTAACAATCATTAAATCATTCCCATTACAGCAAAATTATGAAAAAAAGCTCATTTTTTTGTACCAACTCTGATAGCCCCAAAACAAGATCAGAACAGACTTTTTAGGCACAATAAACTTTTCTTTACCACTTTCTCCCCAAAATGCAAAAACCCATCAATAAATTTCTTGAAAAATTACACAGACAAACCCTCAAGAACCGATCACACCAAAATTAGTACGGACAGCAAAACAACATAAACACATATCGATCATCAAAACTCAAAACCTTGGTAGAACACACGGCGGTGGTCTCTGATGAAACCCACGTGGCGTTCGTCGTAATGAAAGCCAGTTTTCCATATCAGCGACCCGTACCCGAATACCCACATCGCCATTTCCAATACTGGTTTAGCTCAAATTTTTGTGGGTTTTTTTCCCAAAAGTATTTTTCACTCACTCAATCTGAAGCAGAGATCATAGCCCAGATGAGTGCGTGAGCAGATTAGTGTAAGAACACAAGAATTTATCCATGTGTTAAGCAAAAATGTAAAAAATAAATTAAAATTTGGAAAATGTGGTTTAACAAATCAGGTAACGACATTTCATGAACAGGTGGGTAATTCAGTTGATGAAGATGAGCCCAATCTCAATATTAAGACCCACTTTGTTATTTGGGCTTTACAAATTGGGCTTTAGAAATAATTGGGCTATCGAATTTGGGTGGGCTTGCTCAAATATGGGAATTTCCACTAAAAACTATTATCTTATTATAATATTGTAATTTATTTGGTTCAAAGAATTTGATGAGAAAATCTCTTGCTTTGGTATAATATTGATATTGTTTATCTAAAAAGTATTGATTTTGGCTCATGATCTTTCTATTATTGTAATTTTACATTTTTTTGAACAACAAATATTTGAATAGATTAATTTATCACGAGATTCTAGAGGTATTATTATTATTATTATTAGTATAATGATTACTACTATTTACTCATTGTACTCTCTCAATATTTTTTTGGTAAAATAAAATTTATTCATGTATAATATAACCAAGTTTAGTTAAGATGACTTAGTTTTTTTTATGGGTTATTTGTTTTAAATTGAAATTACGAGTTCATTAGCTCACATATTTTCTTCAAATAACTACATTTCATGGCTGCAAAACTAGACCCCTTTCCAATAATACAAAAGTTCAATTTTACAACGGATAATACGTAACAAAAAACATTACAAAGTTTGAAATAAAGACGATTGTACAAAAACATAACAAAGTAAGTAAGGGTAGGTGCAAATGAGAACATTTGCTCCATAATCCCATGTCTCACTCGTACACCACTATCAAAATTTATATAGTTTTGAAAGTAGTTTTAATTAACAATTTAAATTAACTATCAAAACAATATAGTTCGTTAGAACGGGTGAGACACGAGATTATGGGATGCTTCATCTTCATGGCTCTTCCTGAGAAGAATTCTTGAGATGGGCCTTTGATTTCACATCGGATTCATTGATGTCTGAAGAGATATTGGGCTGAGAGCTGTGGGCCACAACAGGCAGTTCATGGGCTTTGGCCCCATCGAATTGTTGGGCCGAGTTGTCTTTGCTTTTGCCCCATACCACACTGTAAAGCCCAAAGACAATGATCCCTGCTCCTATTATGCTGCCATTTTAAAACCATGTGTCATTCACTACCAAATTATATTACAATTCCTTATAATAATTATCGAATTGGATCTTCTGTTACATTTAACGATGATAGTACCTTCCGAGATGAAGCTGCTCGGCCAAAACAATAGGCCCCCAAGAAAGCAGTGATGATCATACTGAGGGGACTGAAGGCCGTGACGAACACAGGACCTCGAAGCTTGTTCACCACACCCTGCAAGTAATACGCTATTCCCGAACAGACGATACCCTACAATTCATAATTCACATTTATGAAAATCGACTTGATTGATGGGTAACAAAGCTTCGTCTCGTGTTTCACTCACAGTATAAATAGCAGCAACAAGCCTAGAATCAAAACCAAGCTCCCAAGCACTCTTACGCCTCTCCATTATTGCAGCTACTATCCCACTTTCGATTGTTCCCATGAGACATATCAACGATGTCAATGACAGCTCAGCAGGATACTCTTTCAACGTATTATTCTGTCCAAATCATAATAAATATACCAAATAATTTAGATTATAATTTAATCGTAAATAAATAAGTCCAAGAAAATAAAATGAATAAATTAATTACTTGCAAAATGAAGAAAGCAGCCCAGCCCACTATGCAGCCGAGCAACATGATGGTGCCGGAGACCCAGTGCTGGTCGGCGGCGGTGCGGCGTCGCTGTGGTGGGCGCCGCCGTGGGAGTACCAGAGGATGTTTACGGTGGGGCCTTTGTACAGCGTCATCACCATTGCTCCGGCGACCGTTACGACGGTGCCGACCACCTTCGCTATGCTGGGCTTCTTTTTCAGGTTCACTTTTTCCATCCTGATTTATTTTTTTCATGCATATATGGAATTGTATTTTATTTAATTAATTGAGTTAGAATTTAGAAAAAATTAACAAAATGAATTAAAATTGAATATACCTGAAAATGACAGCCATGATGAAGGTGATGGCCGGGAGAATATTGACGGTGGCGGCGGCGAACGTGGCGGATGTGTATTGGATTCCGATTCCGTACAAGTTCTGGTCTAAAACTGGCCTGAATTTTTTCAATCATTTGTAGTAAAATTAGGTAAATAAATTGATGAAACAAATTAATTTAATTAGAAACTTTTGAATTGAAAAATGTAATATGGAGGTTTGATATTTGCCATGGTTCCTAAAGTTGTCCGACAATAATTTGTGATAAAATAAATGGTCAAATCAATCATGTTATTTCTGTCACAATTTTATATAATGTATATGATAAAATATCGTTGATATTAACAAATCAAATAGTTTAATTCATCTTTTTACCACGCAAAAGAAATTTGTTATTTTTCCACGACAATTTTGGTAAAGGGTTTTTTCAGTGAATTGTGGTTAAAATAAATCATTGTTTAATTGTGGTATTTTGAGTTGTTATCCCTAGTACATATTTTTTTGTATTATGTTTTATTAATATAACAAACTCAAATATTATATATATATATACACACACACATAGATGTTAATTAAAGACAATAAGAAATCCTACAAAAATGGATAGTAGATGATGTATAGTATATATAGATATATTTCCAAAACAAGAAAAATTAAAGAGATAGATATATGGTATAGTAGTAGCTAGTAATAAGATTTAAATAGCACATGGACATAAATGTAAATTCTGAATATTAAATTTAGAAAAATATGTATATGATGAGGTGTTTAAGGGAATTACTCCAAGAAAGCAAGCACCAATATCTTGAAGAATATGGATCGTGTCATCTTAGGCCTTATTTTCCTGCAAAAAATTAAGGGAAAAAAAGTATATGAAAACATCACTACAAGAAAAAAACTCATAGACAAGGGTTTTTAACCCTTGTCGTAGCCTGATTCAACCCTTGTCGTAGGTGGTATTGTCGTAGGGTCAGTAAAATTTTCGCTCATAGACAATGGTTTTTAACCGTTGTCTTAGACCTCTACGACAACAGCGTGGACAACGTTTAAAAACCGTTGTGGTAGGTATGCATCAAAATAAATATAACAAATATGATGAAGATGAATAATAAAATAAAAAAAAGTAGTATTTGTATACCTCTCCATGAAAAATGCAAAAGGAGAAAAAGCCATGGTGGCAACTGCATGTCGATAGACAACAAAAACCCAATGACTAAACCCTCGTTTGAAAGAGAGGAGAATAACAATGTGCATTCCTGCATATCCAAATTGAAGAGAGATCATAGCCAAATATGGCTTCATTTTATTGAATGTTCCACTCATTGATCTCTCTCCCATCTCTCTCTCTCTCTCTTGGTCTTTCTCTCTCTAGTGAGCTCTAAACTCAACTCTCATGCATAGGTTTAACAAAAATGGATTGTGTCCTTTTATACACAAAAGCAAAGCATAAAAGTTTGAGGAAACCTACATTATTTTGAATTTGTACCACCTTTGCATGGTGCCACTAACTTTCTTTTTCACCTCATAAAAGATTCCTTATCTATCACACTATTAATGTATACATGTATATCCCTAGCCCATTACTCCTCAAAATCACCTATATTCTATCTCTTCTCTCTTTATTATACTTTTCTATCATACACATATATACATGTATAATGATTGATGCACATACATATAGTTTGAGTAGATTGAGAGTAAATATATGTATTACACAAGGGACAAATTGTGTTATAAAATTAGGGTTTAGTAATGTAAAATATTTTATAATGTTATTGAGTTATTTGCAAAGTGGGGTTAAAAAATTTTGGCCATAAACTCATTGAGTAGTGCTATTTGATTGAAGTGTAGGGATGGGGTTCTTTTCTTTTTGTGGATGAGGAGTGGACACTTTTCTTGAAAATGGCTTCCAGAATTGAATTTATCCTTTCAAGATCATTATTTTACACACACATATATATACACATACATACATACATAAAGCAATATTAAATAATGAATAAAAAGAAGGAACCCCATAATTTAATAAGTTAATACTAGTGTTTATAGATCATTTGTGTTCGAATCTTTTAAATGGGATCCCGTTTACTGATTTTATATATATATATATATATATATATATATATAAAGATTTGTGAGTGAGTCTTATAAGAAAGTGTAGTCTACCTAATATTACAACAGAGGATCCAATATTGAAAACATATACCATTTATATACTTTACAATTATTTGTGTCTAAAAAAGATCTCATTATGCATGGAAAATTTTATTAGTGGCCTGCCAAATTTTTGTAAAGCCTAGTTTAGATGTCCAACGTGCTTTCTTTTTTAGATGAGTAGTAGGTCTTGTGTGAGACCGTCTCACGGATCTTTTTTCGTGAGACAGGTTAACCCATAACCCACACCTAGCAATTCATATAAAAATATATAAATATGAGTTCAATTCATGAATAATAAGGATACATCTCACGGAAACTATCCGTGAGACCGTCTCACATGAGTTTTTGTGTTTGAGTAAGTCTCTTGTGCATCAGGTGCATGGATCTTAGATCCATGCAACCGGGTCAGATCCGAGTAATCCAACCCGCTTCTTTTTTTTTTTTTTTCGCGCTAACTTTTTTTCAATTTTAGTCATGACTTTTAGTTATGTTAAAAATACCTTTATGTAATGTGTAAGAATACCTTTAGGTTACGTTAAGGATACATTTATGCCCAGATTTCATACATTTACGTTAAGTTAGACATACCTTTAGGTTATGTTAAGAATACCTTTAGGTAATGTTTAGAGATGCCTTTAGGTTATGTTAAGGATACATTTATGCCCAAATTTCATACATTTATTTTACGTCAGGCATACCTTTAGGTTATTTTAAAGATACTTTTATGTTATGTTAGAGATACCTTATCCATAAGGTAGTTATGTTACACATTTTGTACACAAAGGTATCTCTAACATAACATAAAAGTATCCTTAACATAACCTAAAGGTATCCTTAATATAACGTAAATGTATGTGACCTGGAGCGAATTCTAAGGGTATCAAATCAGGATTTCAAAGGAACCTAGAATCACGATTTCAAAGGTATCTTTAACATCACCTAATGGTATTCTTAACATAACCTAAAAGTATGCTTAATATAATCAAAATGTATTCTTAACATAACTTAAGGTATCCTTAACATAACCTAAAGGTATGCTTAACATAACTAAAATGTATTCTTAACATAACGTGGTATGTAACCTGGAATAAGGATTTCAAAGGTATCCTTAACATCACCTAAAGGTATTCTTAACATAACCTAAATGTATGCTTAATACAATCAAAAGGTATTCTTAACATAGCTAAAGGTATCCTGATATGCTTAACATAACTAAAAGATATTCTTAATATAACGTGGTATGGAACCTGGAATCAGGGTTTCAAAGGTATCCTTAACATAACTAAAAGGTATCATTAACATAACTGAAAGGTATCCTTAACATAACTAAAAGATATCCTTAACGAGCGAATTTAAGCGCATCCGTCCAGGCGCGTGGGACGCGCGTACACGCGCGGGTCGGGTCAGGTGCATGGATAGATTCATGCAGCTGATGCATAAAAGTTTTAGTCTTTGTGTTTTGAGATTATGTAATTATTTATAATATCTTAGCAAATTTTCAAGAATTGTTAATTCTTAATAATGTTTATATCACACCTTTGCCTTTCCAGATCTTATCGTTTTCACTATAAAGATTCAAGAAAGTGGTCAATACAATTTTAATAAATTAATGATGTAAAGGGTCTGAAAATAAATAATATTAATTTACAATACGTGTGACCTATGTTGCTCGAGAGGTCAAGCTACGAACATTAAAACTTAAATCTCAATATTATAGTAGGGAAATATTACAATAATGATTTAAATTTTTTGCAATGTTTTTTTTATGTCATTTTTCATGCATATATGAGTTGGTAGCTAAATAAATCGAAGATAGGGAATTTTCCTCTTTTTGCTTAATGTTTTTGTTGCGTGAGGAGATCTTCTTGTACATATATATAAATAATACATATATATGGTATAATATTATTTATAGATATGTATGTACTTTGTCCCTTTAATTATTAAAGCAATTCTATAGAGAGGGACCAGTGTCACAATTGGCCCAGCAGCCCTAAAAAAACAAAAAAAATTCAAATAATATTTTGCTATATTTTGAATATCTTTTTTTAAAGCTTTTTTCAACATGATTTTGTCCATTGAATCATATTTTAACTAATTATATTAATTAGTGGAAGACACTTGGACTAAAAAAATCAAATTAATTTTGGATTTTTTCTAGATGTATATATAAACAGAACCTTAGTCAAATACTATATATCATCGGTGAATTTTGAAATCTTCTCATAAATTAATTGTCCAAAATTGCATCAGTTAATTAACATATCATGAATAAATTTACAATTTTAAAACAAATTGCCAAAAAAAAATTAACAATTAATTCGCAGTCTATATATATGTTTTTAATTGATAAATAAATTATACACATCACAATTTATTTATTTTTAAAATTGCGTTTATATTGAGTGTATATAATTTTAATTGTTTGATGTCGTGTACGTACTCGAAGATTAGAGATTCTATAAATGATACGTGATAGATCGAGAAAGGAATATTGGGACCATCTCTTAAGTAATTAAGAATAATTAATATTGGCTAATTAACTTTATAAATAAGATTAATTTGTTGATAAAATATTTATCAAACCAAATTTTTTATTACACTTAGTAATACATTTTCTATATTTCAAAATAACACAAGGTCACATGACGTCTATTAAATACTTTATAAAGGATCCAATTCGAATTTTATAGCTTATTATTTCTAGTTGGAATTGTAGTCATTATTATCTCCATATTTTATTTTTTTGGATATATAATTCTATTCACAACCGTATTATCTGAATCTCTCTATATTATATCCATCATATATTTATTCTATCTTGATTATACAGTACGTACATAAACTTTATACACTATCATCGAATTAAATTTCAAATCCTCTTTTTGAAAATTATTCAAAATTTATCAGGTCGATCTGCCATTTTATAACTTTTAACAATTTGTTTAAAAAAATGTTTTTGGACATTACATTAAATTAATTAACATCATAATAACACAATTTTGTATAACATAATTTTTCTATATTGATCAGATAACACTTTTTAAAATAAATCCCACATTCAGGATCAAGAAACTTTTTAAAATGATTTATATACTTAAACTTTACAATTTAATCGAATATTGAAATATAAATCATGGTTGTAAAAAGATTTTTTTCTGAAAAAATTAATCAAAATAACTTCAAATAAAATATGTGTAGACTAATTAATAACTGTGTGTTCGTAGCCTTAAGCATTGAGTGATAAATTGACGAAATTAATAATTTATGATAGAATGTGAAGTGGGTTTTTTTTTTTTTTTTTTGGTATAGGGTTCTGATGAAGGAGTGGAAATATGAGTAATATGATGATTGTGATAAAAATAAATTTAGGATAAAATAAAGAAAATAAATACACCATGCTTGTGTAGATAACAATATTTGGCTATGCATAGAATATATATATATATATATATATATATATCCTTTCTAAGAGAATATGTAACAACTAGAGGGAGAGAAAAGGAAAAAAGGATGATTCTTGCACATATATTGGTATATTATAAATGTACATATATATATATATATATATATTATCAGTTATAATAGAGGATATATATTATATTAAATAAAAATAGTAATAGTAGGTTAGGGAAGTAATTGGGAGACAAAATCAAATAAAAGAAAACTTGGTGCTTTCTTGCTAAGATTCCATTTTCTGAATTTTGTGGATTTCCACCTCAATTTGGAAAGCTAAAAAATGAAAGTCTTTGAGAGGTGCATTCATCATATCTTTTGCTATTTATCAACACACACTCATCCCATTCATTCTATTCCATTGCAAATTTACAATATTATAGTATAGGAATCTTATACTTACAAGTTAACTAAAAGATAGCCACCTAAATGTACAAATTAATTTCAACATTTTAGACCCACTTACATGGTCATGTGACAACTATTAATATTCAATATATATATTCTACTAAACAAAGCATATATAATATATACACATAATTAATTCTGAAGTGAAAAACACTTACATACAGTCATACACTACAAGAAAATGAGTATCTATGATAAATTCTATTGCGACAATAGGTTTAGTTTCCGTGACAACGAATTGTTTTTAAAAAATGCTAATCGATATAAATATGTTGTCATAGAAATCAATGAAAAATACTTATTTGCGACAGTATTGCTATTGCAATAAATAAATCTATTTATGATAAAACTTTTACCTCCACAAGAAAACTTCCTGACAGCGACATATTTTCGTGACGGAAATATTCTGTCAAAAATTAGTTGCGGAATAGTGACGGACTATTGATAAAAATGCATATCAAATATTTCTTACGAAATAGTAACAGACTTGTGACAGAAATCACTTATGGTAATTATTATACAATAATAATTTGACGACAAGATGCTGACGCAAAATGTTTTTCTGACAATTATCCGAATTTCCTTGTAATGATATCTAAGATGTGGCCAAGGTTTCCCAACAAATAACATTGACAAGAATAAAGTAAGCCATCATTTTTCTTTTACACTTTTATTTATAACTCAATTTCAAGTTTGCAACCTACATTAAATATAATTGTCACCAACTATGTATGTATGTATATTGCGCAAGAAACGGTTTCTTGTTTCTTGCAATATTAAGTTTAAAAGCATTCTTATCATATCATATAATGTGCTGACTCTTCCACTCTTTTTTGTCTAAAGACGACGTCGTCCTAAATTCCTTTACCACTAACATTCTCGAGTTTTGAGATAATCTAATACTTTTCCATTTCATCTTGCAATAATGATTCCTATTTTTTTCTTTTCTTTTCTTCAATTTTGGTGTGTCACCCTCACTTTACACGAGTCGACCTTACGTGAGATTACGTGACACAGATCAACTTGTAATTCGTATTTTATAATTTAGAATTTTATCGGTAGGTTTCAAGAATACGTTTGAAAGTTTTGTGATCATACAGTGAAAACAAATTTATAATATTATGTTGATTGAATGAATAATTTAAATTTAGTTATTGATATATATATATAGTTTTAGAATCCAAGTTAATTTAAGTAGCAATGGAAGTTTGTGGAATCTTTCTTTGAAGTTTGTTTATGTTTCGGACAAGAACTCAATTGCTCAATATCTATTGGAAGAGAAGAATTCTAAAGAGTTATACTTCTAAAACTAGTAACTTCAAAAATCATAGAATTTTAACCAAAATTAAGACCCCAATTTTGTTTCTTCCTTTCTTTTTTTGAGCTAACATTTCCCTTTTTCTTTTTAAATAAATTCTTCCATTCCTTTGCAATTTAAAAGTTAAAGTTGATATACACACCTTAGTTCATCTATCTTGAGAAGATTTTACTTTTTTAAATTTTATTTTTGAAATGATCATCTATGTAATGTAATACAATCACCAATTTAGTCTAATTTTAATATATGACAATGAAATGAGAATGTTTTTAAAGTTGATGTTAAAAATATTAAAATGAAATTAGCTCAAACACCATCTATTATTTAAGTTAATTTCCATATATACACATTAAAAACCCCATTTTTATATCTCTATATAATTATGTGTATGTGATGGCTGTATGACCAAACATTTAATAGGTATAATTAATGTATATAACACAAAATAAAAGTCTAATACAAAAAATAAAATACATATAAAATTAGGAAAATTCATTAACTCTTCATGATAAGCTGACTACAATTGAATTGAAACATATAAATCTATATTTTTAAAAAGGTTCAATTATTTTAAAAATGCAGGAAATACATAATTGGTTAATTAGTAATCTGAATGAATCACTTTCTTGATAAGTACTAAATTGAAACAAATACTATTTTTTAAAATTTGAAAATGTAGGAAAGACATTATTGGTTAGCATAAAGAAGAGTAAAAATCTGATTGAATCGCTTTTTTTTTGATAAATTAACTACAAATGAATTGAAACAATACTATATTTTAATAGGGATAATAAATTAAAAAATGCATGAAATACATATTATTGGATTGAATCGATAATTGGTCACACACCATTAGCCAATGGGGATAAGGCCACTAACCCTACTTCTATAGTGGCTCACAAAAATTGATGACATATTTGGTCACTTATGTGTCAAACACTCATATGCTTTTCAATTAATTTAATGTGCCATGAAAATGATATCTCAATCAACGTCTATTTTTTTAGTTTTTTTATTTGAATTTTGAATCATGTTATCATTATTTAATGTATGGATCATGATATATTAATTAAGGTGTGTGTTATTCTTAAGAACGAAGGAAACCCTCTAAATAACTCATTAATTAGAAGATAATGAGTATTATGATGTTATTTGTGACTATTAGTTAAAGAAAGAGTAGGTTTTCACGGCAGATCTTGTGTAAAATGAAATTTATGTGTATTCATAAGATGTATCAATCCATTCAATATAACCAATGTCGATCACACGTAAGATACGTCTCACGTAAAGCTTTATATGAGACAGTCTTTTTAGGTTGTATAAACCCTAGAATTAATTAGCTAATTTGTGTGTATATATAAAGGATAATATATACAAGAAATATGTAGGAACTCAAAACATACTAAATATATTTAGAAAAATTGACAACATATAAAAGGGTAGAGAAAGAAACTAATTAAACAATACATATAATGAGAAATATGGGCCTAGAATTTGAAAATCTAAAAATATATTATGGGCCTCCAATTTGAAAACTAAAAACTAAGTCCAGGTTTGAGAGACTTTGCAAAAATTGTGGGCTTTCAATATTTTACCTAATGATAGTTAATTGATTTTCTAACCATACACACCCAAAAAAAATATTAAACATATCACAAATACTCATATGCAATCGTCTCACATGTGACGGCACTCGCGCACGGTCGACCGTGCCCCAGAACATGACCGTGCGCGACTGCAGTGTATAAGTATGTCTTTTTCAATAATAAGTATGTGATTTTTCACTATAAGTATGTGATTTTTTTTTCTCGCCCACGACCGTGCCCTGGGATAGACCGTGCCTCGCGTGAAAACTAAGAGCAATTTGTGGCGCACGGTCGTGTCCTGGGACACGGTCGAGATAAGTATGTGATTTTTGTCTATAAGTATGTCTTTTTGTGCTATAAGTATGTGTTCCTGCGCACGGTCGACCGTGTCCTGGGACACGACTGTGTCCCAACGCACGACCGTGCACGAGTGCCGTCGCACATGAGACGGTCTCACAGGAGTCCAGCTCTAAACATATTATGATATTATTATTTTATATCTTTTAAAAACAAAAAAGAACATCTTTAATGAGATAGAGTATATAACCTAACTGTTTTCTAAATTTAAATAGCCATCAAAAAATAATTAATAATATTATGAGTATTATTTGAAATTTCATAAAATTCATAGAATTATTATTAAAGACACGGTGGAGCGAGGACTTTTATAATCGTATTACTAAGTATTAGCATGTTTTCATCAGTTAATTACTATCGTAGTTTCACGATTCAATATGAGCATGTTATGATAAACCAACTCATTGTTTTTTCGTGTCATATGAAAAATCACCCCTCATGTTACGCAAGATATAAACTAAAATAAATTATTACATATAATTGAATCGGCTTTAATATATGTTTCTATTAAATCAATTGAGATACAAAATTCAAGAATCGTCACATATATAATTGACAACAAAAACCAACTACTAAAAAGCGTCAACGTTTCTCACACGACTTCTTCTTTTGAAGCTAAAGTCGCATTCTTTAGATTAGTCTGTAGAGAGAGAGAGAGAGAGAGAGAGAGAGAGAGAGAGGATGGCTGTTCGGATTTTGATCGGAAATGCGGCGACGAAACCACAATTATTTCACCATTTTCGGACACCCATTAATCCGACCACCACAAATTCAAGTTTGGGATTCTTCAAAGCATCAGCATCCTCCTCTTCATCTTCTTCGAAACCAAGAAAACTGATACTCTACTCAAAGCCCGGATGCTGTTTGTGCGATGGCCTCAAAGAAAAGCTCGACGCTGCTTTCTCTCTCTCTGGCCCCAATTTCATTGGTGATGTCGAGCTACAGGTCCCTGTTCGGATTTGCTCTTTGTTTTTGCTGAATTCACGTTCTTGATTGTGTTTTTGCTGATTTTGCAAGCTCAATTTTTGTGCTGAAATAGAATGCTTAGAACATAACATGATTTGGTCTTTTCTTTTATCTTTTGAAGATAAGGGATATTACGAGTAATCCAGAGTGGGAGAGGCTTTACCAGTATGAAATACCTGTTTTGGCCCGAGTCCGAGATGATGGCTCTGAGGTTGGTTTTTCTTACACATCTTGTCTGGCTGTCTTAGTGTTGAATGTTGATTGGTTTAGAGTGTTTGATGATAATAATTTAGTCAAGTGAAACGAGCTGTTTAATCTTCGAATGCAATAAGTGCGTGTTTCAATTGATATGGGAATGGAAATCTTGCACTCAAAATTGTGTCTTTGTTTAACAAAAGAGGAGGAAAAAGACAGGCAAAGAAAGATGGAAAGATTCAAGAATTGATTCAAAATAAGTTGGATGATCTTTTCTTGAACAAATATACTTCATGTAGAATTCAGACAAAACAGTCAACTCCCAATAGTGTTGAGCATGAAAATGGCTTAGCTAAGAACACTTATTGCATTAGTCGAAACTCATATGTAAAGAATAGGTTTCTGTTTTCATTCAAATATTGCAGTGATGAAATAACTAAACCTGCTGAACTTGCATTGCATATAGCTTCTTTAGCACAGCAGTTTCGATTCTTTTAGATATTAAACATGGTGGAATTTCCTAATGTCTTCTTAACATGTTGTCTTCAATAATGGTCATGTTATGGTCTGTTCTAGGAGACACTTCCAAGATTATCTCCCCGCCTTGGAGTCGAGCTTGTCCAGAAGAAGATAGCAACTGCTTTCGATCAATGAACAATGGCACGAGAGAAGTTGAATTGCAACTCTTTTCTTCTTGCTGCTCGTGGTGATTGATGAAGAGCACATTTTCGATATAAGTTGACACTCAAAAAGACTCATTGTTGGATTTTCTTGTCTTTATTGGATTGTTTATCTACAAGATTACTTCAGTCTATTTCAATTTAATCATGTCATCAATGCATCCCTTTTTTTAATAACAAGTTATTGTTCTTTATGAAAATATTGCACCTAGAATGAAATGGTTGAATGGTTTTCTAGCTCTTCAAGTACATATTGAATGGTTGAATTATTGTTATTCAATAATAATGTTGTTTTTTAAATAAGTTTTTTCTTCTGAAAATATCTCCTCAAATAGCACAACTGGAGAACTGAAACCACAATACACAAACCAAGAGACATAATACTATATTGTGCCACTCTAGCATTTGTTTTGTCACTCAATTCCCTCATCTCCAATTCCCTGCACAAAATCAAAACATATATATAAACAAATCACTTCAATAAATAAGGATAATATTCCAAAATGATTATAAACAATTCATTCGTGCAACCCCTACCCACCATGAGCACATTACGCTGACTTGTCAGACACCCAACATATTACGATGGGGATAAGATCATTATACGTCAGCGATGTGCGTATTAAGAGCCGCCCGTCGTGGACATTTTAACATTTTCCAATCAGAATCAGTGATTTACCTGCTCATAAGATTGTACATATTTTCATGGATTGCTTTTGCTGCACCTTCAAGCTTCTTCAACTCAAGATCCAAACCCTAAACCAAACATACATAGAACTAACTAGAAGATTAAAACCTATATGAAGTTCAAGATGATAATTAATCCGTGATAGATTTTGTCATGACTGATCAAAAGAAGAGCAAAAGTTATAACCTCAATCTTTTCCTTTCTGGCAAAAGAATCCCAATCTTTTGCAGCAATGCCAGTTCTCCAATCCAATCCAACGGTCACTGTTTTACCGGTGGGATGATTAGTATCCACCGAGAAGCAAGCATGGTAGTCTCCGGGCTCAGTGGTCGTGAAGGCAAACTGGCCGTACGAAAGCTTCTCTTTCTTGTAAAGCTCGTTTCCAAAAGGAGACGAAACCTATATATATATATATATATATATATATATATCAAAGACAATGAAAGGATTCACCAGCTTCAAACACATACTTGAAACTAGAGATATGATTTTTTTAGTTTTTTTGTTCATTCTCTCATGCTCAAAGATATATAAATGTATGCAACATTGGATAAATGTATGCAACATTGGCTATATTAGCAAAGTGATCAAATTATTTAGACTCTTTTTGGTTTTGATCTCTCAATTGAATGACTCATTAGTTTCTCATGTATGATATTCTCATGACTTTGCTTAGGGTTACAAGCACGAAAGAAATTGGATCGATCAACTTCCACATCGAATTTCATTGATCATGGATCAAAGTCACAAGAACTTAATCAAACACAAGAAAACAAAAGATAGAAGAAAGCATGGTATAAATCTTTAGATGAAACATAAATATAAACTCTAAGAGGAGAGAGAAAGTAAAAACCTTAACGGAAATGGTGGGAGTGATGGTGCTGTTGTAGTCATCGTTATCGCCGTAAAAGCTGTAATAATCGGCGATAACGACGACGTTGTTGTGTAGCTTCTCCGAGATGCACTTCGTCCCACCACTCGGCAAGTTCAACCACACACCACGCGCCGCCGGGAACACCGCCGCCGCAGCCAACATCAACGCCCAGAAGCGATGCGCCTCCACCAAATTCATGGTTGAAAGTGTTTTTGGGGGGAATGGGAAAGATGGATTTTTGGAAGGAGGGTTTTGGTAGGGTTGGCGAAAGTTTAATAGCAACGGTGGCGCGTGAGTTTGTGAGAGTGGGATTGGGGTGCGAGTATTGGCGCCACGTAGTTATGGTTTGGTTTTAACCAATCAGATTAGCCGAGGTGGGGATATTGTCGTACCTGCGGTTTCCTCACGCGCTTGACCTTTGGATTTCGTTACACGCATAATTAGAAAAAAGGTTAATTTCTTGCCAAAAATGGTTTGTTATTTTGAAGGGATTTTATTTTTTTCTTCTATTGGCAATTTAATTTTTTGTAGCAATATTGAGACAACAAACTTATTTTTGATACAAGATTTGAACACCAAATAGGGATTTCTGTAATCTTCTTGCCATAAATTAATAAAATCTTAGTTTTATAATAATATCTATTTGTAAAATAAGATGAAATTAAATAAGGTTGATTTGTTTAAAAACTTGTATGTTTGACAATTCAGGTTCTAACTGTAATGAACTGTATAGAAGTTACTGGAGAAGTACCCATCAAATCAGTGTGCTTTCACTTCACAGTCAACAGTTCACTCAGCCAACCATGTTCCGGCGCCACCGTCTACCACCCATCGCCACCGCCGTCGTCTTCCTCCTCTCCCTCTCTCTACCACCATCTCTCTCCGCCACCCACTATGAACAACTAATCCATGAATCCGACCCGATATCACGATTCCGAGACTACCTAAGAATCAACACCGCCCACCCCACACCAAACTACACCGCCGCCGTGAACTACCTCGCCTCCTTCGCCGCCACCATCCCCACCCTCCAAACCCGAACCCTCTATCTCACCACCCCAGATAAGCCCCTCCTCCTCATCACATGGCCCGGTTCCGACCCCTCCCTCCCTGCTGTTCTCTTCAATTCCCACCTCGACTCCGTCCCCGCCGAGCCCTCCAAGTGGCTACACCACCCCTTCGCCGCCGATATCACCGACGACGGCAAGATCTTCGCCCGCGGCGCCCAGGACGACAAGTGCATCGGTATGCAGTATTTAGAAGCAGTTAAAGCCCTAAAATCCAATCTTGATTACAATCCATTGAGAACCGTGCACATTTGTTACGTGCCTGAAGAGGAGATTGGAGGATTTGATGGGATGATGAAGTTTGTTGAGAGTAGAGAGTTTAAAGAACTGAACATTGGGTTTATGTTGGATGAAGGGCAGGCCTCTGTTAATGATGAGTTTCGAGTGTTCTATGCTGATCGATCGCCATGGCATACAGTGATTAAGGCCACTGGAATTCCTGGCCATGGCTCTAGAATGTATGATAATAGTGCTATGGAGAACATGATGAAGAGCATGGAGGTTATTATGAAGTTTAGGGAGGCTAGATTTGACTTGGTTAAAGCTGGTTTAGCTTCGAATGCTGAGGTTATTTCAGTCAATCCAGTGTTCTTGAAAGCAGGGATTCCTTCCCCTTCTGTGAGTTTTCTTGTTCTTGGAATAGTTTGTTGTTCTTAATCTGTGTTCTGTTCAAATTGTGGTGTTTAATGATTGGATTGATCAGGGATTTGTAATGAATATGCAACCATCGGAAGTCGAGGCTGGATTTGATATCCGGCTGCCACCAACGGCCGACCCTGATCTCATGAGGAGGATTATTGCAGAGGAATGGGCCCCGTCATGGAGGAACATGACATACGAGGTGAATGTTATGTCGATCGTTGTTTAGTTTGCTATGAATCTGCATTTGATTTAAAGGTGCTTTGATCACATTGAGAGTTTGGTTTGTTACTAATATGGTTATATCTTATGGACTTGCTAAGTTGTTATAAGTTTCAGAGACCTTCATATTGGTATCTCTGGTTTGCATTTGTAATAGTCTTAATTATGCTCGTATATTACTTAGTAATTGTCTGATTATCACTATATGGTTCGAGGAAGGGTTATACCTCAACTGATTAAAAGTCGAGTAGCAATTAATACTGCCTTGTTCCTAGCGAGCGTGACATGGATTTCGTTTTTGAGTTTCGTTTGGCATTTTAGGAGTAGTTACTACATTTGGTTGATCAACTTTGGTTATGGCAGATCATAGCAAAAGGGTATCTGAGAGACGACAAGGGACGGCCTTTGATGACAGCAACTGATGATTCGAACCCATGGTGGTCCGTTTTCAGGCAAGCCATTGAAGCAAGTGGTGGAAAGCTTGCTAAGCCTGAAATCCTGGCCTCAACGACTGACTCTAAATTTATGAGACGAATGGGAATCCCAACCCTCGGGTTTTCTCCAATGAAGAATACTCCCATATTGCTCCATGACCATAATGAGGTAACTCCATCTTTCATCTCTTTCATCATTCCATCTTTTTGACTACATTTGATCATCATAGAAATTTTCGTTCTTTACAGTTTCTGAAGGATACTGTTTACTTAGAGGGGATTAATGTTTATGAGCACATTATCAGATCATTGAGTTCCTATGATGGACTGCCACTAACAAAACAAGACAATTAGACCATACTGTCTATGTTTGTACACTATGATTTGAAGCTTGGATGTGTAGCTATTCGGAAACCATCATTGTTACATTGTCACGATCGATTGTTGTAAACTGCTTATTTCTGTAATGTCTATCACTTAATCAACTTGTCCCTGTTGAATATGTAGTGTTTGATTTGCTTTAACACTTTGAATAAGAGAATTCTATACAAAGTCTTTACATGGTTTGTTACCTACTTCACTTGCATTTGTTTTACTTGGGAAATTTGTCTGTGTTCTTCATCTTGACTGTATTTTCTCTACAGTAATTGAAACACAGTAAAAAAAAACAAGCTGGTTTTGGTCTGAAAAGGTCAAATTTTTACTCTTACTTTTTATGCAAGATCAAGAATTTGAATCCACCTAATCCCTCCACAATTTCTTCCCTTGAGATTGAGTGTTCCCACATTGCCCTTCTCCTGTAATCCCTTCCCCAAGTTCGTAGGATCGGTATGATAATCGATAGGGCCAAAATAGTCTTTCGACTACCTCATAATCGCGAGTTTTCAGAACCCGAATCCATAGCTACAAAATCTTCAAATTCAGATATACAGAGTGGCCATTTGCAGGGAGTTTATTATATTATGAAACTTCAAGATTCTTCCTTTGTCTGTATGGAATAAGAACAACAAATTTAAATATGGGATCTCTTAACTTTGCTCACAAAATGACATGACAAAGTGAATATAGTTACATTTTCTTGTTCCATTTTGCATCTATATTTTTGTACATATTGTTTGCATTGGTAATATTTATTTCAATTTCTAAGGGATTGAGTTCCAACCAAAAGCTGCCTAACAAGATTTTCCTGTCTACCTCATACATGCATATAAATGTGTATACTCGATTAAATTTAGAGGGGTCCAATTAATAAAAACGTATAATATATAATTGTTGATATACAATGATATTAGTTTGGCTTGTGGGCAAGAATTTTAAATAAATATTAAGAAATATAAGCATACTTCTTCTCTTTTTCAAGAATTATAAAAAGAAAATTAATGTTTGGAAGGTGATTTATAAGTAGATTTTATAATCTCAAATCCTTGTTTTTTATATTAGAGTTATGAAAATAAAATCAACTCAAATATTTACAAACTATAATTAACCATATACACTGATCTATTATTAATACACAAATTTCAATACACATCTAGTTCAATTTGTTGTTACGTTAATTAACAATATATATTACACACATTTTTTCCAGCATTTACTTGACTGCTCTAATAATAATTCTTCTCCGTAGAAACTTATAACAAATATGGATTTGAACTATTCACCTTCGTTTACAAAACCCAAATCAAAATCGAATTTCTCAATCATAAATATATACATAATTGTTTGTGTATGTGAACCACCTAATCCATGTATTTTATCAATATATCACCTAGTAACTTATTTATATACACATGATATATAGTACTGTGTGTATATGAGAGAGAGAGAGAGAGAGAGAGAGAGAGAGAGAGGGATGTTTCTTGGTTAGTTCATGGCCACATGGATGTTGTCTCTTCATAGTCCAAGGAACACCAAAATTCAATGACACTTCACTACACTTTGCCATTTTTAGCCCTTTAAAACACTATTTCTCATTTCACTTTTATTATAATTAGTGTTTAAAACAATTACCAATAATTAAATGGAGTAATGTAACTATATTCACTTTGTCATGTCATTTTGTGAGCAAAGTTAAGAGATCCCATATTTAAATTACCAATTACCAATTAATGGAGTAATGTAACTATATTAATAGCAAGGATGAAAATATCGGTTTCGATGGATATATCGGTATCTTGATTTTACGGAAATATCGTTGGATATATCGGTTTCGGTGGAAATATCGGTACATATATTTTTCCGATATTTCCAGATATTTATCGATATTTACCGATATTTTCTCGATATTTACCGATATTTTCTCGATATTGATAGATATTTACCGATATTTCCTTGATATTCATGAATTTTCTTATAATTTTTATCTGAATCCACTGATATTGAAATCGATACCAATTTTTACCGACATTTAGCTAATAATTATTGATTTTTCATTTATTTTTTTATCAAAAAATGAAAATATCAGAGATATATCGTGACAGTCCGTTTTTGTTTCGATCACGTGAAAAAACGGAAATATCGGGGATATATCGAAGATATATCGAGATATTTTCATCCTTCCAATACAAACAGTTTGAGACTTAAATGAAGCCAACAATTACCAATTTCTGTTGAGCTTTTGACTTAATCAAATAAAGATTAGCTGGCTTGTTTCTTCATCATTATATGAAGCTTTCATTTTTATCTTAAATCATAACCCCACGTACGGAAGTACTTCCCACGAAACCCTTATTTAATTACTCCATTAAAATATATATTTTTTTACTTTTACAGTTTTAATTATTATAAATTTGACACTTGATTGGTCTATTTTCTCGAATATATTAGTAGTAATTTATTTTGAAAATATTATGTATTTATATATATATGGGTGAAATTTCGAGGGAACTTCCAAGGAGAAATTAAAAACCCTAATTAAATGTGGCATTTAAACAAGAATAATAGTGTCAGTCACCTGAGAAGAGCATACCCCATTTAATTTTATTTATTTTGCTTAATTACTCTGACATATTAATTATAATTTTAATTAAATATACTATATAGGAAAAAATAATGAGAATAATTCCAACTTAAAAATGGGTTGGGTTGTGTGTCTACGAGGAAGCAGAGGTGTACGGACTGACCCGACACTCTTCTTCTTCAACATGTTCTTCATTACCATTTTATAAAGGACAATAACTTGCGTACCTTCGATGCACCGTACCCCTAAATGTATTATTAGTTTGGTATTAGTTATATGCTCATGAGGTATTATTAGTGTATTTATAAGGTATTAGTGGTATATTCTTGAATGTATTGGTGATATACTCATAATGTATCAGTTGCATATTCATAAGATATTACGTGTATAACTGAAACATATGTTTTAGTGAATGTATTATTTATTACATGTTAAGGTATTAATCATATTACTTAAAGGTATTACAATAAATGTTTGGGGGCACAGTGTCCCGGGGTACGCAAGACTTACTCTATTATAATTTATAATTAATTATTATCACTCTATTTTTAATTTATTCCACATACATATATATATATATATTATTCATTGGATTTAATAACCAAATACAATTTTTTATATAAATTCAATTAACATGACATTAAATTAAAATATATATATAGGTTTATTAAATTGATAAACAACATAATGTAAAGAACAATCTATATAGAATACACAAAAGTATATTATACACATGAAAATATTCGTGTATACATATATATATATATATATATATATACATGTGTGTGAAATTACACTTAAGACAAAAATGAATAAAAATGAAACAAAACCATCAATTAATCTCATTTTCATAGCATCATAGGAGTATATTTATGACAATCTTGAAATCTGGAAAAAAAGGAAAAAAATAGAAAAATGAATATAAAAAACGAAAAAATTAGATAAGGCCATGAAAACGCGTTTTAGAGTTTCATGCATGACAGAGAAAACCCAGCTGTTCTTTTTTTTTTTCTTTTTTCTAATCATTTTTGCTCATTTTATGGATAAATATTCAGAGATGCAGAGCCTAGTAAGCATCCACGAAGCTGCTTATGATTTTGAATCCTATATTTCTTTTTCTAGCTACCAAACATTAATATTTCAATACTTGATTATTTATATTGTCATGTATTATTACATTCAGATGTATATATATATTCTTTAAAATTATTATTATGTATCAGTCCAAGATATGTTTGTTTTGCTCTCAATATTATGGGTTTTAATCAATAAGGTTCTCCATGTGACAATGACTCAATTATATGGCTAAAGGATTTGAATTTTTTTTATTTTAACCTCCAAAGTTATAAATCTTATATGTATTTTGTTGTCTAAGGACAATTTAATGGATATGGTTTCGAATATGTGATTTGGATCGGGTTTGTCTGAGCTTAAACATTTATTTTGTGAACGATTTGGAGCGGAAACGATCTTAATTAAAATAGATGTAAAATTAGAAATATTAAGAATAATATATCATATAATAAATTAGATATATTTACAATACATAAATAAAATCAAGAAATATAGTATTGGAAGTAATTATGAAGTACCTTGTGGTTATATAGTAACCAAGAGGTATCATGATTAATTTGCACTTGTTATTGTTATCTTTTTTGTTAGTCAAATATATTTGATTTGATGTGGAATATATTATTTAATCAAAATGGATAATATAATTATTGAAGATGGCAAGAAAAATAGTTATGATCTAAAATAACATTATTTGTTATTACTAATAAAATGGTCAATTTGAAGCATCACTAAAAAAAAAAAATCACTCATACATTAATTTATTCAATTTTTACATAGTGAGTATATTGAAAAGTCACCATCATTAATTACATAAAAATTAGTTTTTTCACCAAAAATTACTGGAAAATATCTGTCCACCATATACACACTGCTTACACACACTGATTGACTAAAAGACACCCACCCCACCCCACCCCACCCCACCCCCCCACCCCCCATCTATAAATAGCAACCCTACCCCTCATTCTCAAAGGAGAGCAACAAACAACAACACACTACTTTCCATTACAACAAGAACTCATTGATTCGTTTTCATTGATTTCAATTTGTTTTCTCTGTATTAATTTTCAAGAAAATGGTGAAGACGGAGAACAGGATCCAATCAAAACAGGACACGTGGGCATCGTCGTCGTCGCCGTCATCATGCAAGAAGAAGTACAAGGGTGTAAGAATGCGAAGCTGGGGATCATGGGTGTCTGAAATCAGAGCACCCAATCAGAAAACAAGAATCTGGCTAGGGTCATATTCCACTGCAGAGGCTGCAGCTAGGGCTTACGATGCAGCCCTTCTATGCCTCAAGGGCTCTTCTGCAAATCTCAATTTCCCCAACACTAAACCCTCACAAGAATGTCTCAACATTTCGGATAATCCCATGTTGATGTCTCCTAAATCCATCCAAAGAATTGCTGCCCTAGCTGCAGCCAATGCATCCTCTCAGCTTGATCAAAACCCTAATCACAATATTGCTCCGGGCCCACATTCTTCTTCTTCGTCTTCGTCTCCGTCCCTCTCTTCTTCTTCGTCTTCCTCTTTGGGTAACATGAATGCCCAGATTGAAGATGATCTCATTTCATTAGGTGGTGATGGTGGTGGTGAGTACTCGAATGGTACAACTTTGAATCCCCAAAGTACTATGAGATGATGCATGGGGTGTTCTTTGATCCAACGATGAGGATGCAAGATTGTTATCAAGATGATGATGATGATGATATCAGGTTATGGAGCTTTGCTAATTAATGGAGAAGGAAACAATTTCAAACATTTTTTTATACTTTTTTCATTCATTTATTTATTCATTGGATGATCTTTAATTACTTTATTTATTGAAGACATCAACTGACTGTGACAGATATTTTTTTAGTTATATTTTCTTTCATCGTATTTTATTATATTTATGTAGATTGAGATGGAGTGATATTACACAATATATGTTCTTGTTCTAGGCTCTTCTCCGTGACCAATTTAATTCTGTGATATGTACTCTTATATATATGAAATGTATTCATTATAGAGATAGCAACCAAAATTATCACTTTTGATATAAATAATTTTAATTTTACCACTTAATATAAAAAAATGTTTCAATATACCACTCATTATAACAAAATATCACTAAAATCTGAAAAAGTGATTCTCTCTCCTATCATTGATGAGTTGACCGACAGTTATGGGGTCATAATGAGGCAATTATGGCCCACCAACCCCACATCCACCCCACATCCCTCCTCGAACAATATTTGAGCGTTCCTCGATCATTTTTTGTTACTCGAACAATATTTGAGTGTTCCTCGAACAATTGGTATTGTTCGAGTAACCCTGTATTTCAACGCTACTCGAACAATATTTGAGCGTTTCTCGAACAATTGGTAACCCTTTATTTCAACGTCACTCGAACATTCTTGGTTACTCGAGCAATATTTGAGCGTTCCTCCAACAATTGGTATTGTTCGAGTAACCCTGTATTTCAACGCTACTCGAACAATATTTGAGCGTTCCTCGAACAATTGGTATTGTTCGAGTAACCCTTTATTTCAACGCTACTCGAACAATATTTGAGCGTTCCTCGAACAATTGGTATTGTTCGAGTAACCCTTTATTTCAACGCTACTCGAACAATTTGAAGGGTTACTCGAACAATAGGGTATTGTTCGAATAACCCTTTAACTTATACGTTCCTCGAACAATACCAAATGTTCGAGTAACACTTCAAATTGAACCCTACTCGAACAATAGAGTATTATTCGCGTAACCCTTTAATTAAATGTTACTCGAACAATATCAAATCACACTGCAAAGTGATTTTTTTTGAAATTTTTTACTGTTTTCCCGTGAATGTATGTAATATCAAATCACACTGCAAAGTGAAATTTTTTTGCATATGAAAAAATAAAAAAACAAAAAACAAAGAATCTAATAATGCATATGAAGAAGTAAAAAATATGTATATGAAAAAGTAAAAAAAAAAAAAAAAAAAGAATCTACTTTTGCAAACATCTGTATATGTTGTAAGAAAAAATAATGATTTTCTCATCATTGTAACTATTCAAATAAAACTTGGTCAAATACAATTTGTTATATTGAGTGGTAGAAAGTGACAATATATTATATTCAATGGTATAAAAGTGTATTGTTTATATGTTTTGTGGTATTTTACCCCATTTCCTCTTCATTATATGTATGAGGAAATATTTAATCTTATTGTTTCAAAGTTAAATATATATGCAAGAATATAAGTGAATTTATTGATTTGGAAGTATAATGATTAAGGTCAAGTTTGTTATCACTGTTGCAAAAGTATAATGATTAAGGTCAGGTCAAGTTATCAATTGTACTATCAAACAAATTTATTATAATAGCTATTAATTACATGAGTAGAGGTCTAAACTTCATGATTTTTTTTAAATTTCATATATATATATATATATATATATATATATATATATTCTACATCTTAATATTATTACTAAATATGTGGCATCTAATGATAAATAAAATTAAACACCAGAATAAATAAAAGATCATGTATAAATCATTTAAAGAAAGATCAGAAAATGCATGTATATATTCAAAGTGACCTGAACTTTTAAATAGTATTTTATAATAGAAGCTCTTGTAGAGAAGGCAACAAATCTTTATAACTATGATATTTTAATTTTGTTAGTTTGATAAACTTTATGATAAGTTTTAGCAATGAGATCTTGAGCACAACATGACATAATAATTTGAATCAATTATTTGTTGAGTCTTTTAATCAACTTTTGGTGACTAAAAATTTGATGAGACATAAGAGCAATAGCTTGAAGATATGATTGAGGGTAATTCTATAGTACACCAGGTGTATTAATACACTAGACTCTCCACTTATTTTCAGCCATCAGATCTGAGATCATTAAGGTCAAAGTCAACTATGGTCTCAGATCTAGTGACTGAAAATGATGGAGAGTCTGGTGTATTAATACACCCGGTGTACTACAGAATGACCCTATGATTGATGATCTAATTAATTTCAAACTAGTATTTGAAAGTATTGATCCAAGCAATTTTTGCATATACATTCATGATGAATAACTTTAAAATGTAGGGTATACCATTTCTTGGTGCACCTTCTTACATTGTACTTGCCCTTTTCTAGGCAAATTTTGTGGGTCCTACCTCTTTTGGATTTGATTTAATTTGTACTTTTTTGCATACTAGAATTTTAACATTTTAATAAATAAATAAGAAAATAAAGAAAGTTATTTGATTACAATATTACCTATCTTCCTTATACATTTAATAATAATTATTATAATGATAATAATATAGTGAGAAATATCATGTGAAAATATTTTAATAAGAAAATATTTGATGTAGGAAAGGATTTAAAAGAATGTAACACTGCCAAAATTGCAAGTTTATTAAAGCAACATATCATGTGGTGGCAATATACTATTTATGAAAAGAAATTGATTATTTTTATCACTTTGGTCACCATCTTAATGGCTAATTAGGTTATGGAATTCACGTGAAAATCTATCTTTTTGGAATCCAATGTTCTTATAAATGTTATGTCACATGAAATTGTCATGTCCTTTTTGCTTTTTATCAAAATGTATAGTTATAAAATGAAAATAATATCCATATTTTGAGATCTCATTATTTGAAAATTAAATATATTTCTGTAAATTCATATATGAATTATGATCAATGAATAAAGGATTAATTGTCGTGTAAAGTTATTAACTTTTTAAAATATATAAATATGTATATATGTGTATTTATATATTTGGTGAAGGCCCAATTACATCATATATAACGAATCACAAGCCCAAAAGCTCCAAGTTAACTATTGGGCCTTATAATGTTTTTGGATAAAGCTAATTTAACTTATGGGCCTGAATGCGTCCATTGGATAGCCCATTTGTTTGAATACGAACTAAAAGATCACTTTGATTGTAATTGGGCTTAATTGGAAAGGCCCAAATATCATTCCACAAGTTTAATAAGTCCAATTAAAAGAAAAAAAAATCGTGAAATTACTCGATCAAAGCTGGTTCGAAATTTTAATTTATTTCTTTGGGTTTTGATTACTTTTTTTTTTTGTTTTAATTTTTATAATTCATGTTCTAATAACAAAATAAAAGATATTTTACTAGCTCTCTTAAACTGAATGTGAAAAATGTCACACATAAATCCACAAACTTTATTTGGTTAATCCAAAAGAATTAATGTATACACATGTAGCATCAATTGATTAAATTATGTCCCAAATAACGTGTTTTTGTTGAAATTCGTCTCAATCATATGGCCCACTTGCAAGAAGTCAAAGTAAATATTTTATGATGCAATCTTGGATCATTTTTTAAATAAAGTTTTAGGTATATGTGTTGAAAATTGTTTATTGAGATCGATGTTGGTGATATTCTTGAGTGTCACATCTTTCAAACAATTTATTTTACAAAATAGTCAAAAAAAAAAAAAGGACTATGTTAGGTGAGCTATAAGTCACAACAAAAATAAAAAATGAAAGGGTTACATTTTCACTTTTGAGTGGGAAAATTAATTATTTTCTTGATGATTTGTTTAATTTTTCAAATCCAATTAAATGTATGTTAATTAATTAATTATGTTCACTTACAAAACAAATACTCCCTCCGTCTCTGCTAACTTTGCCTACTTTTCTTTTTTGTTTATTCCAGTTAACTTTATCAGCCCAAAAATGGCAAAGAAAAATTTACTCTTTTACCCTTCAATTTCTTTCATTTTACAACATTTGCACTCAAAAAGCACACATTAATTACAAAATTGCCACTCAAAAACATTAAAATAACACATCACATCAAAATCAACAGTTTTTCTTAAACCTCGTGTGGTCAAACCGTGGCAAAGATAAGGGGGATAGAGGGAGTACTATATAATATGTGATAAATTTTAGGGGGTTTATATAATGTTACAAACGATTGGACATCATTAATTTTATAGAAGTTGAATACTATCTCCGTTCCAAAATAAATGTCGTTTTAGTCTTTTGCATATAAATTAAGGAATGTGATAAAAAATCTATCTACTCATATTTAAGTTCAATTAATGAGGAGGTTTTATCTCTTTAGTACATTTAATTTGAGATGAGTAAATAGAGACATATTTGGTAGATTGTATTTAAATATGTTTTGGAATATGAAAACGATAATTGTTTTGGAACAAATTTTAGTTGCTAAAACGGCATTTATTTTGGAACGATACAATGTATCAACGATGAATTGAAAAAATAATCTCATTGAAAATAGGGCCACCTTTTCAAAAGCACTATGCAAAATGTTTGCCAAAAATCAATACACTTGTTTGAAATTCAAAATCAAACACCACCAAAGTTATTTTATATTTAGTAATAGAATAAATTTGTTGAATTGTCATAATTGATAAGCTATTTATTTATTTATAAAATAGACTCTTAGTAAAGCAACTCGACATAATTATTATATTAAGAATAAAAAAATTCGAGTTATGGATAAGCTATAAAGACAGCTAGGAAGGATAGAACTACCAGAAAATGATAATATACAATCAAATCAATTGCATTATTTATGTCTTCTAAAATTAAATAATCTATTTTTCATGGTTTTAAAATAAATCTTGATTGGGTGGATAAATGATACACGTACTTATTTAATATGTTTAATATTTTAAAACCCAGTTTCATTTAAATTGCTAACAAATAAATCGCAAGATGAGAAAATAATTGTAAATATCTTATTCGAACTTTGTTTGAGTTATTATTATAAATATTTGAAGATGAATCATTTACGTATCTTAGTTAATTAATTAAACAATTGTGACAAAGACGTGAAATGATTCACTTGTATATTTGACTATTTCATTTTTTCTTAAGTTTTAAATAGTTTGATAATGAAATAAATAAATAAATATGGAATTGATCTGAATTTTTAATATTCCAACTCTTTGTGTCTATTCATATATAATTTGCTCCAATTTGAATATACAATATAATAGTAAATAAAAAGGGGAATTAAATGACATAAAATAATTTTAGAATCTGCTCTAAACATGACCATTTCAAAACTACAAGTACACATTAAACAAATTCCATTGTCATCGATTTTTTTCTTTGCCCCATTAATATATATATATATATATATATATTTGAATATATTAAGAATGCCCTTTTCTTTGTCATTATAAAATGATAATTAATTTGCCAAATATATTGGAGCAAGAGAATTCAAAAGGGCCCAATTTTTTAAAATAATCTAAGTAAAAACATAGCTAAACTGGTTTGGCTTTGCAGATGCATGTGGGGGTTTGTTGGATAAATAATTTTTTTTAAAAGGAGAATATTTGGAAGAGATTTGAATGTGTAAATAAAGCAAATGAAAGGAAAGAAATAAAAAAAAAAAAGAATCTAAACAGGCTTTGATTTAAAAAATTGAAACGAAGCTAAAGTTATTGCCTTTTTAACACTAAAATATAACAACAATCACAATCACTATAAAAGTTGCAAGAATTTTTCACCATGTGCTTCTAATCTTCAATCTGCACACTTTGATTTAGTTTGGTTTAGTGGTTTAGATCTTGTTAAATTGTGATCAAACTTTCTAAAAAGACTATATCTAGGATGATATTTTGGCTAAGAATTAGTTATATATCATCTTTATGAGGATAATGTTCCTTTTTAGGTCCTGATTACAATCAAGAAAACACTGTAATCATATAGATCATTGCTTATCCTTATATCTGGTTTGAATCCTCTTTCCAACACTATATCTACCATGTACGACGTAATTATATAAAAAGAGTAGGTCTTATGTGAGACCGTCTCACGGATCTTCTTGTGTGAGACGGGTCAACCCATAACCCACCCTTAACAATTCATATTGAAATTTGTGAAAATGGATTCAACACATGAGTCTCACGGAAACTATCCATGAGACCGTCTCACATGAGTTTTTGTGATATAAAAAAACATCGAACATGAAACGACTTGTCTAGAATCTCTGGATTTTGATGGGTTACAAAACTAAAAAGACAAGGTGAATTGACTTGAAATAGTGTAAATTAAATTACTTGGACGTACACATATGTGCCTTGCAATTATTGAATTATTTCTTCAAACATTTTCCCTTTTTCATCATTTATTTCCTTCCATAAATCAACTCAAGATAATTGAATCTTGCCACCAAAATGGCTTATAGAGATTGATTAATATGGCTTAACAAACATTCCTACATTGAATATGGGTTACTACAAAAATCAAAATACTTCTTTTTATAGCCATTTGTAGTAAAATTATCAATTTGAGTGCAATTTTTTTTATCAATATCAAGATCAAACAAGAACTGAGATTCATATAAGATAAGAATGAAATAATAAGAAATGATGCTCTAAAAGACAAGCTGTGATCATAGGTTTTGGTCTCAATCTTTCTCAACAAAACACAATAATAGAGCCTCATCCTTTAACCCCACTTTAAAAGGAACAACAACATGCATGTGGAGTTGAGCAAATAGATTGGATCTTTGCTCTAAATTGAATTCTTTTTTCCTTCATAAATGTATACATGGATCTATGTACAAGTTACTGTACTACCGTCAACGAAAACCTAAGCGTACCCTCGACCTCTGATGAGTCCATTTTTAACTCATCGGGGGGTGATCATCTTCGTCCATTCTATACAGAATCGAGTAAACTTGCGTTTGCCTCGTCAATTATGTGTTAGTTTTGAAAGTTTTCCATTGATTGATGATTTTCAACAGCTTTAACAGCAGCCACTCGAGCAGCCATGGCTGCTCGGTTTGCAGCCATCACAGCCCTGTCCACCTTCTCATCCACCCTACGAAGGTGAACTGCATTTTCTGCTGTTTTTCTTGCAGCCTGCAAAGAGTGAAGAGTGTGTTTAGACAATAAAAATTGTCTGAAAATTATATGTGGCTTTAGGATTTTACAAAGTACCTGAACTGCTCGAAGAACTGCATCCGTTAGAGGGGGAAGAGGTGTCCGAAGATTACCAGCGTCCCATTCACCAGATTTGGTCACACCATTTCGAAATGTATACATTCCATAGCCTTGCTTACGCCCTTCGTGCCATGACCCCTCGTAGAAGTGGCCATTGGCGAAGTGATAGACTCCGAATCCATGGATTCTGTCTCCAAAATACTCCCCACCGTATCTATCCCCGTTTCTACAACACAGTTGCCAAGATTTCAATTGATCATTATTCGAAACAACAAAGATACATTATTACCAACCAACAAGGCAACAACACATTGAGTAACATGAATTTCCCAACTAATTAACCGGTAAGACAAGACATTAAAGCCATGATAGCCTTGAGCTAGAATTCAATTATTAATTTGCCTACCAAAGGACCACGATTTCAAGATCAAATTTGGCAAGTCAGATTCAAGGTTTAGATAGCTATTTTTTTCAGTAGCATCCAACTAACTATGCACAACTGAATTATGATCAGAAAGAATTCAAGTTATCATTTTCATAACAGAAAATTACAGAAACCTACTCCAAAGGTTATAACAGTAATGATGCAAATGATTTTACAAGGTAAAAAATCAGCTCAAAATTTATTGAAAATCACCTGAAATGGTAACATCCAAGGCCATGTTTGACCCCACCTTTGAACTCTCCAATGTAACAGCTGCCATCAGCACAAGTTTGAACTCCAATCCCATGGCTTTGACCATTGCACCATTCTCCAGCATATGAATCCCCTGTATAGAACTTGTAAACTCCATAACCATGCCTCAATCCTTGCCTATACTGCCCTTTATATCTACTGCCCCTTGCCCAGCTCTCAATCCCATATCCATCATATCTCCCATCAATCCAATCTCCTTCATACCTTCCATTCACAATGAAATTATACACTCCACTCCCATTGCATCTCCCTTTGTGAAACTCTCCTTCATAGAAATCACCATTGCTGAACACCTCCACCCCTTCTCTCACAATCTTGCCAGGACTGTAATCTTGTTCTTCGCCCTCGATTTCGATTGTGTTCGACTCCCCGATGAACCATTGCACCGGCTCTGAATGGCTCTTGGGTGTGAAACAAGAAAGGTTCAATCTTTGACCGTAATCGTCACGCAGTTTCTTGCAGAATTTGAGGTTTTGGCTGAGCAAGGCCTTGTTCTTGGAGACGAAGAACAGCAACACCGCGATGAGAATCAAAGCTAGAAGTAGATTCTCCGAGGTGGACATGCCATCCCAGTTGAAAAGGGCGTAGATTGAGAGCAATAGAACAGCAAGAAGGGGTGAAGAACGCGAGGCAAATGATCGAACAGGAGGTGCGCAAGGCTTGCTGTGAGGCTTTTGCTCTTCCAAGTCTACTGCTTCGTGATCATCTGCAATCTCGCTCATTGAAGATAAGCTGTGGATTGATGAACGGATGGTTGGCGAAGAACGGAGGAGCGAAGAGTGGGTCCTGGTTAGGCTTTTCTGACCGTCCATTTCGACTTTCAGACAACCGCGCCGCCGTTGGAGCTTCTAGTGGGCCCACCTTCTGTACCTCGATATTCTTATCATGCGCTGAAACGCCGGTTTCATCTCCGGTGACGCGAGGAGAACTTAACTTCGAAGAAACTACCGTGTGCGTTGTGAGAGAGAGAGAGAGAGAGAGAGAGAGAGAGAGGACTCAGCTATGGAAATGCTCAGACAAGACCGGGTTTTGTAGTGGAGATGTAATACTATATGATTATATAATACGGTAAAAGCAATGCGGTGGGCCCCATGTAAGATCTACGGCAAGTACAGATCTGAGATTATGGACCGTTGGATCTAGATTCGGCGATTTTGTATTGTTACAACGATGCCTCGCCGGCACGTGCCGGTGATAATATTCAGATATTTTTACAACATTTTTTTTAGTGTTTTCTTATTGTGATTTAATTTTTTACTACTAAAATTATTCATACAAAATAAGATTTTACCGTTAATTTTAGTATCAAATTTATTATTTGTATTTTTTTTCATGAAAAAGTGACAACGATATAATGTAGAGCTCAATTAGGAAAACATTATTGGAATGTTTGAACATTTATAAAATTTAGTAGTCACTTATCTTAATAGGTCATTTTATTATGAAATAATTTGAATTCTAATACTATATAATGATCTCAAATAACAAATTTATCGAGAGAATAGAGAGATTACCGTTCAAATCAACCAAAATTTTGTGTGAAAAGTTACTTTCTAAAAAGGCAAAAACTTATATATCTTTGGAACACATAGAGACACAAATCTAGATGTTATATACATGTTCTTTAGGTATTATATATATATATATATATTCTATAAATGTTATGTTTCTTGGTGTTATAAATATACTCTACAGGTATCATATGTATATAAGAGTATACATGTTATACCTGAAGAGTATATTCATGATACTTGTAGAGTATATATTTAACATCATATGATGATTAATTTGAGGGTACCGGACCCCATGGACACACAAGTGTAACTCTTATAGAAAAAGAAAGATCAACAAGTCATAGTAACAGATGAGACATATTTTTATTAGATTTGGGTTTACTGAATCTGGAATTGAAGCCCATGGGCCTGTGATTAGCCCGAGGAATCACCCAAACATTCCTCATTGGGCCTGACATTACTAACGGGCTTCAATTCATGGCCCTTTTCCAAAACACACAGAAAAATAATATCAACAAAAACGGCTGAAAATGATAATTTATAAAACTTCAGAAAATATGAGAATGATAATTATGTCTTAGAATGCAAAAAATATAAATTAGAATAATCACCATTATTTCTTGAGTATCAGCTTCTCCTTCATCCTCTCCACTGCACTTCGAAGAGTCTCTTCATCTTTGCAGAAAGTAAACCTCACAAGCTTCTTTCCCTCCTCCGGATTCAAGTAGAAAACGCTCGTCGGAATCGCGACAACTCCGACTTCTTTAATGAGGTACTCACAGAATGCCACGTCGTTTTCCAGCCCGAACGGGGTGTGATCCACGATCACGAAGTAGGTCCCACTTGACGGATACACTGTGAAGCCAACGGACTTCAGCCCCTCGACTAGGATAGCTTTCTTTGCAGCGTAATCCCTTCTCAGCTCTTCGTAATAAGATTCAGGAGCTCTGAGAGCTATGGCTGCTGCATTTTGCATTGGAGTGGAGGTTGCAAAGGTGAGGTAAGAATGAGCTTGCCTGACTCCCCATGTCAAGTGTGGTGGAGCTATGGCCCACCCGATTTTCCAGCCCGTGAGTGAGAACGTCTTCCCCAAAGAGTTAAGGGTGATGGTCCGGTCGTACATCCCGGGGAGCGAAGCAATGGAGATGTGATCCATTTCAAAAGCTAGCTTATCGTAAACTTCATCTGAGAATACCAACACGTCGTTCTCCATGCACAATGAGGCTATGGCGTTGAGCTCCTCTCTGGTGAACATTTTTCCCGTGGGGTTGTGAGGAGTGTTCATCAGTATAGCACGAGTGTTTTTTGAGATGATGGACTTTAGTTCGTCAATCGGGATTGAAAAATTCGGGGGTTTTAGGGTTACAGATTTGATTCTAGCCCCGGCCATGGATAGAGTGGCTTCATATGAATCATAGAACGGGGCAAATACAACGACTTCATCACCGGGGTTTATCAAGCCTAAGATCGTGGCAGCTATGGCTTCTGTGCATCCGGAGGTGACGGTTACTTCCTTTTCGGGATCAACAACGAGCCCCGTGTCTTTCTTGAAACGTTCGGCCACAGCCGAGTTCAAATCAGGAACTCCAAACCCTCGAGCATATTGATTCTTACCATCCCTAATGGCTTGAATAGCTGCTTCTTTGACAAAATCTGGACCATCAAAATTGGGAAAGCCCTGTCCAAGATTAATGGCGCCGTGCTTGATAGCAAGGCTACTCATCTGGGTGAAGATTGTCGTTTTGAACTTCTCCAAGCGCTTTGCAACCTAAAAGAAAGGAACTAATAGCATCAAGAAACAGAGCCCAGTCTACGATGAGGTTATGTAAGAGAAAGAACAGACACCATCAGAAAAGTAATAAACTCGTAGAGTATCTTATAGTGATCGATGTAAACAGAATAAACGATCTTTAATCATTCTATACATGCTTTGAAGACTGCTACTCAAGCAAATCCAGCTAAAACAAAGTCTACAAATGCTGAAAATAGTAACATGCTTCATACGAATATATGTCCGTAAATGCTGACAAGTTCGTTGCGCAGCAGATTAGAATCGATTGAAACATAATGCACTTAGGAAGAACAAGTTCTTTACGAATATTGTCATCCAACAAACAAAATCCACCACACCTAAATTGTTCCTGCGAATAATCATCAAAGATTTACAAACAATCAGACCCTTTAGGTCTCTAAGTATGACTGTTGAAATTCAGCTCCATTCATCTCTCTCTCTCTCAGCAACCCCATTCTCTCTACAGACTAAAATCTCCTTCGATTGATTGGCACAGCAAATCACGATTCATACAAGACAATATTTCCCGATACTGTAAAGCATTGTTCGGGGAAAAAATTCATATCATTCAGCATATTTGAGGGCAGAATTTCCCGAAATTTTACGAAATAACCAAACTGATTTCTAAACCATAAAAATTATCACTTTTGCTCGAGTTCAAAGCTCTAACTACTTCAAACACGATACTTCCAGATTCAAATCAAACTCAGCATTTCAACCATTTACAGTACCCAATTAATCCAAACAAAAACAGCTAGAACTAACCTGGAGAGGCTGAGACTGAGTTGACCCATCAGCTAAAACGGACTGCTTCTGAGTCGCCACCGCAGTGGAAACCGAGGAAGCCATTATAGTAGGGATCCTAACAGTGCAATTATACCCAGAAATACCTAAATTGAAGCCTGAAAATCTGGAAATCGTTTGTGAAAAAGTAAAGGGTTTCAATATATGCAGCCTAAGCATTTGATGCGAAGAAGATGTCCAGATACAATGGCTTGAATCATACGTGAAAGAAACGGTATGAAGCATGACTAGAGTCTTTAGATTCTTGATTTAGGGATTTTATTACTCTTTAGGTCAATTAATTTGGGTTTTTTTTTTCTTCTTTTTTTTTTCCCATAATAATTTTTTGAGTTTGTTTTATTACAAAGAAATTAGAAATTTAAATTCATTTTTCAAGACAAATTAGGGTTGTGCAACATTTCTTATTGGTTCGAAATCGATGATCATCAATCGGACAATCACAAACTCGATCAGGTGTAGCATCTATAAAGACGAAGCACACGTTATCGCTTCACCGAGCAATGATGAGCAGTGGTATATATAGACAAATCAAGAAAGTCATATTACATGGGATGAAGTGGTCAGAAAAAAATAGATCATCACTCCATCAAGTGGCTTATAAGCTAAAACTACCACTAGACATAATATTAGGACACAAACTCAAAAAAAATGAAAATACACCCCTAAAAATCTCACTCATGACATAAGTTCAGAGCCATCCTAGATTGTTTATTCAGCAGAGGGTGGGTGTCCTTGCAATAAAAGTGCAAGACAAGCCTTCCTTCGATTAATGAAAATATGAAGTAATGTACAATCTTGCCACAATATCGAGTGGTCCATCGTCCCCACCGACAGCATGCAAGGCAACAGGAATTGTAGGATCGGAGATGCAGTGTGAGAGGGAAAAAGACAGGTTCATGATTCATCATCACAGAAACGTCGCCACTTGATTCAACATGTTTGAATGATTCTGTGTTCAGATCGATTGGAGAAACGGTCAAAGCAACTTGGTCGATTGTCCTGTATTTGCCTGGACTGACTTTCTTGCTTGTGCGTTTGTTTTTAGATTGACTGAGAACTAGGGTTGATGTAGTCTCTAGCCATTCCACTGCTAGGCCTTCCACTTCGTCGTAGTGTATACGCCGCTCAATCTACAGGAAAATAGTTGGTGAGCATGAGAGACACCAAATCAAGAGTAAGGGAGAAGTTGAGAGAACACTTACAGCGAGCTTAGTAATGTATATAGACATAAATCTTGGTCCAAGGGCCAAAACTCTGGCATCTGAATACAATGTCTGCCAAAAGATTGAAGAGAGTTCAAAAGGAAAGAATTATGAATGTCACAATAAACTGAACCATCACATGGGGCACGGTCAAAAATCTAAACAAACACAAATATCAGAAGATGTATGTCTCTTTATTCACTTAAATGGAGATATCACAGAAGAGTAAGAGTTACCACTACTTGAGAGAATTTCGTGCAATTAAAGATGGAATCAATTATGTATTCAAAGACCACGAGGATGCAAGACATAAATTATAACATTTAACTGTTCTCAAAACCTTTTATAAAGCAGCAACAAGAATACATACATGCATGCATTGTAGCATTCCCAAACCAAGAGTAGAAAAATTAGTGAATGTATTTATACTCATATATGGTATAAGCAAATTGTCAATTATATTGTGGTCCAAAATATTACATGCCCTTTTCAGGAAATGAATATTGTAAGCAGAAACAAAAAAGAATGCACAAAATATAGACAAATGCACAGATCAATTGTAAGAGACCAGTGATCTGTCTAATCCCAAGTATGCAATCTAACATCTAACAGTTTACTTTGAAATTAATATGAAAAGAGGAAAGAAAGACAAGTTGCTATGTTCAAAATGATAAACATTAATTAACAATGGAAGATATACCTCTTTTTTCTTAAGTAAACCCCACATGTAGAGCTTATCAATCGCATCCTTCACATGTCTGGTGGCCAGCCTTTTATCATTACAATGAACAGCCAAATCAGCAAGATTTTCAGTAGCTGGAACCCTATGCTTCAATGCTGCTGCTGATAAAGCTTCTTGAGCTTCAACTGATTCTATTTCATCTTTGTCAAAGCATATACCAGTAAAGCATCTTTTTGACATTTCCTCATTGGTAATTTTCCTCGACTATTTTTCTTCTCCAAGTAATTATCTTCAGCTTCCAGAGCTGCAGCCAATGTGCGGTGCACCACAATATCAGGGTATCGCCGAAGAGGAGAAGTGAAGTGTGTGTATAGAGGAACTGCGAGGGCATAGTGACTATAATCACTGGTGTCCAAAAATCCACTGCAAAAATACGTGGCGAGCTGCATCGGCCTTGCAGCATAAGACATCAGGATATCACAAAAAACAGGGTCATTCTTAACTTCCTCTTTGATGTGCTCCAGAACATGATGGTAGTGAACAGATGAAGAAAAGTCAAAATTTAAACCATGTTTGCGACAGAAGAAGTCAAAATCAACAAGTTTTCGCGCATTAGGTTCAGGGTGCCTTCTTAATAGAGCACAAGATGGATAAGTTCTAGTAATCACTTCTGCAGCTGTCCTATTGGCCAATAGCATGAACTCTTCTACAAGAAAATGTGAGTCCTTTCGCTCAGAAACTATAGTATCATATGGTATCCCTTCTTCATCGAATAAGAAGGCTACTTTTGGACTTTCAATTGACAGAGCTCCACCTTCAAATCTATTCTTCCTCAAAAGTTTTGAAATTTCATGAAGCCTTTTCACAGATTCAATTACATCACACCATTCAAATTGACCGTATAAATTAGGCCAATGCTTAACAATCTGACCAGAATCCTGAAAATCAGTCAGACCATTGACAATGTCCTGAGCATGCTCATAAGAGAGCTTACAACATGATCGTATGATGGTACGACCTATCCACCGATCCACAACTCCACCAGCTGAATCCATGTCCCAAAAAATAGAAAAGGAAAGTCTATCCACTCCAGGATTGACAGATGCTAAATCATCTGAAAGCATTGGGGGTAGCATTGGCAATTTCTGCATCAATAAGTAAACAGTGGCCGATCGAATGCGGGCATCAATGTCTAGAGCTGTATCAGGTAGGACAAAATAGGAAACATCAGCTATGTGAACCCCCACCCTAATATTACCATTCGACAGTTTTTCTACTGATAATGCATCATCAAGATCAATAGCCCTTGGAGGGTCTATTGTGAAAATACACAGGTTTCTCAAATCTCTTCTACTTTGTAATTCTTCGGGTGGTACTTCCCAAGGAGTGTGCGGAAGACATGAAAGTACTTCTGAAGAAAAATCAGAAGTATCTATTGCATTCTCATATAAAATTGCTGAAATCTGTGATTCAACATCACTACCTCTTCCAAAAACTCGAACCACACGGGCCTCAGGAAAATCCGAATCTTCAGCCCAATCAACGACCTTCGCACCAACCAGATCGGACTCAATTGTTTTATCACCAGCTTCCAAACGTTCTCTGATGCTTTCTGGCAAGTTTCTCAAAGGTACAATCATTTTGGTAAATCTGGGATCAGTTGGCGTCAATAAAACATATCCATAATTCAGATCCGGCTGATGTTTGTTCTTCCTGGAATTTTTTTTTCTGCTCTCTCTACTATAAATCCACTGTTTCACATTCAAAAAACCAACAATACTGTCACACCGAACAGACCTTTCAATGACAGCCACAACAGATCCAGTCGGTCGCTTTGATGGAAATAAATCTATTATGGCACACAACTTTTCCAATGGAACCCTTGAGTCATAGGGATCACAAAGAAAACAATCAGATATAGTTGTTTGACAACCACCAACATAACCATCTGATTCAGAAGAAGACTTGGAATCACCACTGGAAAAACCATCCACAATCTGCACAACCGAGTTCCACTTATCCCTCAAACAGTATCGATTATGCAAAACATCACGAAAATGTCTGTGGGATATAGCATCATCCGTAGTCTCAGTCAATCCTTTCATTCTTGACCAATATGCTGGAGGGTGAATGTCAATAGCAACAATGTCTCCATCACTCTACAACAAACTGAAATTAGAAATTTGAAAACACAGCAACAGATTGAAGATATTGTGGAAACATGTAGCTAAAGAAACAAGTTATCATGTTTTATATTGATGCCATTATCTTAAATATCACTATGGAATATGGTCAATTATAAAAGAGGCTCATACTAGTAGCCAACATTAGAAAATAAGTAATCAAACTGAAACACTTACAGCTCTATTTTGCGTCAACATTCCACAAATCAGAATATCAGTCTGGACCCCATCAATTTTGCAGTAACCCTAAAATAAAAATTCTTAAGGGCTTAAATTTAACGAGCAAATGCATACTTCCACAGCTAATGAACAAAGTTAAAGTACATACCTCATCTCTATTATAGGCATTGACGCGGAACTGTGCTCTCAATAACTCACCTTTCTGCACCAGGAAAATTAATACATTAACAAAGGAAAATGCAATATAGCTACAATAAAACACTCCAAGAATACCCCATATGTACTGAACTTAGCCTGACCTCAAGCCCTTCACTAACAGCATCTGCAGACCAATGAGGAGCATAATTTTTGCGTAACAGATAACTAACTGGCTGCTGTACTAACAACACAGGTTCAACAAGCTCCTCACTGACAGCTGGCTCTGAGACTGAATTGAGAAATTTTGGTTCTTTACTCTCAGGAGTAAGTAATTGCTGACTTTGAAGATTCACATCTGAAGTTTGCCCATTTCCATGCATCGAGGACATCAAGCCGATACCCTCAGAATTTCCGTTTGTCAGTTGATGATGCCCATTTGACATCACGGGATCTGATGAGGTGTTACCACCCTGTAAATTTGACGCACCTATGCAAATTTCACTTGCAGAAGTACTAGCTGCAGAATGCCAAACAAGTATCAAATCAAGCCAACAACCCAAACAGAAACATAAGTTCACCTTCTACCAATTGACCAAACATAAAGAAAGACGGAAACGAAAACATGCACAACCACATCCGCATGAACTTAATACAAACAATCACAGAACACAGTGAGAATAACCCAGACCTTTCCATTAGAACATCAAGCAGCTAAACCAGAACATCACATACAACCATGATTTAACACAGGAGCAATCCCAATACTTTTATACCCTACAAATACAATTTGCAAAATTGCATATTTTGACCGTTAAAGATCACTCCATTTTCCAAATTCAACAAATTCTCCTGTTAAAATGCCGGATACACAAAATCCTGAAAACCTAGTATCACGTTACTCACACGGCATGAAATTAAATTACTGAATACAGTAACACTGTTATTAACCAAAACCGAAAAAAGGGAAAAAGGATTACCAGATAAGGTCTGCTTGGATTTTCTCGATCGACGCTTCTTCTTCTTAACATCTTTAAAATCATTCTCGACAATATTTTCTTCAGTATGAGTAGAAACCCCGCTTGATTCAGCAATCAAACTCCCCATAACTTCCAATAGTTTCTAATAATTAATCACACAACCTAAAACTACACAAATCTAATCAAAATCTAATAAGATCAAAACTACGAAAAAGGATTTCTTCGCTTTATATAAAAATTCGCTGAAGAAACCACGAAATAAGTTGAAAGCCAAGGGTTAGGTGAAAGCAACCTATGTACTCATGCTTTTGTTATGTAGAGAGAGAAAGGAAGGTACAGAGGGGGGGGGGGGGGGGGATGGTTGGTCGGCGAAGCAAGGCGCCGACTTTTCTTCTACTTTTGATTCCTCTCTTTTCTTTTTCTTCCCCTTTTTGTTCTTTTTCTGCTTTTCTTCTTATTTTCTTTTCCTTTATATTTATAATCATATTATTTTTTTAAAAAAAACTATCATTTAAATTAATGTCTACTAATATCTTATCCATTAAAATCTAAAAACTCGTGGAAATTGAACAATTTTTTAAAAAGAAAAGAAATTATTCAAAGCATAATGTAATTCATAAAACATAATGCAAAACATCGATTATTCGACAATTTTCAAATGCCCTATTTAATAAAATAAAATACGTTCAATATTACATTGAAAATGCCGTTGTGCAAAAACTGATTGGATACCGATAGAAAAAAGGTAAAACTCCCAACAAAGATGGAAACAAATTGTTAAAACTAATCTTGATAGACAATTATATTTTTGAAACAAAAATGATGATAAATCTAAGAAGGGCGAAGGCGTCAAGCTTCTACACTATTGCCTCTATCATCATCGACAAAAGTATGACCATAAGAGGCCTCGAATTCGAAATCTTGATCCTCGTCTTCCATTGTTGCACCGTATTTGAATCGTTTGGTTCCCATTGTGGTGAAAGGCATCAAACCAAATGCTCGAGCAGTCTTGATCTCACGAGCAACCTTCCTCTGAGCCTTGGCACTGATTCCAGTCTGTTCGACAAGCAAACAATAGTTAGAAACGAGCATGAACGTAGTTTCACGTGCTAGGATAGGATCATTGAAGGATGCTAAGTTGTTTACCTGGCTTCTCTTTATAATGACGCCAGCTTCTGTGATGAAGTTTGCAAGGAATTTGACATTCTGGGCAGAAATTTAAGCAAGATAATAAGTTAAAAAGAGGACTCTGTTTTGCTATTACTGTACGAAAAAGCAAATCATAAGTAGACAATTTCTCAGATATGATGCATTCATGATAATGTCATAACGATACTTACATGCAAAAATAACGAAAGATAAGGGTGGATTTGCATGCAAAAGAAACAACTAACTTAAAATGCGATCAAACAGCTTAAATAAAAGCCACATGCATTTTCAACTCTTTAAATGCAACTCCCAGATGTCATTACATCATTTTTTAAATCTCATGTGCTAATAAATTCCAAAAGAAACAGTATATAATTAGAGAATTTCAAAAATATGATTTTAAGCAATTCAATACAAATGCACATTCATAAATGTAAAATTTTCATAAGAGTCATATTAAAAAACTCAATTAGCCGCACCCTGAAGTCAGCTTTTTCTAAGACTTCTTCAGTGGTCGTTTCAAACTCCATCCTTTTGGCGGGCTTACGTACTCCAGGCTTTCTCAGGTCAAGATCCTGTATATATGCAAGGTATCACAGCAAACGTGAGTAACCGAATGCAGAAAGGGAAAATCATATCAAATAGCTGCAAACCATATTGCCTTAAAGGAGATCAGACAGATCTGAACTAAAAGCACCACACAAATTTATATACTCATGCAAACAAGAAGAATCTAGAGGTAGTTTAGTATTAAACCTTCTTTTGATCTGTTATTCTATCGAGATTATCATAGCCTGTTGTTCTGAGTTCTAGAAGCAGCATATTGTTGAGGCAATTGCCATGAGTATTGGTCTACAATAAAGTCCATTTAAGAGTAATGCAGAACTCTTGATGGACCAACACTTAAAATTACCCACATAAATTCCATGTAAAAAGGAACAACAGCATAAGTACAGCTTATCAACAAAGTATCACATCAAGGACACTCAAGAACCAACTCTAATCATACATGAAGAAGAAAGTAGTGCAAAAAGTTACTAAAACATTCAGAACAGAAATTAATGTTTTCTAGAATTTCACATATGTATGTGTGTGTGTGTCGACAGGTTGCACAAGTTGTGCTGTATAATGTTGTACCTTGGTATCATAAGTCGTCCCATTATTGAAATTAACATCTGGCCTGAAAGTATAATCTTCGCTAATTACTTCATCTGGATCAAACTCAAAGTAGGCGGCCGCTTTTTTTAATCTATAATCCATTCCATCGACCAATGAATTGTAATCCTCATCTAGACCACCCATGGAACTAGATCGTTTTCCCATCATCGATCCCAACCCAAATTGATCATGTGCTTTCTCAGCCTTGTCAAGCTTCTGGTAAAACGAACGCAAATTAGAAATATTCTCATCACCAGAGTTGCTTTGCCCAACATCATCAGTCGGCCCAATAGAGTTTAATTTATCCCAATCATCAGTAACTGTTACAAAGGAAAAGGTTCACATTTAGGATAATCAATTTGATTGAACAAATTTCTCTAAAGCGATTTTAGACAATCCTTGCAAAAAAAAGTATAGTTTTCATTCATTTCATTCTCACGTATGATACTGAACAAGATATAGAACACATTCATCAAGTCATAATTAATATGCTGGAAACAAAAAACAAAACCAAAAACCAACCCCCAGTTATCTTTTTTCCACTGATCTTTATTCCAACAACAGATGTACCACACCAGAAACAAAAGGGGTGCCCAAAACCAACGAGACAGCTCTATACATTAATGAGAATTTTATAGGTTCTGGTCTACATCACTATATGAATGCAGAAAACATTCTAGTGAAATACTGAGTTGATTAACACTCAATAAAGCTAAAGCATGCATTTGATATTCTTCTGATGTTATAAAGGAACTCTACGCATGTAAAAGAAAATAGAAAGACCACACAAAAAATCAGCAGAAGAAATAATTAAAAACAATATATCAAATAACTTCCCACCAAAGGAGAAAAAGATGAGATGTGAGATGTCTTCAACATTGATCCAAGAAATTCATAAACCCAAGCACAATAATATTAGCAATCATTCACATTTTCAGCAAGCACTCCCACAGTAAATTCGAGTATTTCCAACACAATTAGATCAGAGCAAGCATACTTTTTCTAGCGAGTTCACACAGAAAGTACATGATAAATACAAAGGTCAGAATACAGCAGTTCATCTGAGTTCCTTAAGAATACTGAAGACATATCCGAACAAAAAGAACTATAACCATTGAAGAACACTAACCCCCTTACACTACAATCATAACACGATTCTACAAATACGAAATCATTTCATCCACTCCCCATTTTGCCTCAGTAGCATGATTTTTCACATAAAATTCAACAATCAACGAGCTGGTGAATAGCAGTCACATAAATCAATCAAATTAGCAGAAAACCTAAATGACATTGTAGAAATATTAACCTGGAGCCGGGCTCGCAGAAAAGGCCCGAACTAAAAGAGGGCTTTGAATTTGACAAGACAAATAGGCCTTCGCAGACCACAGTGTACTTCGAATCAGCTTCATTTTTCCTGAAAATCAAGAAGAATCTAAATCCATGGACGATGAAACGAGATAAATTCAGCTGAAAATTGTATAATCACCTCAAAATGATGAAGAGGGTCGAGTGAAGGTTTGTTCTTCGGCAGCTCAACTGTGAAGACGAGGGTTTAAGACCCGACCCATTCGGGTCAGTGTCCATTTAATATTCTTGCTTGGGTTCTAATTGGGCCGGGTCCTTTAATTGGGCTCGATCCATTGGGTTTTACTTTTTACTTTTGGATCTGAACCCAACTTATAAACCAGATAATGAGATATGTAATTACTGATTAATTATTAGTTTTGCTATAGTTTTATTAATATAAAATAATAGTAATAATTAAATCTAATTTTTTATCTCATAAATATAATTATTAAATAATATAATTATAGTGGTTGTATTATATTCTTTTTATGACAGTAGATGGTCTCGATATTTATTATTATTGTTTTGATAGTATTATATATATCATAATAATTTGTCTAACTTATTCATAATACAATTTATATTGGATTAATTGACAGAGAATTTATAAATTCATGTATAAATACATTAGTCTATTTATATTGAATATTAGATATTTGACTTCATTCTGAATTTTAGAGATTGATTTTGTATTGTATAGGTTTCCTTTAAAAACTTGAATATTGTATCTTATAGGTACTAAAAGATTGAACTTAATTCAAATATTTTAACAATTAGTCTACACTTGATAAGCAAGGTAAGACATGAAACTAGAGTAGAATGTTCAAATTCATCAATTTATTCATGCACAAAACATCATGTGATGCAACTTTGTGCTACAATTGATACATCCATCCTTGATTTTATTTAAATATGCATAATCATATATATTTGTAAATAAATAGAATCATGTGTGGGAATTAATTCAAGGACACTTAGGTGTTCCCTTGGAGTTCTTCATGTCTCGATAGCAAGGGCACTCGTCTTTGTTTCCGGAAGTGCCCGATGGAACGCAATTGCACTTCTCGCAACATATTCCGCAGTATTTGAGGCATCGATCCTTCCGCCCTGCCTTTGAGCATCGAACGGCACACTTTGAGTCACAAAAACCCGATTCAACGTTATCTTCCGCCACCGAGGCGGCGAGAATGAGGAGAAGAGTGACCACTCCAAGAATTGTCTTCATTGTAGTCGCTTTCATTTCTCTGGCTATATAAATAAACCAAAGTAAGATAAAGTAAAAAATTCAAACTACTTGAGATGGACCCGTATTTAACATATAAATACAATAAATAACATACAATACATGCTTATAGTCCTGACGTCCTTCACACTTTATCAAACACGTGAAGAATGAAGTATGTACCCGATGTGTGTCGTAACTTGAGAGAGAGAGAGAGAGAATAGAAGTTGTGATGAGTGAGAAAGGAAGATGAAGAAGAAGGTGGTTTTATAGAGAGAATAGAAGAGTTTGGTAGTTGCTTCATTCATGGCGACGTAGGTAGTTAACTGCATGTCTTTGCTTAGAAACAATAATGAACCAAAATAACCATTAATTCCAACTTTACATTCTCACCTTTCCACATCTGCCTCCCTTTTTTTAACACTTTTCTTTTTCTTCTACACAACACCTATTCTTCACTTACCAATCTTGAAAGTTTTAGTTTTGTTCGATTTGTATGTTTTATCTCGTATTTCATTCAGTCACTCTCATACGTAACGAAAAGAAATAGAAGTAGGGATTTACCGTAAAAGGAAAATTGATTTTTGATTGTTTGTTTTTTGATTATATTTTGTGATATTCTTAACCTATATGCAAGACATTGAATGACTTTCAAACAACAAAAAGTTAATGTTGCAGTTTTGTAAATATAAAGGAAAGGATAATCTCCAAACAAAAATAAGCAAGGTTCAAACAAAATTGTAATGATAAATAATAATTACAAGAAAGAAATTATTTAGTAAATCCCTATCATAAATAAATATATAGTGTAGATTGAAATTATCATTGTGTAAACACCAAAATTTCTTCATATATATTTCATTTGAATCCATAAAATAATTTTCTTTACTCATTATAAATATTGTCATATAAACCATTAAAAATTTAAACTTCTATCATCATAAACAACGTAGCTATCATTAAAATATATAGTTACATACAACATGCAACACTTTGTTAGGACTATTAAATTAGTAAATTATTAAAACTATTAGTAACCCAAAGAAACATATAAATAATTAAACACTTAATTAAAGGATAATTTGTATTCAAGTGATGATAAATTTATATCCAAGTCTATTAAAATAGTATCATGAAAATTTTATCGTCCGGTTCCTGGATTTTAGACCGGTTTATTTAACCAGAACCAGACAAGCATTTAGCTCAATGCATTAGTGCCCATTGAACCGGTTTTTTAATAATTCTTGGCCGGCTCCGCCGCCCCGCCGCCATACCGCCACCAACATTTCCAACCCATTCCACGCTGATGCATATTTGGCAGCCGAAAAACCTGACAAAGACGAAAGCAGCACCACGCAACCAGTTCCACTACCCTTTCTACAAAAATTGAAATTCCAGGTAATGTTGACGTACTGAATATGTTTGATGTTTTGTCTGAAAGAAATTGAGCTGTGTTCTTGTTATTGTTTTCCACTTTTTCTATTTGGGTTTTTACTTAGGTCATCTCTGTTTTGATTCAGCATCTCAAAGATTAGGTATATGATTTGAAAATGCATTGTTTTCCGGGTTGATCGCTGGGTTGAATTTTTAATTGTATATTATATTCTTTGGTTGTTTAATCTAACAATAAATCATGATGTTTAATGAGCTGTGTGATGTAATATAATTCAAAGTAAGCGCTTGTTTCCCGTTTGAACAGGGGTGTGCATTAAATAATGCAATAATAGAGGTGATCAATACATCATATGACATGTTGCAGATTTTCTTGATTATATCAAGCATGTTTGCGTCACATCTTGCCAAAATTCATGCACCCCAGTTGATATCTCACTAAAAACTATGAATTAAATAGATTATATTTGGGTCATCAATCGTTGTCACGTTTGTTAAGAATGGATTAAATAGATGAATGGATATAATATATAGAATGAATGAATGAATCATTATCTTTAGTCAATTTATGGAGGAGTGGTGGAGACAGAGATGGAGAAAGTCAGAAAAGACTAGTTCCAAATGTGCCTGCACATTTGATCATCTTATTCATTTTCATTGTTCTCTTTGTTCGTGCTCCGAATGGATTTCTTGTTACTTTTTCTCAGTGTTTTCTCCCTGTATTGGTTGCTTGTATCTGGTGTTTCATTTAAAGAATTTGTGTACCCGGATTTCACAGCCTCGAATCTCAAATTTGTTGATGCTACAGGGTCATTCTTGGTCTCTTCTAATGGCACTTTCAAAGCTTCCATGTTCAACCCTAGTGCTCAGCAGAACAGATTCTACTTGTGTGTTATCCATGTGGATTCGAACACCGTTATATGGTCTGCTAATCGTGATTCCCCTGTATCAAAATCAGGGAATATGGTTTTCACCACCAGTGGTATCAGTGTGATTGAAGAAGGGAGTTTAAAATGGTCTACTCCACCTTTCCGTTCGTTAGTTTCTGCTCTACAGTTAGCAGAAACCGGAAATCTTCTCTTGCTTGATCAATCAAACGCGACCCTCTGGGAAAGCTTTCGTTTTCCCACAGACACGATTGTGGTGGGGCAAAAGTTGCATATAGGTACGAAACTTTCAAGTGCAATCTCCAGTGATGATCTATCTAGTGGTGATTACACACTTGCTTTAACTGCATCTGATGCTTTTCTACAATGGAAGAATCGCACGTATTGGAAGCTGTCTATGGACACAACGGCCTATGTTAACTCATTTTACGCTGTGGAGTTCTTGGCAGTTAACCAAACGGGGCTCTATCTGTACTGGCCAGAATGCATCTTCAATTGTGATTAAGGTAAACTTGCCTCCATCTGGTTTCCGAGTTGTCAAGATTGACCACTCGGGCCAGTTGGTTGTCATTAGTTTCTCAGGAGCGACTCAAAAGGTGGACTTTTCGGGGCCAGTAGAAGAATGTCGTATCCCATTTATCTGTGGAAAGATTGGATTGTGTAATAAGGGGATTTCTGCAACTAGCCCTGTATGTACGTGTCCAGTTGGTTTCCGGTTAACTTCAAACAAGACAAGTAGCTGTGTTCCAGGTGATAGCTCTTTATCCTTGCCTGTTTCTTGCGATTCAACTGATCATAATAGTAGCAGATTGAATTCTTCAAATTTGTCTTACTTGCAACTTGGCTCTGCTGTGGATTACTTTGAGAATGATTTCACTCAGCCTTCCATTTACGGGGTGAATTTATCACACTGTCAAGATCTGTGTTCACAAGATTGCACTTGCTTAGGATTTTTCTATGATAACTCTTCTGGTTCTTGTTACAAAAATGAAAATGCATTGGGATCAGGTGATGATGAGAGCCACGAGTAATGGTCGACAAGGATACGTTAAAGCCATCGTTAGAGCTCCAACAGAAAATTTTGGTCGTTCTAGTAACAAAAAGATGGATTTTCCGGCAGTTGCTGTGGTGCTATTACCACTCAGTGGAGTCCTCGTTTGTGTGGCAATGGCAGTTTTCTTGTGCAGAAGATATAGGCGCGCGAAAATCATGAATGGAAAGATGAACTACTTGAACTTTGTGGACCTGGAATTTTCTATCCCGGGGTTGCCCTCAAGGTTCGACTATGAAGTGCTGGAGAAAGCGACTGAGAATTTCAAGACACAGATCGGAACAGGTGGATTTGGAACTGTATACAAAGGTGTAATGACTGATAAAACACTTGTGGCTGTTAAGAAAATAACAAACTTGGGTGTTCGAGGTAAGAAGGATTTCTGCACTGAGATTGCTGTGATTGGAAATATTCACCATGTGAACTTGGTGAAGCTAAAAGGCTACTGTACTCAAAGAAGACAATGGCTGTTGGTCTACGAGTATATGAATCGAGGCTCATTGGACAAGACTCTGTTTGGCAACGGACCGGTTTTGGAATGGGGAGAAAGGGTTGAGATTGCACTTGGGGCTGCAAGAGGGCTTGCATACTTACATGGTGGATGTGAACAGAAGATCATACATTGTGATGTCAAGCCCGAAAACATCCTTCTCCACGACCATTTCCAGGCGAAGATATCTGATTTTGGGCTCTCAAAGCTTCTGAGCCGCGAACAGTCATGTCAATTCACAACAATGAGAGGCACTCGTGGCTACCTTGCACCAGAATGGCTCACAAGCTCTGCGATTTCAGATAAAACCGACGTTTATAGCTTTGGAATGGTGTTGCTCGAGCTTGTGAGCGGGCGAAAGAATTGCATGACGCGCACACAGAGTCATAGCCTCAATGAAAGGAGTGGGAACTCGATGTCTTTCTCAGCGCACGAGCTCGTTTACTTCCCCCTGTATGCGTTGGAGATGCACGAGCAAGGGAGGTATCTGGAGCTCGTGGATGCAAGATTGACAGAAAGAGTGAGAAACGAGGACGTGGAGAAATTGGTCCGTATGGCGTTATGTTGCGTTCATGAGGATCCAAGTTTGAGGCCGACTATGGCTAACATCGTCGGGATGTTGGAAGGCGAGGCCCCGTTGTTAAATCCGAGAATCGAGTCGCTCAACTTCTTGCGATTTTATGGCCGGCGATTCGTGGAGGCTTCCATGGCTGAAGAAACTGGAGGATTGAATGGTGTTATGGTGTATCCAGATGCTAATGTTTCACATAGTAGCAATGGAAGTGTGTCCAATGTTTTCTCTTACATCTCTTCACAACAAGTTTCGGGTCCTAGATAGGTTTATCGATCGATATTGTGGATGCTACACCTGATAAAATGTAAATGATCCTACTTTTCCTTAGTGTGATTTTCATACATGATTTCATATGATTTATGAATATGGGAATTCAAAATAATAGTGTATAAAGTGAGATTGAATTGTAATGGAAAAACAAGAAAATTATATGATGAAAACAAGAAAATATTCCACTCATGAATCGTGAAAATTTTGCAGAAAAATAAATCTATAAATTAATTAATCAACTTTGCTGAAGTGGACAATCTCTTGCAAAATGGCCCTCTTCTCCACAACTGTAACACTCTCTGCCACCACCACCGCCTCCGCCTCCGCCGCCGCGACCCCTGCCGGAAACGCCACCGCGGCGTCCGAACCCGCGGTAATTACCATCGGCGGCGGCGCCGCCGCGATAACAGTCCCTAGCCAAGTGGCCTATCCTCCCGCAGTTGTAACACTCGACTCCATCACCGCCGCCACGGCCCCCGCCGCCGTAGCCGCCGCCGAACCTCCCCCTACCGCCCCTGCCGCCGCCGAACCTCCCGCCGCGGCCGCCGGGACTGTAATTCCTGGCGATAATGACGACGTCGACGGCCTTGCTACGGCCATCGTCCCGACTATCGACCTTGAACTCGACCCGCTGGCCCTCCCGGAGGGTTCGAAACCCCTCCGATTGGATCTCCGTCTGGTGCACGAACAGATCCTCGCCGCCGTCGTCCGGCGAGACGAAGCCGAACCCCTTCTGGCCGCTGAACCATTTCACGGTGCCGATCAATCTCCCAGAATCCGCCATTGAAGAAGCGATGTCGATCAATCTCCCAGAATCCGCCATTGAAGAAGCGAAGGAATCAGTGGAACGAAAAGTGTGAAAAATGAGAGGAAAAATTGTTTGTGGTGGATGAGTGGTTGATCGCGCGGCGGCGGAGGCGGCGGAATTGTGGTGGTTGTGATCTCACGGTTGGAGGAGTTAATAGAAGATGGATTATCGGATCTATGGTTGGAAATGATTAATGACTTTATCCATGGTTTCGAATTTTGGTGTGACAAATAAATTAAAAGAAGTATAATTTTTTGAATGAAAAATTGGTATAATTGAGTGTGGATAATGGTTGCATGAACTAGATGAAATCTAGGATGCTCTGACATCAAAGTGAAGGCTTCTATGGGCCCACATAACCATAAACACTGCGTTCACTTCAAGCATGTCCTAATTTTTTTTTTCTTTCAAAAACTCACTTAAAAGAGTGTCGCTTCCGAATCTTTATCACCGTGAATGAATTCAATGTTGGATTTTATTCCAACATTGATTTTTTTTTTAATTCTAAATCAAATTTGATTTTATTTTATTTGAAAAAGATTTGTTTTATCTCTCTTAGAAATTTAATATCTTTAACTCATGTGTTTTTAATTATGGATCCTATCTTTTACTAACAATCTTTCCTAGTTTTAGGGACGTTATCCTCTCTTCTTTTGATAGGATTGAATGTGTTGATGAAGAATCAAACACGTGAAAATTGGAAAGAGTCAAACATGTTGGATTGAAGAGAGAAAAGCAACGTGCAGTTTCAGATGAGGAAAGATTGATCAAGTCAATACATGAAGAAGTCAAGAAGAACAAGTCCAAGGAAGTGGAAGAGGAAGAAGAACAAGTCCACTACATCATGTACATGAGATCATGGAGAACATGGAGTTCAAGATCATGGGGAGTGGAGTCTAATAGTAGTATTCGAGCTCTATAAATAGGTGAAGTCTGCTGAAGATCGGTGTGCACAGAAATCGAGAGTTCAAGCAAGTCAAAAGTCCAACAGTACACTAGTGTCGAGCTTTTTGTAGGTCACACTGAGACAACACCTATTTTCTTGTATAGTCATAGAGTTTGCATACTCTTAACCCTTTTAGTATAGGTGCTTAGAGTGATCAACTGTGAGGTTTTGTATACGTCTCTAGGTTGCTTAGACAGATTCAAAGGACATATTGAGTCTTTGTACGGAAGAATCTCTTCTAGAGGTTTTTCTATCTCCTTGTATTCATACAAAAGATCAATAAATGAGTTTTCACCCTGAAGGCATTCCGCGAGTATTTTATATACTCGTGGATATATTGTTTGTGTTCTACATCTTTTGTTTTCGATTTAATTTCCGATGTGTATTACGCTGGTGTTGACAACACCGTGTACTTTGATTGTTTTATTTTATTTTTCAGATCCACGCTACACTTTCACAACTTATATTCACAAATTTTCATATAAATTGTTTTATGTGGGTTATTGGTTAATCATCTCACAGAAAAAGATTCATGAGACGGTCTCATACAAGACCTATCCTTATTTTTTCTTTCTTTTTCTTGTCTTCGATTTATGTAGGATAATAGGATAGGGTAGACTTAGATTTTTAATAATTCATGCATTTAAATTTGGATCCAATGGTGGGAAAAGGGATTTGAATTGATTTTTAATAATTCATTTAACATTGTAAAAAGCATACTTGATATGAATGTCAAGAAAATGGAATCTACTAATTAACTTCCATTAAACACAAAGGAAAGAATCACACTCATCTTTTTTCACAAAGTAATCTTTTTAATATTTTCTGTGCTTCTCTTTGCTCTTCACTTCACGTATTCCTTTCCATCCTTTCTTTTTTTCTTTTTACAATCAGTTTTTTACCAAATATAAATATATGTTACATGATCATTGCAAATCATCACAAATTCCAATTTTAGATAATTCAAAAGGATGATCATGGCAGGCCATAATAATCTTCCTTCAACATTATATTCAATTTCGGTTTTACTTCTCTTCATAACAGGTACTGTTGGTACGAGTTTCGTTTTATCAACACATGTCTCCTATGTGGTATAGAAGTTTTCATCGTGTCGTTATTACATACATAACATGTATATTCAAAAAAAAATGGAATATGATTAAACTGATATATCTATATCTATATATATCTATATTGTTTTTATTAATATACACATAACTACATTCACTTAATATCTAGTCTCAGTCTCATATGGACTCATATTGTTGAATTGGTTGATTTGCTTTTATTTATTCATATAAATTTTATTTACATAAAATCTGACCTAAGATGTACATTTTTATTAAAGGAAAAATGGGATCAACACTTTAGATTATATAAATGTTATGTTCGATGAAATATGTGTTTCAAACATGCATGTTTTTCATAATCCATGCAGGGGCAAAATTGTCAGAGTGCGCAAGAGTTTTTACCATAGTAAACAACTGCAAGCAAACAATCTGGCCGGCGATATTTCCCGGCGAGAATTTCAACGGCGGTGGCTTCACCCTAGGGAAAGGCGAAACCCGGGTATTCACAGCCCCAGTTAGCTGGTCGGGCCGGATATGGGCCCGAACCGGCTGCAACTTCGACCGCAACGGCAACGGCACATGCCAGACCGGGAGCTGCGGCACTTCCTTGAAGTGCGGCGCGTCAGGCAAGCCGCCGGCATCGCTAGCTGAGTTCACATTGGCGTCGCCGGACTTCTACGACGTGAGTCTAGTCGACGGCTTCAACTTGCCGATAGCCGTGACGCCGCTCAACGGCAGGGGGAACTGCAGCATCGCGGGGTGCGACGGCGATCTGCGGCCGAATTGCCCGAAGGAGCTGGCTCTGAAAGGCAGTGGAGGGAACGTGGTAGGGTGCCGGAGTGCGTGTGATGTGTTCGACACCGATGAGTATTGCTGCAGAGGAGTGTACGGAAATCCGGTGACGTGTCCGCCGACGACGTATTCGAAGATGTTCAAGCAGGCTTGTCCGGCGGCCTATAGCTATGCCTACGATGATCCCACCAGCATCTTTACCTGTTCTGGAACTGATTATGTGGTCTCCTTTTGTTCATCCAGGTAAATATACAAGGCTCAATTTGGACATGATATTGTGTAAACAATTCTTGAAATTGAAATATTTTATTTGGAGAAATTTGCAGGGGAAAACCAGTGTGTACATATCACAGCAATAAATTGATATGTGGTGGAACAAGTGGACTAAGAGCAATAGGAAAAGGATGGATTTTGGTTCTTACACTGATGATCAAGATTGCTCTTTGGAATATTTGTTGAACACACGAAATTTGATTTACAAATGTTGTCTTAAAATGCTGCTTTTGAGAGATTTAAGGTGCTTTTAGTTTGGCACTCTTTTTGGGCCAATTAATTTCAATGAGAACAAACCAAGAATTCATGTATATATAAGGAAGAAGAGTAAATTCATATAATCATATCACGATTGAATATCTGGATTCCAATGAATACTAGATTTCACTTTGCAGTGTTCAAAACCTATACTGTAATAACAATATTAATCCCAAAATTTCACAGAATGATGGATGTATGTGAAGCCTAATAGCTGTGATTCTACAGATACAGAATGTACCATTAATGTATGGGGCAAATAGAAAAGCATGTAAATGATAGTTACTTATCTCACTGTAGAGGGAGCCTTCTCCTTCTTTAGGTTAGCAAGTTCTTCGATGAGTTTCTTCTCTTCGCTGCTTAGTCGTTTCGGAATCTCAACCTGCACTCTTACCAACTGATCACCCCTCATATTCCTTTTGTTTAGTAATGGTACGCCTTTTTTCGCCATGACTAGAGTCGTCCCTGGTTGGGTGCCCGATGGAATTTTGAGATCAACCATCCCGTCCACTGTTGGTACCTTCATTGTTGTTCCTAAAATCGCATCTATATAAGAAACCTTGCACTGTGTAGAGGATGTTGGTGTCGTCCCGTTTCAGAACAGGGTCAGGAAGAACGTCTATCATGACGAAAAGATCTCCGGGTGGACCCCCTCTCCGTCCAGCATTTCCTTCAGAACGGACCCTCAAACGGCTTCCGGAATCTACCCCGGCTGGAACTTTCAAGCTGATACGTTTTGACTTCCTTACTCGGCCATCACCCCCGCATGTATTGCACGGAGTTGATTGTTCTCCGGTTCCCCCACACGTGGAACATGTCATCACTTGTTGAAAGACACCTAGTGGGGTCCTCGCGGATGATACAACTTGCCCTTGACCGCCACAGGTGCTGCATTTGGATGGAGTTGTTCCCGGTTTTGCCCCTGATCCATCACAGGTGCTGCAGCTCTCGAGACGAGTTATTTCAATCTCTTTCTCGATACCAAACACCGCTTCTTTAAAATTCAGAATGAGATTATAGACTTGGTCTTCACCTTCCGTGGCTCGGTCACGAGAGCCTCTTCCTCCCATGCCCCTTCCTCCCATGCCGCCCATGCCGCCCATGCCTTCGAATAATGACTCAAATATATCAAATGCATTGCTGAAATCCTGATATTGAAATAGTAAATATTAGAATACTTGCATTAAGAATAAACGACCAGTAAGTGACCAGTGCTTTAATTTTACTATTCCAAGACTCACCCCCATGCCCATGCCAGCACCTTTAAGCCCATCCTCGCCGTACTTGTCATAAATGGAACGCTTCTCATCATCTGATAATACCTGTTATAAAAGCTAATTTAGCAAATTTATATGCTGTACATAGCATGCTCAATAAAAAAAAAGTGAAGTACATATATCTTATAGGATCAGATATTCTACCTCATAAGCATTACTAATGTCCTTAAACTTTTGTTCTGCTCCAGGTTCTCTGCATTTCACAACATTATTTTCAGAATAATGCATTGAATTTTGGATCCTCGCATATTATACACAACTTCAAATGTGACACATGAGACAATCAAATGGCATAACTTCAAATAGAATTTATGTGTTATCCAACAAAATGATGAGATTGTGCAGTGCCATAGATGATGAAAGTTCTTACTACAGATTTTAGAAAGAACTCTTTCAGCAACTCAACTGCCAGCCATATTAATAAACTTTCCATATCCATATAAGAATACATTGATTCTCACTCTAGAATAAGGTAATATCCAAGGAAACCGTATAACATATTAAGAAAAACAAACCTATTTTACTTTATTTTAAATACAGGTCTTAGTGGAAAGCTAAATGAATGTTTAAGCATGGATTGCTGCATAAGTTCTAGCCCTTATGTGCTTAAAAAGTCGTATTTGAAGAGAACAGCTTACTCATCTCTTATTATATTTCATTTCCGTATTTATTTCAGTGCTTATTATTCTTTGAAAAGGGTCCAGAAATGCCAACTATCAGTAGCGCATTCAAGATCCAGTTCCATATGAAAACAAAGAAAATGTTAATTGAACATCAAAGCAACCAATAAAAATGACGAACATATTCAAAAGCTAATTGAAAATCCAAGGCATTGTTAAGAAAATAAAAACAAAATTCAAAGGTGCACGATGACTTACTTGTTCACATCTGGATGATAGCTCCTGGCAAGCTTTCGATATGCTGAACAATAAAGTAAAACAAATGAAATATCTACCACATTCTTATATTTTTATCAATCAAGGATTGCAATTACCATGTATGGTGAATGGAGAAGTAATTTCAACATAGCAGCAATGCAGCATGAAGATGTTAAAAAAAAAAAGATCATTTTTTGTTCAGGTGGTGCCTCAGAATTAGAAAATGCATTATTCACATAATATTAACTCAAAGAGTCCTGTCCCCCAGACTTATTGTTTGGAAGTGGGAAGTACTAGTATGAATTAAGACAGGCACTCAAAAAGGGGAAGCAGAAAGAGTTATATAACTGCATCACTCGCAGGTCTCAAATTCAAGGAAGCAATTCCTGGTACTGAGAAGAATTTTCCAAACAATAGAAAATCATGAAGGAACACAGAGAAACATTACTAAATGGAGAACAACAATAAGGAAAAAAGTATGTAAAGATGTTTCTGTGCACAAAATCACAAAGGTGATTCTGAAATGAAAGTCAACATTGCATAAAGTAAATAGCATTGAAAAAGTAAGAAGTGCTACAGTTCATATCTTTGAGGGGTATGGCAGGCCCAACTAAGCGCAATGTCAATAGAGTGTACAAAACTAATTTCCTACAAAAGTATAATGATTCTTTACCAGCTAAAATAGTTTATATGATTCTCAATTCTCATTTAAGCATGACTAATTAATGCACTAGGGAGGCTTTGAAATAAAGGTCGGCTATTTGTGAGTTCAGCTATACATGCAATGGCATGCAATAATGTAACATTTAATCAAGATGATGGGCCTTTTTATGATGTCATAGCTTGGGTCGAGCAGCACCAACATTGGGTTAGAGAAAGAAGCACAATAATAGAGAATGAAAAAAGAGTCAAGCTAAAACTCACCGCTTTTAATCTCTGACTTGCTCGCATTTTTAGAGACCCCAAGCACAGAATAGTAATCCTGTATGCAACAAATCACTCATGAGCATTAGTACATGGGAAATGCACGACAAAATATGGATAAACAACATCACCGCACTCAATGGTATGCCAGTGTTAGCATCATGAGTTTCATCTCCTGCCTTTACTTATTTATGTATCTTTTTGGGTACTTGTTTGGAAGGCAGTGGGGGTGGGTGATAGTATAAAAAATTCGGAGGGGGTGTGGTTGTTGTTTATGAACATGACACAAAACAAACTTCTAGAAAACAGGAACCAAATAGAATCCTCAAATGTCTCACTTTGCTAGCTCTAACAACAAGGCGAGCTCCCCTCCTCTGGCATGACTTGATGTGCGATGCTGAACTGAAAAATTCATTCAGAGATTTCTGAGAGAGAAATGTTGAACTTTGTGATGCCAATGGCGTGATCCTTTTTGATGAACTGTGCACAAGAATAAACAAGATAAATGAAAGGCTCTATGCATGAAATTAACAACTTTTCATGGAACTTTAGCATTGACAGAATGTAACTAATCATGTATTTGATATATGAAATGAACCAAGAACAATATATAAAATGGGGCGAGGGGTGCAAACATGCCAGATACATATAAAGATACAGCAGTGGAGAAGGAAAAGCATAACTCTGAGAAAGACATATAATACAACCTAAAAAAAAACCAAACATAACAACAGAAAATGCTTACGGATGAAGGGATGCCGATACTCTAGTAATAGAGGATCTTAGCACGAACTGAGGCTGAACGCCCCACCACGTCACCCGCGTACTTCCACAAGGTACGATTGCCATCTGCTGCCCTGCTCGTTGAACAAATAAATAAAATAAGAGATATTCTACTTCTAAATTACAGCAAAAAACCTCAAGCAATCACAATTCTGTAGAAGCAAAGAAAGCAATGCACTTTAATCACCTCACTATTCCTTTCTCCATAACTTCTAAAGCAATCCCCCAACGCAAAAAGTCAAAACCTTACTAATAAAGATAACATTTTGCCAAGAACTCTAAATTTTGAAAAACAAATTTTAGTGGGCATTTTCCATTTCCGAATTTCACGCAACATAAAACGATACAAAACGCTTCTCAATTCAGAAATTACACACTTTTGATCGATAATCCAGAAAAAAACTCCGATCCCCTTCAAGAGTTCCGCCACTCAAATCTTCCTATCGCGACACCGTGTGCAACTTATGAAATTGAGTGGCAAAAGTAGAGAAATACAGATTCGAACGGAATATTCTTACCTTTTAACAGCTCCGAGCTCAGAAATTTGAGAGCAGAGAAAGAACTGTTGGCGAATTCGAAGAAGATAAGCAGAAGGCTAAAGAAGCTTGTAGAGAAATAGGCTAACTACAAATGGAGATACGAATCAGCATAGGGCTTTGGGTTTTTTCCCCTTATACCGGGTCGGTTCATTGAGTTTCTCGGGTCAAAATATCTTTTCGCGGGTCAAAGATTCGAGTAGACACGTGGCAGGTTCTCATTGGATATTAATCTGTGCTTGTGACGTAATGTATGTGAAAATAAATATAAATAAAAGAGGAAAAATAAAACAAAAAAAAAAAGAAAATTCTGAATCGGCAAAAATGGCGAGCGGCGATGGCGGCGGCTGTGGCGGCGGAAAGGTGTCGTTCAAAGTTACTCTCACTTCTGATCCCAAACTTCCTTTCAAAATGTGAGTCATTTTCCGATTTCCGGAATCAATTAATATTTTCATCTTCGAAGAATTTGTTTTATTCTTTTTTTTTTTTTGGGTAAAATTTACGAGAATAGATTTAGCGTACCAGAGGCGGCTCCATTCACTGCAGTTCTGAAATTTGCTGCTGAGGAATTCAAAGTGCCTCCTCAAACCAGTGCCATCATCACTAATGGTATTTTATTGAGAAATTCTAGATTTTTATCTCCATTTCCGGTTTTGTAATCTGTTGGATTTTGATTTAGTCAATTGTGGTTTTGAATTGGGTTTTTTTGTTCGACATTTTGAATTGATTTTGATTTTGTCCATTTTCGCTATCAATTGAGATCTCTTTTTCAATGATTGTTGTTTTTGCAGATGGAGTTGGAATTAATCCTCAACAAAGCGCAGGTATTTCAGATTAACCTTGTTTGATCTTCAGATTCTTTCCATATTTTTCATATGAGCTTTTGTTAATCTGTGATGGAGCAGATGCATGTCTTTTATTTGAAATTGTTTCGATTCCTTAGCTGTTTTCAAAGGGAAAAGGATTCTTGTAGTTTAAATGTTAATTCAAGAATAGCTGAAGTGTAGATCATTGTTTTAGCTGCTTGATTTTGCTCTATATACTCATTCATATAATCAATCAGCTATTGCATAACTGGTTAGTTTGGTTTTCAACTTTTTGCACATTTATTCATTTAGAAAATTCTTGGCATTTGTCTGATATTTGCATACAGCTCAAATATATTTGGATTGATGATCTGAGTTTGAGCATATGTAAAGTTAGAAATATGTTTTTTCACTAATCAATGAAGTGTGTATTCTTGTGCTGACTGCTATGGCTGTCTTGGATCTTGTAAACTTATAGTCGAAAAACGGAAGGCAAATGCCCTAAATATTCATCAACAAGAGCAAGATCCTGCTGTAGTCATCTCCTACTTCTACCATGATTGTTCGGTTCACCCTAATCTACGGAAAAATAGATAAATTGTGTTATGGACTGCCATTGAGAATTTCTATAGCGCGACTAATTGAACATGATTTAACTAGTTCCTGTTTTACGCCTGGATAAAGTAACCATTGTCATGTTCCAGATGTTGTTCAAAACCATGATTTTGACTCTGTTGTAGTTTTCAGACAATTTTCCTTTAAGTTGAACTGCTGCTGTATTATGCTTATTCTTGGTTTTGAATGCATTTCTTAGGGAATGTCTTTCTTAAGCACGGCTCCGAGCTGCGCTTGATTCCTCGCGATCGAGTTGGTGGTTCTTTGGTGTCCCCTTAAGGTCCAGTTACGAATGGTTTCGAACATGTATTAAGTTTCATGCATGAAATCTCAGATCATGATGATGGTTAGTTGTGTGTTTGAATCTTTATTTAGAGAAGAGAAGTTCTGTAGACTTAGCATCAGTTTTTGTTGCAAAAGAATGTAGTATTTAAATCTCTCTGATTGTTTTGGTTGGCTCTCTGAATTGATCTCCACAAGTTTTGTATATGGTGTGACAAACAAAGATGATACACATATTTGAGTAAAATACATCAGATTCTATATATATGCATCATCTACACAAACACACATAATGGATCACTTTGGTTTAGCAATATCTATGATAATATGACAAATATGTTCAATTAATCGTTTCTTAATTTGGAACAAAACTTATATGCACTTGTGGCACGGATCCTAAATCCGTGCCCCTAACCCGACCCGGCGCGTGGGCCGCACCCAGGCGCGCACCCCCACCTGATCTGGTGTGCGCCCACGCACACCAGATTTCACACTATGTGATTCAGTGATAGGTGTTATATATGTATTTTATAGGTGTTATATATGTACTCTGTAGGTGTTATAATTATTTTATATGATTCAGTGATAAGTGTTATAGTTATACTTTATAGGTGTTATTTATATATATATTCCTTAGGTGTTACATCTATGTTCTTGAAGTATTACATATATAGAAGATTTCATATTATGTGATTCAATGATAGATGTTATATGTGTACTCTATATGAGTTATATATATACTTTTATGTGTTATATGTATGTTCTTGAGGTATTACATATAAAGAAGATTTCATATTATGTGAATGAATGATAGGTGTCATATATATACTCTATAAGTATTGTATGTATGTTCTTAGGTGTTATAATATTTTCATAATACCTGAAAGAATTGTGTTTATTATATATCATAGATGCATGTAATTTTATATCACTTATATAGTATCTTTGTAATACCTTTAAAATATTTTCATAACATGTGAAGGAATTGTATTTATTATATCTTATAGATGCATGTGATCTTATATCACCTATATAGTATATTTGTAATACTTTTAGAATATTTTCATATTATATGTCTGATATGTTTAATATATACTTTATAGGTGTTATATATATACTTTTTAGGTGTTAAATGTTTATTCTTAAGATTCAGTGATATGTATATATAAATAATAGATTGTGAATTGATTTTATCATCTTCTTCCCCAAATTTTCTGCAAATTCAAACTACTCAATCAGATTTCTACAACTTCATACCATCATTCAATAACCAACAAAGTTGCATATCAAATTACATACATATACAATTCTGAATATATAAACCCTAAAGAAGAGAGAAGAACAATAGAGATGAAACATAAAATTTGAAATCTGAAAAAATTAGAATTCAAAACCAATAACAATGATATGAAGAAATTGAAAGGTTGAATCCACAAGGTTAAATATCCATATGAGTTGAACAGAGAGAAATGCAGAAACAATGAGTCCCCAATAATAGGCTTAACAAATTGAAAACTAAGTCGTATATGATGAATGAAAGAAAGAAAAGAAAATGTGGATGATGAAGAGAAGGAATGACCGTTGTGTTCATTGAGAGGAGTTGATCTTGGACCTAAAAAGAAGCTTCTTCTTCTTAGAAGTTTGGTTGTGGAAAATGAGGAGGACCTTGCTTGGCTCACCCATTTTGAAGGAGCAGGTCAGCACTTGTTCCTCCGATGATGCCCGATCTTCCTCGGCTTCTGAACAATCCAAGTGTAGCCACCCTCCACAGTGGGCACGAACTCAGCCTTGTAGGAGACCTCCCATCCCACCACTCGAACCTCCCAGACCAGGATGAAGAAGGAGGAAGAGAAGAAGATTAAGAAAAAGAAGCAGAAAAATGCGTGAAAGAAAAAAAAAACTAAAAAAATATAATAAATGGATGCGGGTCAGACGGGTCGGGTTGGGGGCACGGATCCTGGATCCGTGCCACATGTGCATGTAAGTCCTTCTCCTTAATTTGTGAGTTTTCTCTATTACAGCTAGCAAAGACCTATAAAAGTCTTCTGAAAACTCATCATTACATGTTGGAAATAAGATATTATTATCGGTTGGTGGATTAAATAATCCATTTTAGTGAAAGATTCTCCTCTGAATTCACTTGTTCAAGTGACAAACTAACAAAGTGTTGTTTTTATAAGTAGGTTTTAATTTAGTTATAGAAATAATTTTCTGCATAACATCATACTCCGACCCTACGTTCCTTAATTAGGTGGGATGTAAATCGAAGAATAAGTTTTCGTAATATGCAACGAAAATCGAAGTTTGAAATTGTATTGTCGAAAAATTCCTTCACACATCACCACAAATCTTGCGAAAAAAATACAGATAATATGCTTATGTGAAAGATTCTTGATTTGCTGAAAGAGTATCAACGAAAAGAGGATACCAAGTCAAAAGTCACTGTTGTCTCAAACAAATAATAATTAATGGGTCTTTGTTAGATATGATTAATACCAAGTCAAAAGTCATTGTTGTCTCCTAAGAAACAAATACTAGTAGTAATAATTAATGGGTCTTTGTTAGATATGACTAATTATGTGTACACATTCCTTTGTCTCTAGCCAAATTGACATTAATTGAAATATACTACATTTTCATTGTGTGTTGGACTATTTCTTTGTCCATTAGGCCACAAATCAATTTCACATTTATTACCTTTAATTCATACGTTTATGATTTCTCTTCTAACTTCGTTTTTTGTGTAAATTCCAAACACTAATAGTCAAATTTATTCAAATAAAATTGAGAAAATTTCAAACTAAATGAAATGATGAGATAAATACTACTCCACATGGCACTCTTTATATAAATGTCAATTTTAATCTTTATATATATAAAACAATAACCACAAGTGTCACATGACACTCTTTAATTCTTATAGAGCTTGGAAAATTAATTCTAACATTAAATGTTTGTTTTTCCTTTTTGTATTTAAATAAATTGTCTTTTACATATATATGTACATATAATTACTACATATATAAGTAAGAAATTAAAATACCAAAAAAGGCTATTGATAATTTTCTCAAACTATAAAAAATAATTCATAATATAATAAATTAATCAATTTTCTAAATGTGACAATTTATCATTTTATATATGTATAAAATCTTTATATATAAAACTACCTTAAAACCAAGAGTAATTATAAAACTACATTATATATAAAATCTTTATACATAAAACTACATAATATTTAAATAGTAAATAATATATTAACTTAAACTACATTATTGCATATATTATATATAAAAAAAGGACCAAAAGTGCCATATGACACTCATACAAAGCTTGGACAATTAATTCTCACATCAAATATTTTTTTTTTCCTATTTAAACAAAATTATTTTATAAATGTAGATATCTTTTGGATTTATATAAAGATTAATATATATAATTAAAAAATTTAAAATATTGAAAAAGATTATTGATAATTTTTTAGTACAAACTATAAAAAAAAACTTTTTCCTATAATTTTTTTTCTATAATAAATTAACCAAAATTTTCAAATGCGACAATATATCATTTTATATATGTAAGATTTTTTTCTTCACTAGAAAAAAGTAATATTTAAGTATTATTTAATATTGTTAATATGTATATATAATTTATTTACACACATCTATATATATAAAAGAAGGACAAAAAATGTCACATGATACTCATACAAAGCTCGAACAATTAATTCTCACATTAAATGTTTTATCTATTTAAATAAAGTATCTTATAAATATAGATATCTTTTAAATATATAGAAAGATTAATATATGTGTATATATTTATATATATAATTAAAAAATTAAAATATCGAAAAAGATTATTGATAATTTTTTCAATACAAACTAAAAAAAACTTATGCTAGCTATATATAATGAACCAATTTTTTCAAATGTGACAATCTATCAATGTATACATGTACTATTTTTTCTTCATTAGAAATATATAATATTGAAATCATACATTTAAAAATTATTTAATAATTTGAATATGTTATTCACACACATCTATATATAAAAAAGGACCAAAGTGTCACATGACACTAATACGAAGCTCGAACAATTATTTCTCACATGAACTTTTTTCTTTTTTCTATATAAATAAATTATCTTATAAGTATAGATATTTTTTTAGATATATATAAATATTAATATATATATATATAATTAAAAAATTTAAAATATTGAATAAAATTATTGATAATTTTTTCAAACAAACTATATATATATATATAACTTATGTCATAATGAACATTGTTTTTTAAATGTGACAATCTATCCTTTTATACATGTAAGATTATTTCTTCACTAGAAATATGTAATTGTGAAATAATATATTTAAAAATTATTTAATATTTTTAATATGTATACAATATAATTTATCTACAAACATTATGAAATATTTATTTCAACAGTTAAATAATATATTAATTAAAATTACATTATATTTCATATTAACTTAGATGGATACAAAATCATAAATTTTTTCTATATAAGTTTTTTTACTTCATTTATTAAATTCAATGTATTTGAACTCGTCTATTACACGCGCCTTATACTAGTAAAGTAATAAAATAGATATCACTGTTATTCTAGAATAAATGGTTTAAATGTGACAAAGATGTATCGTAGGTTATTAAATTATCAGTACCATTGACTCAGAATTTGTTATCCCAAAAAGCCCAGTCTTTATATATACATAATTTCTTGGAAACAAGAGTGACGTAACTACTCAATATCATACTTAAGTCATCAAAAGTTTTAAATAGAATTAGGGAAAAATTCATTTTAGGTCCACTTAAGAAGCTACTGTCCGATTTTAGTCCTTTTATTTTTAGGGTTTCAATTTTAGTCCTTTTAATTTGAAATTCGACCAATTTGTGTCCATTGGGGGCGATTACAATTCAATCGCCCCCATTTTTGGGGATTTTGCTGATGTGGCTGGTCGGAGATGCCGATGTGGCTTATTTTAGTTGATGTGGGTGCCCGGAGCAGATGTGGCATAAAATAGACCAATCCCCTTTATCTGAGCTGTCAAATAATAAATTGTAAATGTAAAAAACAAATTGAGATCAAATGTAAAAATGTAAAAAAACAAGATTGAGAAAACTGTAAAAGTAAAATCGAGATTAAATTTCCCAACCCTAACCCTAGAGAACCAGATCGAAGAACGGTCACCATCTTCATCCATCGTTCATCGGATATTCATCGGATATTCATTGGAAACAAATGACGCCCCGAACTCGCTCAAATCGCCAGAAAGCCCTAATCTCAGATAAGCCCCCAAAGCCCAAAAAACCCGATCCAAAAAAACCCTCAAATCCAAAGAAACCCCCAAATCTAAAAACACCTCCAAATCCAAAGAACACAGGAAGAGAGACTTTGCAAGAAAGGTCATCCCCGACTACGAACTCCAACGCTTCAAAGAATAGGGAGCCGACAAAGCGGGATGACGGGCGTGGAAAAGAAAAGTCTCCTGTAGGTAAGTTTGTTGTTTCTTTTTAAGATGAATATAGTGAAAATAGGATGTTGTTGCTTTTAATTATATCTGTGATGTGCCTTTAATGTGTGGTTGTTGAGGATTTATTTGAAAAGTGAGGGTTTAGTAGATATTTTATTCCTGTGTGTGGTACATATCTAGTTGGCATGCATTTGGAAAAGGGAACATGTGAACATAGATTATTACATAGCTTTTTGTCTCATATATTGATGTGTCTTTTTTTGGTTTTTTTATTTCTTTTTACACAGTTGCCAATGGTGAATGTTTGACTGTGGTACTTCACCATGGGGGTGAATTTAGACATTTACCACAAGCTCATTACATTGGGGGGGAAACCATTGTACTTAGGGATGTGAAACCAGAAGCTTTGAGTTTGATGAGGTTGACTGAGTATGGGATAATTAGAAGGGCTTTAGGGGCATTGCATTTTAGTTTCCATGTAATCATTAATAAAGGGTTTAAGATGATTTTAGATGATGAAGAACTGCAGAGTTTGTTGATTAAGAATTTGACTGAGAAGAAGATAGATATATATTTAGAAGCTGATGTGCCAGATATTTTTACAAACAATCCAAACCTTGAAACTGAGCCTATAACTGAAACTGAAGAGGATAATAGTGAAGATACTGATTTTCTGATTGGTAGTTATGGAACTGACAGTAGTTATGGAAGTGATGAGTTTGTTGAAACTGCAATTCATGAAGCATATAATAGACCAACTGAGAAGTCTTTTAGGGTTGCTTTTAGTGATGGTGAGGACAGTGAAAATGATGTGGTTGAGTCAAATGCTGATGGTTTTGATGAGGGTAGGGTTTCAGATGATGAGGATAATGCTGAAAAGTTTGCTATTTACAATCCCAAATCAACATGGAACCCCACATTCTCATTGGGCATGCTTTTTAGTTCAAAGACTGAGTTTAGGAAAGCTATTCATTCCCATGCAATCATGACTAAGAGGAATCTAACTTGTCATAGAAACAATAAAGAGAGGGTTTATGTGAAGTGTGAGGGTGAGAACTGTAAGTGGAGGATTCATTTAATCAAACTAGAGGAATCAACTTGGCAGATTAGAGACTACCAACCACATCATGAATGTGCTGCAAGTCATGAGGTTAAAAACTTGAAGTCATCTTGGCTAGGAGAGAGATTTCTGCAGAGATTCCAATCTGATCCCACTAGGAAACTTAAGGCATTTAGGATGGATGTTATTAAGGACCTGAAATGCAATGTCTCTAGGCAGCAGTCTTTTAGGGCAAAGAAAAAGGCAATTGAACTCATACAGGGGAATTCTGAGGATCAGTATGCTAAACTGTGGCCTTATGTGAATGAACTTAGGAGAACAAATCCAGGATCAACTATTTTGCTTGGAACTGATGATGAAAACAGATTCAGTCATTTGTATGTATGTTTTGATGCTTTGAAGAAGGGTTTCTTGGGTGGATGTAGGCCATTGATTGGAGTTGATGGATGTTGGTTGAAAGGTAGTGCTGGGGGGGTTTTGCTTAGTGCTGTTGGGGTAGATCCAAACAACAACTTGTACCCAATAGCCTATGCTATAGTGAAACAAGAAACCACATCCACATGGGAATGGTTCCTAACCATTTTGAAGGATGATCTATGTATCCAAAATCCTGAGGACTTCACCCTAATATCTGATAGACAAAAGGGATTAATTAAGGCAGCCAACACTGTGTTCTCTGGGGCAGAGCATAGGTATTGTGTTAGACATATGCACAATAATATGAAGGCAGCAGGATACTCTGGTATGTTGTACAAGTATTTGCTCTGGAACTGTGCCCAAGCCACTACCCAGGGGGAATTCAGAGTTGAGATGAGGAAGTTAAAGGAGCAGAGTGAGACCTTGTGGGAGTGGTTCAATGACAAACCCCCCACCCAATGGAGTAAGGCATGGTTTAGGGAGAGGGCCAAATGTGATATGCTGCTGAACAATGTCTGTGAGTCCTTCAATAGCTGCATACTTGAGGCTAGGGACAAGCCTATAATAACCTTGGTTGAGTGGATCAGAGTATGGATGATGAAGAGACTACAGAAGAGTAGGGATAAGGCTCTTGCAAAGTGGGATGGGAAAATTTGCCCTAAGATTAAGAAGATCTTGGATAGCTACAAGGGAAGTGTTAGTGATTTCATTCCCATCAAGTCTCATGACAGGCACTATCAAGTTTCAAGCTATGATGGCAGCCAATATGCAGTGGACTTAGAGAGATGGACATGTACATGCAGATATTGGCAGCTTAATGGGATACCATGTAGGCATGCATCTTGTGCTATACTTGCTCAACATCAAGATGTGGAGGACTATGTTGATAGGTACTATGCTGTGGACACATACATCAAGGTTTACCAGTATGCAATTCTTGGAGTTAGTTATGAGAAATTGTGGGGAGATTCAACATATATTCCACCCTTACCCCCGAATTTTGCAAAACCTTCCAAGGGAAGACCTATCACACAAAGAAGGAGAGAGCCAGGGGAGCCATCTCAGGGGGTGAAAAAGAGGAAGTCAGCCTTCCTTGATAATACCAGATTGAGGAGAAACAGGAAGAAGAGAGACCCCAAGGTGCACATTTCAATAGTATCTTTTCTGATTTGCTTAGTATATATATCAAGATTTCTCATTGACTATCTTTGTTTTCTTATGTTGTTCACAGGGTAAAGGAAAGGCTACCATGAATCTCCACCCTAGTGCTGATAATTCATCTGTTGAACCAAATACAGTAAGTAAATGTCTATAGACTGATTTTTTTTTTGGGTTTGATGAGTACTAATTAAGGGCTGAAATGTAGGTGCTCCCTCCAAGTGTTGCTGCTATGGATGAAGAAGTGAATAATGATGAGATGACAGAAATTGATGCAGCAATTAATGAGTATTTGAGCACACAGGAACCAACCATGCCAGGGCCACCAATGTATGAACAACTGCAGCACACAAAGAGCCATGAAGAGATAGGTATTTCACAAGAGTATCCATCTTCTGCACCACTAAACTCACAAGAGTTTTCCATACCACCTCCAGTGCCACCACTACCAAGAGTTCAAATTAGAGAACCTGCTCCTTTCACAGCAAGTGGACTGAAAGCATCTTGGGTGAATCCAGAAGATGTGCAACCTGAAACTTCCAAAAGATTGGTGGTGGAGAATGGAGTGAAGTACCTGGATTTGTCAAGGCCAAGTCAAGAAAAGTAGAAATTGAATGAATATGTTGGTGAACAAGCCTTTTTTGATTTTGTCAAGAAAACATACTTAGCACTATGTTTTTGCCAAACTGCTTATCTTGGATTGTCTTTTATCTTGGATTGTTTTTGAAGTACCTAAATCTTGAAATGTTGTTATTTTGGATGTAGATGTTGCAAATGATGTTCAATATATGTTGGTATTTTATGTTCAAAATATTTGCAAGGTATTTTATGTTCATAATTGAGCAAGGTATTTTATGTTCATTTGCCATAGGTTAGTTGAACACCACAATGCACTACTTGCCATTAGCCAAAACACAAGTACAATCCCAAAAACAGAAACATAAATAATACTTTTGCATAATTAAAGATCTTGCACATATCCAAAACTCTAAACAATACAAGTACAAAAATTTGTTCAATGTCTTGGATCCAACTACAACTACAACTACACCAAAGCAACAACTAGAAATTTGTTCAATGTGCAATCCACCACAAAAATAATACAAGTATTTGAATGAATATGAATTGCTTTCTCATCATCTTGCACTTATCCTTCCACATCTTCTTATCCTCCCTCAGACTCTTGTTTTCTTTAACCACAGTCCGCAGTTCCTCTTTCATAACCTTCATATCTGCCTTCAGGTCTTTCAATTCTTCAACCAAATTATCAAAGGCTTGTCTCAATTTTTGGTAATCATCAATCTCATCCCATAGGAAGTAGTTGCAGCCACCACTTTTCTGCAATATATATGTTAAAAGATCATAACAATGATATGAATAATTAATCTGGAAATTCACTTCTTGGCAGCTTCACACATAAACAAAAACAACACCACACACATTTTTTGGAGGTTCACAGAGAAGTAAATACACCAATAGAACACATTCAAACAGTATAAAACAAAGAAACTTACGTTATATCTCAAGCACCCCCAAAATCTCCTCCCTCGATTAGCGGCAGTCTTTGAGGTTCGGAGGACAGCTTGTCTTCCACATCCACACTCAGGCGTCGTTGATGAACAACTGATATCAGACATCCTCCCTCGCCTTTCAATGGCTAGTGTTCTTTCTTGGCTAGGGTTCTTTGGCTAGGGTTCTTTTCTGATTTGGGGAAATCGTTCGATCCCTTTTGCTTTTGAAATGTGTTTTATTTGCTGTTTCCATATATTAATGAGTTTTTAAATTCTTTTTCCATTTATTAATTATATCTATATCTATGTGGAAATTACATTTTAGGTACACTAGTATGCCACATGTACTAAAATATGCCACGTCACTTGAAACCAGCCGGGAGGAAAAATATTGGGGGCGATTGAGTGCACTCGCCGGTACAACAGCCGGAAAATACATTTCCGCCGCCCAATGGACACAAATTGGTCGAATTTCAAATTAAAAGGACTAAAATTGAAACCCTAAAAATAAAAGGACTAAAATCGGACAGTAGCTTCTTAAGTGGACCTAAAATGAATTTTTCCCAATAGAATTATTCAATTTCTTCATTATAAAAGTCCAATTGTCAATTCGTACAATTATTATTTCATTCAACTGTAGAATAATCATGTATCATAATAACAATAGTTTTTGTTGTATTAATTATATTCAGTCACTACATATTATAATTTCAAGTTGGGTTAGTATACCCAAAGTGTAAATTTTAATTTCAAGTTGGGTTGGTATACCCAAAATGTGAATTTTAATTTGAACTCCATCGACTCAAGTTGCTAATTGAAATTTGATAAATCGAAAATTAATCAACTTAGATCATATTTTCATTCCATAAAATAGAATAAAAACTTGATAAGGCTCGTCTCATCCTAATTAAACATAGAGTGACACTTGTGTGTCCCGGGGGCACGATGCCCCCAAATTAATTATCATATGGTGTTAAATATATACTTTCCAAGTATCATATGTATACTCTTCAAGTATCACATGTATACTCTTATGTACATATAATACCTATAGAGTATATGTATATATAATACCACAAAATGTATCACTTGTAGAGTATATATATAACACCTGAAGATTATGTATATAATACATATATTCGTGCCCCTATGTGCACCAGGTGCATATAAGTTTTTGCCTTAAACATATATGCATATATATGGATTAATTTCAATTATGTTCCTACATGTAAACATTTCTCATTTTTCGACAACCAAATATCTGTCTCCAATTTTACTATCATTTAATAAAATAAAATAAAAACTTGCTCGCTCATCCCAGTTAAACATATAGACGTTATTCATTTTTGGACAATCAAATATTTGTCCTTTAATTTTACTATATATGTTTTAATTTTCTGGTTCCAGTCCAATTTTGGTGGTCGAAACTTTCGTATTCACTGACACGAGCGTCAAAAACTTTGTCGTGGTAGCTAAATCCGACACCATTTCTTAAAATTCCAACCAAAATTTAGATCAAAATCGAAAAAACGAATACTTAATTTTCAAGCAACAAAAAAACATATCATATACATTAGGTTGTGAATCATCTCAACCCAATAACCCATGTACACATCGATCGATCGAGCAAATTAAGCTTATCTGAAATTCCTTGAGTAAACATGATAGTAAAATAAATAATTATTTAATCAATTAACTCTGACCAAAACAAATAACAAAATAATAATAATAATAATAATAATAATAATAATAATAATAATAATAATAATAATAATAATAATAATATCTCTTTCTTGGGTGCTTCATTTGTCATGCAAGAAAGTCGTCTGAGTATTATATTATATTGCATATAAACCCTAGATTCCATCAATTCTCCCAACCCAAATGGAGTGTAGAAAGTTCGACATAACCCTAATCTCCGCCAACGATCTCGAAGACGTTCGCCGGATCTGCAAGATGAAGGTGCACGCTAGGGTTTCGATCGGCGGGGGCCTTGAGGTGGCGGAGAAGCGGACTCCGGCGGACAAGCACGGCGAGACCAATCCGGCATGGAACCACACGATGAGGTTCACCGTCAGCGAGTCGGTGGTCGAGAACTACAACGCCATGCTCGTCGTAAAGCTCTACTGCAAGAGGAAGCTTGGAGACAGGTACGTCGGAGAAGTACACACACCGATGAAGGAGCTGTTCGACATCGCACGCGCCACCGGCGGCTCCGCCGTGATGACGTTTCCGGTGCAGCGAGGCTGCGTCAACTCGCAGGGACTGCTCAGATTCTCGTATCGCTTCGGCGAGAAATTGATGATCGATAAATTGCTGCTGGCTGAAAGTGTTGCTAATTGGAGCCTTTGCTGATCAATTAATCCATTAATCTTGCAACATAAATACAATGTTTTGGTAATAAAAGATCAATATCTGTGTGTATATATATATATGTAGTTTTCTATAGTGATTTAGCTTAGTTAATTTAGTGTGTGTTTTTTCTTTTCAGATTTAGTGTGTACGGATTTATAAGTTTCATAAGACGAATTATGATCCGTAAAATGAAATAAAGATCGACTTGTGAGCATGAGTTCGAGTTTGGATAATGTGAGAGAACCTCGTGTTTGTTGTGTTAATAATATTTAATCGATCTGTCATTTTTTAAGACTCGTTATAAGCTCTTGCAAAGTCTAGCCATTGACTTTAGGTTTGTTTAATGTTTATATTTTGATTTAGCATCTTAAGATCTAAACTATATTTTATATATATGCACAATTAGATAATATATATATATAGACTTTTGGATCATATATTAAAATAACGATATAGACGTACAAACACATCATGATGGATGAAAAATTCATGAAAAAACAAATCATTAATTAAACAAATTACTAAACAAAATGTTATTTTATATTTGTATCACATTGTAGTAATATTGCAAGAATAAAAGATAAAATACTTGCTTACATATTCGACACATTTCTATTCTCGTTCTCTGCACATGAATTGAAGTACTCAATATATTGTAAGTTCATTAATGTAAGATATTGAAATTAAAATTAATTTTCAAGTAATGATATCACTAATTGTTTTTATAAACTGTTAGAATTAATAATCGGATTTGAGTCAATGGATTAGATCAATAGTCGTCCATGTAGACTGATCATGCTCTATATATCATATAAGACCTACTCTTTTTTTTGTTTTGTTTTAATCCTATATATAATTCTTAAAGTTACGATTTGATTTAGTACTTAGATATTAACTTGACATATTGTGCACTTAATATATATCCAACTAATTATGTGCTAATAAACTTTTCATATAACTGCATGGTACCTACTTGAAACTTGAATAATTTAAAAAATAAAAGGTTAGAGTAATTAATAACATGATTTTCTATTTAAATTAACTATTATCTTAAAAAATATATATGACAATTATTTTCAATAAGACTATTTTTGCTTTGTTACTTATAATGAATTAGTATATATAGATGAATGGCCTTCAAGTTCATGCAATAAATAATTAGCAACTAATTTCATGCATTAAAAATTATTATTACATTATTATGAAAAGAATGGAGAGGATTATGCCACGTTGTCAGGTATTAGCTGCCACGTACCCAGTTTCTTTTATTGAGGCCCATATATATTTGCATGAGTAGAGTCCTATTTTTCACCAAAATAGGTTTTATTGTTAGCTTTACATTAAAATAGATAACCTCGTTTAATGTATATTTTTGTATTTTCTTCTTGTTATTGTTTATTGATCATCAGTTTAATCGTCCTTTTACTAAACAATTGTACGATTCGATTCTCTTTTATTTTACTGTCAGCGTACACTTTAAGAAAAATGAGTATTTGCGATAACATTTGTTGTCGCAAGTACAATTTACAATACATGTTGTCGCTAAATTATTCTGACAAAAGCTTTCTCGTAAATAGTTATTTATTGTCGTCGCAAATAAATCGTTTTACATTGCTTTTTGTGACTACGTTTTGTCAATTTTTATTAAAAAAAATTACGACAACTTGTTGTCGCAAAAACTAGAAAAAGTTGTCGCAAAAAATATTATCGCAAATACTCATTTTTCTTACAGTGTTAATAGGACCATAAATATATATATATATATATATAGGGAAAATTGGCAAGAATACCCCACATGTTTATTCTAATTATAACTTTACCCTTTAATTTTTTCATTTCTTGAAAATACCCCGTATATTGAAGTTTCTTGTCAAAAATAACCAGTTAAATGTTACAGCAGCAGGTAACTTGATAATGTGGTGGGTTAATTCAAACTTGGATTATAATTTTCCTTTTTTTTTTTGTTCCACGTCACAAAAGGGGTTCCCAACTAGATTTGAACAAAGTCAACTTCATTACAAAAATGAACGTATACGTCGTCGTTTACATTTCTGACGGTGATAAGAACTCGAAGTAGAGAACTAAGATGACGGCGGACCACGACGGCGACGCCAACCCATGTGGAGGTCTCCGATGAAGTTTACGGCGGAGGAGGCTGACTGCCTCATGCTCAATTTCAAACTTAAATGCGAGAGGGCTTTGGAAAACAGTGTCATCGACGATGTCCACGTGCCCATTAAAGACCTTCATTCTCCGGCTAAGGGCCGCGCCGCCGCTAACACCTTCGTCCGCTATCAAGTGATGAAACCCAATGGGAAGCCCAAAGGCCAACTCACCTTTACTCATCGATTTCGTGAAAAGCCCACCCGCCTTTGTCGCGGCGTACACCAACGTCATGGTGGCTGATGTGGACTTCGTCATCCGGTGGCCGGAGAACCTCCTTCTCGACAGGGGAGCCCCCTTGCTCTGCGCCGGGATTTCCTCTTACATCCCGTTGAGATAGTTTGGGTTGGATAAGCCGGGCCTCCACGTCGGCGTCGGCGGGTTGTGCTGCTGGAATTGGTTCTGCAGATTGAACTCCCTTGTGAATGGCGGTGGTAGTGAGTGTATCCATGGAGGAGATTCTAATTTCTCGAAAGAGGTGATTAAAGGTGAAGGAGGGGAAATTTTGCTCAATAGCTCTTGCTTTTTAATGGAAGTAAGTGGAGGTTTTCGGTGTAACCCACCACCATGAATCCAGCCTCTTCACGGCTAGAGATGAAGATTAATAAGGAATAGTCAATCATATCTTTGTAAATATGGAATGTATCTTTGTATATCCTTTAGATTATTTTCTTTGATTTATTGTTGTACTTATCCATTGTAACACATCTTTATATAGTGGATCTCTCTCAAATCACCTCATTAACGGTGATTCTATTCACTCTCACATGGTATCAGCTTAATCACTGCAAAACCCTTTTTCTCTTCTTCTCTCTCTCATGGCTGATTCTATTAACATTGTTCATCTCTCGCACATGATAACAATCAAGCTATCAGCATCAAATTATTTGTTATGGAAAAATCAAATTGTTCCAACTCTTACCAGCCATGATCTCTTCAAATATGTTGATGACTCATCTTCTCCTCCTTCCCCCACGATCACCTCTGATGGATCGACATCGCCAAATCCTGACTACGCTGCGTGGTGCATTGCAGATCAGAAAGTTGTAAGTCTTCTTCTCTCCAGCCTCACTGAGGAATCGATGGCTGAGGTTGTTGGTCTCTCCACATCTCGCGCGATCTGGTTGGCTTTGGAGGCAGCCTTCGCCCATGCTTCATCATCTCGTATTCACCAGTTACGAGGTGAATTATTGGTTCTTCGTAAAGGATCTCTCACTGTACCAGATTTTGGTCGAAAGTTTAAGGCTATTTGCGACCAATTATCTGCACTCGGGCATCCTGTTCCTGATACTGATAAAACTCATTTCTTCCTTCGCGGTCTTGGTCCCAGTTTCAGCAATTTTTCAGATGTTCGCATGGCTTTATCCCCAGCAATCTCCTTTCGTGATTTGGTTCATCAGGCAACAAGTTATGATACTTTTAATCAATCACTCTCTGAATTGTCTCCTGCTCCGGCCGCGTTCGCTGCACAATCTCGTGGTCAGCCTTCTGGAAATTTTAATTCTGGGCGTAAACATCAAAATTCCCGTGGTGGTGGTGTAGGTCCAAATTTTGGAACCACTTCTGGCTCCCAAGGTTCTGGCCGTGGCAATACAGACAAGAAGTCTTTCACTCCAAAATGTCAAATTTGCAGGGTTGTTGGTCACTATGCCACCACATGTCCTCAACGTTATTCTCGTCCTTCTGAACCTTCGGCTGCGAATTTAGCACAAGCATTTGGAGCTCAATGTCAGATTAATAATGGGCCTGTCTCTGATTGGTTTTTGGACACCGGAGCTTCAGCTCACATGACCTCGAGCACTGCTGATCTTGATTTTGTTGAGCCATATACTGGTAATGGTCACGTTATTGTAGGTAACGGTGACAAAATTTCCATTTCTCACATTGGCTCCCGTAAAATCTCTGATCAAGTGCACTTGTTAAATGTTTTAGTTGTTCCGCACATTACTAAAAATCTTTTATCTATCAGTAAGCTTACCTCGGATTTTCTGGTGGATGTGTTATTCTCTGACAAGTCATTTGTAATTCAGAATCGGGTAACAAAGGAACCGTTGGCCCGGGGCAGATGCAGTGATGGTTTGTATGTTCTGGAGCATGGCAGTCCAGCTTTGATTGCAGCTTTGAAGGTTAAGGGATCGAAAGCTTCTTTCGAGTTATGGCATTCTCGTCTGGGGCATGCTAGTTTTTCTATTATTCAATTATTAAATAAATTAGGCCAGTTATCTGTTACATCTTTATTGCCTAAACCTGATGTCTGCTCTTCTTGTCAATTAGCTAAGAGCAAGCGTCTTTCTTTTTCCTTGAATGATAAACGAGCATCTGCTGTGTTAGATTTGGTTCATTGTGATTTATGGGGACCTGCCCCTGTTAATTCCATTGATGGTTTTAGATATTATGTGGTGTTTGTTGATGATTTTTCGAGATTTGTGTGGCTATATCCTTTACGGGCTAAATCTGAATTTTACGATGTATTGGTACGCTTCCATACATTTGTTTGCAATCAATTCTCTAGCTCTTTAAAGGTATTTCAAAGTGATGGGGGTACTGAGTTTACAAACACAAGAGTTCGTGATTTTTTTGTTAAACATGGTGTGCATCATCGACTCTCTTGCCCATATACTCCTGCGCAGAATGGTAGGGCCGAGCGAAAACATCGCCATATTACTGAAACAGGCCTTTCCATGTTGTTTCATGCGCATGTTCCTGTTTCCTTTTGGGTTGATGCTTTTTCTACTGCTGCTTATATTATTAATCGTTTGCCAACTTCTCTTCTTGGGAACAAGTCTCCATTTGAGTTATTGTATGATGTTGCTCCAAATTATGCAAATTTCAAAACCTTTGGATGTCGTGTTTACCCGTATCTTCGTGATTATGCTCCAAATAAGTTGGCTCCGCGAAGTCACCCCTGCATCTTTTTGGGCTACAGTAGTACTTACAAGGGTTTTCGGTGTTACGATCCTGACGCGTCTCATACGTATTATACTCGACATGCTCAATTTGATAAAAGTTGGTTTCCGTTTTCAGAAAAGAAAGGAAGTGTCGATCCAAGTTCACTTGATTTTTCTCCATTCTCAGAACCTGCACACTTAGTACCTGATATGTCATCTATGCCCACAGTTGAGAAGTCTTCTACTTCAGTCGAGCCATGTCGTTTATGTCTGAATGACACTCTTCCACCTTTGCAGCCCATGGATGTGGTTCTTCCTACTTCATCTCCACTATCACCTGTTTCGCCGCCGGCACCCATCATACAACCAGTTGAGGATAACCAGCCTGTTGTGCCTATTGCTCCTGTTTCTACGCATCCTATGCGTACTCGGTCTAAATCGGGTGTTTTCAAACCCAAGTATTTTGCTGATGTTGCTTCAACACCTTTAATCTCTGCTCTTATCGCTTCTGCTGAGCCCAAAGGATTCAAATCCGCAGCTAAACATCCTCACTGGCTTGATGCGATGCGCGAGGAGATGGATGCTCTTCAGGCTAATGACACTTGGGAACTTGTACCTCGACCACCGGGCACAAATGTAGTTGGTTCGAAATGGGTTTTTCGAACAAAATTTCATTCTGATGGCTCAATCGAACGACACAAAGCTCGTCTTGTCGCCCAAGGTTTCACTCAGATACCAGGTTTTGATTTTTCTCACACCTTCAGCCCTGTAGTTAAGGCTGCCACTGTTCGGATCATTCTTGCCTTGGCTGTTCAACACGGGTGGTCGTTTCATCAATTAGATGTAAAGAATGCCTTTCTGCATGGTTTTCTCACCAAACCAGTTTTTATGGCACAACCGCCTGGTTTCATTGATGCTAAATATCCTAATTATGTGTGTCGTCTAAAGAAGGCTCTTTACGGTCTTCGACAAGCTCCTCTTGCTTGGTTTCAGAGGTTTAGCACGTTTCTTACGAGTTTGGGCTTCACTTGTAGTCACGCTGATCCATCTCTTTTTTATTTTCATCGTCAATCCACTACAATTTATCTGTTATTGTATGTTGACGATATCATTGTCACAGGGAATGATCCGTCCATGCTTCGTCGTTTTATTCTTCGCGCTAACAAGGAATTTGCTCTAAAAGACTTGGGTGAATTGAATTATTTTCTTGGCTTGGAGATTACACATCACTCGTCTGGTCTTTTTCTTGGTCAGACCAAGTATGCTCATGACATCCTTACTCGTGCTGATCTTCTGGAGTCAAAACCCGTTGCGACTCCTCTTGCACCTGGGGTTTCTCTTATCAGTCACGGTTCCCCATTTAAGGATCCTACCTTGTATAGATCGCTTGTAGGTGCTTTACAATATCTCACCATCACAAGACCTGATTTATCTTATGCTGTCAATCATGTTAGTCAGTTCTTGCAATCGCCTACTGATGATCACTTTCTAGCAGTCAAACGTATCCTTCGATATGTAAAGGGTACTATCAACTATGGCCTCACTTTCACTCGTCATTCTAGCTCTCAGATTGTTGGTTATTCTGATGCAGATTGGGCTCGATGTGTTGAAACACGTCGTTCTACCTATGGATACTCTATTTTCCTTGGTGCAAATCTGGTCTCATGGAGTGCAAGAAAACAACCCACTGTTTCTCGTTCCAGCTGTGAGTCAGAGTATCGAGCCTTAGCGAATGCAGCACAGGAGGTTATTTGGATAACTCATTTGCTTCGTGAGTTACGAGCTCTTCCACCTGACCGTCCGCTTTTACTTTGTGACAACAATAGTGCTGTGTTTCTTAGTCAAAATCCTGTTGCTCATAAGAGGGCCAAACATATTGATATTGATTACCATTTCATCAGAGAACTCGTCTCTTCGGGCAAGCTTGCCACACAGTTTGTTCCTTCCAATCTTCAACTTGCTGACATCTTCACGAAGAGCTTGCCTCGTCCGAATTTTGAATTACTAAGATCCAAGTTATGCGTCCGAGAACATCCGACGCTTACCTTGAGGGGGGGGGGGTAATAAGGAATAGTCAATCATATCTTTGTAAATATGGAATGTATCTTTGTATATCCTTTAGATTATTTTCTTTGATTTATTGTTGTACTTATCCATTGTAACACATCTTTATATAGTGGATCTCTCTCAAATCACCTCATTAACGGTGATTCTATTCACTCTCACAAAGATGAAGATGAAGATTGGGTTGGCTTCTTGGATTCCTAAGTGCCATTTTTGTGGATTAGGGTTCAAATTTGGAATTATTTTGCTCTCTCTAGATCTTTCAATTGACATGGAAAACAAACTAAAAAAAAAACGATTACACATGTGTATTTTTCTGCTATATCAACATGAACGTGTAACCGACCAGTTACCTGCTGAAACTCAAATATACAGGGTATTTTCAAGAAACGAATAAACTAAAGGGTAAGTTCATAATTAGGATAAACATATGGGGTATTTGTATATATGTTCGAGCTTGAGGAATTATGATAAATTAGACCTTTTATTTTGGAATTTCACAGCATTTTTTTCCCAAGATTTTATGCTAATAATTATATCCTATTTCTTTCTTGGTTAATTGGGTAATAATTATAAGTTGGGCCTCTTGAATATTAGATCTATTTTAGGACTTATTAGTGAAAAAAAAAAAAAAAGACAAATTCCAATGATTCTTTCAAAGTGAAGACATGAAAAATGATCCAAGGCCCATGCTCTGCTAGAACTATATTATTCTTGTTCTTATTTTTTTTTCTTTTAATTTGAACACGTTTAATCTCAAACTTTTTAAAAAGAAAATCATGTTAATTTCAATGTTTTAAATCTTCTTCTCAAAACTTAATTTTTTTTTTTTCCTTTAACCACTTGTATAGATATAATTTAAAAAACCAACAAATTAATTAAGTCTGAAAAATTCGATTTCGACTTTGGATTCTCACTCTGGCCTCCCTCGATTTCATCATCTTCGAACTTTTACATTCATCATCCATGCTAAATTTATGTTTATATAGTAGTAGTATTCATTAATAAATAAATGTATTTAATTCCCTCCATGTGTATATTATATATATATATATATATATATATGATAAAGCAATTGCTTGAAAGATTGTACATATATATGCAGTAACCAATTGCATCCATTCTGCTGAGTTACATAGTTTTGGTGATGCAAAATGATCACTAAAATTCCTACACAAAAGCTGGAAATAAATAACACTCCATTTCCACATTTCATCAACATCACCATATCATGTTTCCAACCATTCATTCATTCATTCATGAGAGAGAGAGAGAGAGAGAGAGAGAGAGAGAGAGATGTGATGCAATGTCCCATGTGGTTTATTGATGAATCAATGATGTATGCATTTGATATATATTTGTGGTGAATTGATGTGATTTAATCCATGTGGCTACAGTTATTATTTTCCTATTTTGTTTTTGTGTTATTAAATTTTTCATCTTTTAAATTAATATTTGTCAGGGAGAATTACCTTCGATTGCAACTTCACCTCAATTAAGCCAAACATATTCTGCTGCCCATGTGAATTTTTTTTCTGCAGTAAATGTGGCTTTCTCTTTTCTTTTTATTGCTCTACTAATATATCCCAAGATTTAATTACGTACCAATGATTTCATATAGGAGGTGGGTTGGTTTTGCTTTAGCTTTTTCATACTTAAAATATTATAGTCTGCTTATAATTTTCACAAATCGTAAGGCCTTTTTGTTGAGTTAATCGAACTTCAAGAATTAGCTAGATATAACTCGATCGTGTGTGTTATGAACTAATAGTTAAACAAAATATTAATTACCAATATTGAAAAGAATAGGTGAGTGAACTCACTCATAGAAATGAACCGAAATTGGCCTTCTGATTGTAATTTTCACAAATCTTGAGAGTTTTAATGGTTAATACAATTCAACCGTATTATAAGAACCTATTTAAAAATAGAAAATCTTGTTTTTTGATGTATTGGAATATTTAGGTTTTGATCTTGTACTCTAATATTGTAAATGTAAAGTTAGTTTTTACCATGCATGCATATATATATATATATATATATATATATATATATCATAGCTACTTTAATATTATTATTGATTATGAATATATTGATGTCTCATAGAGCTTTATAGACATGATCATGACATAGGGATGGGAACTTCTTTAATATATTGTCCTCTAAATACTATTCAACATCATTCATGTTTGTTGTATTATGTACCCCCATACATATATATATATATATATTATTTATTTCAATCTCCACCAAACTCAATTATGAATCCCACTACGTCACCATACCTAAATCTACATTGAAATCATCGCAAAAAAACATTCATTATTTCAATTAACTTAAAACCAAACTTGTTGCAATAAAAACTGCCATAAAATGGCAATTAAGATCTTGGTAATGTGGGGTCCCACCAAACCCTAATATTGGTTGGGCAATGGCAAAGAGATGCAACAGTCGTGTATTTGGATGATTAAAGAGGGGCAAGTTTTGCAATCATTTTCATTTTTGTCGGAATTTGTGCTGTTTTTTGGGAACTATTTGCTGGTTTTGTCCAATCCTTTTTGGAGAGATTGCTAGATTTGGGTGAAATGTTTCTCCTGTCTCTTCATTGTGAAACTCGTAAATCCAGAGACGAGTCGAGTCTAGTCGAGAAGTGTCAAACTCGAGCTTATTGTTTTAGTATTCTAGCTCGGCTCAACAAGTAACTCAAAAATTTGACCACACTTCGACCAGGCTCCATATATACTTGAAAAATATATATTTTTAAAGAAACATAATAATAAATTAGTAAGGATAAAAGTGCAAATTTAACACATGCTTATTTAGGCTCACGAACTTGTCGAGTTGATTAGAGATTGAAAGCTACTCGAGTAGCTCGAGCTCGACTCAATTTTTCTCAAGCTGATCTTCAGTATTTCATGAATTGTATTATTTCATTTAATCTACACACCTAATTTAGAAAAAGAGAGTATCGTTACAAAAAAAAAACTTACATTTTAATTTGTTAAATTCACTGAATTTGCTTTTATTGTTAAAATTAATTGCGTGATAATAATGTTTTATTTTTGCCTTTATATATGTAAAAGTTAATACTAGCTTAAAAGATCGGTATGGTAAAAATATATCGTCTTCTTCAATTCGGGGTTGCATTTATTTTACACTATTATATTTCGTATTTAAATAATCTATTTTGAAAATGAGAATATTAATTGTTGGTGGAAAATAGGGAAGAAATGGTTTAAAAAAGAAGCAAAAAATGGGCTACTTTTGTAAAAGGGAATTATTTTTGTCTATTAGTTAATATTAGATAGGGAAGAATAAAGAAGTGGGCATAATATATTCCAATAAGCCGGCCCACAAATCTTGTACAAATCGCTAATAACACGGCCATCATTTGTGTTCATCTACCTCTCTGTTGGTACTTGTAGGGTTACCTTCAAATATAACGATACTTTCATTCTTCGATAATGGAGTATACGTTTTTCAAATTTGATCCTCTAAGTTTTAGTTTTTTCGAATTTAGGTCTTTTTAGTCGGAAATTTTCAAAATTGTTGGCATGACTGTCGGAAGTTCGTAAGTACATTTTGAATGCACACCCTACGTACTTTTTGATAACAATAATGAAAATCTGATACATGCTAGTGAAGAACTGAAAAATATCGAGAAACACCAAAACCGTCAATTTTATTACAGAGGCATACACCTACACCTTATTGATAGTGAAGAACTGTTTCGCTGATAAATATAAACGTGCATGACAAAACTATGTATATGATGCTTATGCTTATATAATCATTATAGTATATTCATCTATAAATGAACGACAGATATATAAAAGAGGAAAAAGACGGACATTATTAACTTACAAAATTTTATTTTATCCGGACATTTTAATAATGACTTTTGTGTTATTTTTTTGGAGCCTTACATTTCTAAATTATCAGCCTTATATTTATTATCCTACCTTAGCTTGGCGAATAGTGTGTGATTTGTATCTATTAAAGGATAATAATGGATTGTGATTTGCAAATGTTGGGAATATTTTATATAAGTTTAGCTAATTTGTGTTACTTAGTTTTGAATTTTCTTATCTTATTTTTTATTTGTATATTAAAACATGCCTGCAATGAACATGTGATCATTTTTTTCTTTTAAAAAAGTGGTTAAGAAATTTAGTCCAACATACATATTCCTAACCTAAAGTTAAAAGTAATTTTTTGTTTATAAATAGTAACTTTCTATCTTGATGTAAAACAAAAGCATATATGAATAAATGCATATAAAAGAAAGATTTTAAAATCTTCTAATCCTACAAAATCAAAACAAGGAAAAAAAAATTGCAACAAGGTTTATATATAATAAGAAATAAGAATTAAAAATAACAAAAACTCCAATAAAGTTTCAAATCAAACTATTAATTTCCACCAAATTAATTGGGACTTTTCATACAACCCCTAAATTTGGTTTACTCACATTGCATTATCCAACCTTGTATATTTTATGAATTAAAAATTCGATAAAAATAAATTCATACTCCACTTTTTTATATGAGAAGTACTCCCTCCGTCCCGCTTATCTTTGCCTACTTTCCGTTTTTGGACGTCCCAACTAACTTTGCCAGCCAAAAAATGGCAACAAAAAAAGTCAACATTTTACTACTTTACACTCAAAAAGCACACATTAATTACAAAACTGCCACTCAAAAACATTAAAATAACACATCACATCAAAGTCAACAGTTTTTTCTTAGAATTCGTGCCGGTCAAAGGCGGCAAAGATAATCGGGACGGAGGTAGTAATTGTTAAAATATCAATTAACCTACATAGGAACCAAATTAAGACACACATAATTATTTTTATATTACATAAAACATAATTTTTTTTAGAAATCACCAAAGCTCTATAAATAAAAAAATGAAACCAAGCTTTAAATCAAACATTATTAAAAAAAGATTAGAATTTAAATAAAGAAAATATAGCACTAAATTCTGCAAAGCACGGACGACGCCGTTTCGATATAAGAATAAAATCCATATCCCCTTTGTTAGTTGCCACGTTACCGCAATTCCTTCACCCACCCGTCGCTCTCGCAGCGCCTCCTCCACCCCCCACCCCACCCACCCCACCCCACCCCACCCCCACCCCCGCGGAAAAACGCCGGCCTTAACCTAAATTTAAACCCCACCGCCACAACTGCCAAGTCATCACGCCACCGGAAAACTCTCTCTCCTCCAAAATTCAATGCTCTTTCTCTCTCTATCCATCTATCTACATGATATACATATATAGATAAAGATATATATTGGTGTACGCATTTTTCAAATTTATGTGCTGGCTCGGCAATCTTTTTGTTGAATTTGAGATATTTATCCGCCATGACTGATGATACGTGAGGGATTTTGAATATGATCGGTGCAGTTATGAGGAATTGATGTAAATCATGCTATTCTGGACCTCCCTGATATGCATCCTTTCTGCTGCCTTCAACCGATAAGTATCCACAGCAACGCCGACATGAAGCCGTGTTCGCCGTCCGATCCGATTAGCAGGAGCCAAACTCCGGTGATATCTAGGGTTCAGTCAGCTCGTGATTCCGTGTCGGATTATGTTCCGTCTGTTAGTAACAATCAGAATCAGAATCAAAATCATCAGAACCGTGAGGTGAAGATTAATGATATAGTCGGGAATGGTATTTCTGGGATTTTGTATAAATGGGTGAATTATGGGAAAGGGTGGAGGCCTAGATGGTTTGTTTTGCAAGATGGGGTGTTGAGTTACTATAAGATCCATGGGCCTGATCGGATTGTGCTTAGTAAAGAGACTGAGAAAGGATCACGAGTGATTGGGGAAGAATCGATGAGACGGATTTCCCGGCGGCATAACAATCATCACCATCACCACCATCATCAAAGGAATGTGAGCAGTGGTTCATCGTCGAAAAGCCGGAAGCCCGTTGGTGAAGTTCATTTAAAGGTTTCTCCTTTTCTGATATGGAGTTTTATCAGCAATACAATTACTTACTACATTCTCCTTCTTTTTTCTTTTCCCTTTTTTACTGGATCATTTGAGACATTTATCGTTCATTTCTAATTGGATGATGATTGGTTCATGATATTTTTGAGGTTTTTATGCATGTGTGGGGGTTGTATGAAAAGTTTCTTTTTTTTTTTTTATTTGGTCTTTTACAATTGAGTAGTTATCTGTAGGTCTCATCTATTAGAGAGAGCAGATCAGATGATAAGAGATTCTCAATTTTCACTGGCACAAAGAGGCTTCATCTGAGGGCCGAAAGCACAGAGGATCGCATGGCATGGATGGAAGCTTTGAAAGCCGTGAAGGACATGTTCCCTAGGATTTCTAACAGTGAGTTAATGGCTCCTGTGGACACTGTATCTGTCTCAACAGAAAAGTTGAGGCAGAGACTGTTGGAAGAAGGGTTGAACGAGTTTGCCATTCTTGAGAGTGAGCAGATAATGAAGAATGAGTTTGCATCACTGCAAAACCAATTGATGCACTTCAAGCAGAAGTATTGGCTCCTTATGGACACATTGAGACAGTTAGAGGTATATGTTAATTTTGCTTTACCAGCTTATACGAACTGATTTAAGAATTTTCTTCCATTCAAAGAAATGTGCAATGAGAATGCTTTCATTTTCTTGACTTTGTAGCTAAATAACTTTGGCTTCTGAGCTGTTGATTTCTTAGCTTTGCTCAAGTGGCTGGTAAACATTAGAAATTTTTTGCCTTTCTTTCTCTGGAGTTAATATTTTAATATAGAAATGATGTTCTCTTTGTATCCTGATGTAACTAGGTTGATTCTATTTTGAGTTTGTGCAGTATTTTGCTCTATACAGTTGTCTTTCAGAATGAGGAAGTTCACTTTCTTTTGCATAGTTTATGATTTGTTTGATTCTGCTTTGGGTTTTGCTTCATGTGCACCAACAGAGAATCTCTTGTAGATTTTTCTTTTGTTGGTTGACTTGGTCATCATTTTTTCTTGTTCATTCTTGAAGATTAATGTCATCAGAAGCAATTGAAAAAGTAACTTGATGAGTAGAAGCTAGTCTATATTGTAAAATTCTGCTGCCCTTGTTTGGCTAAAAAATGGCCTCTAATTCTGTGTAGACAGAAAAGGTAGATCTGGAGAATACAGTTGTAGATGAAAGCCAGAGGCAGTTAAAGGATGTTGGAGTATCCAGATTAAGGCAAGATAAGTTTAGTGGTAAGAGCCAGCATATTCTTCTCATTTTCAGCTTAGTATGTAGATAAGTGATAAATATTAACTCATTTAGTGATGTTTTCAGTATTATTTTCACTGAGCCGATTTTCTTGCTTTAAATTTGATGGTTGCTTGTTTATGCTCCTTCTATCAATTTGAAATGAAGAGGTGAAAGTGTAAAAAATGCAGCTAAGCTGTTTTTCCCATTATCATCATGAGAGTATAGATGCTGTACAATGTATTATTTCTTATATTTGTTTCTTTATTATGCGGTAAGTTTTGTGTAAAGGTTTTTGGTTTTGAAGTTGACTTTAGGCAGATCTCATTTTTTTCCTGTATTTCTACCAGAAAGTGCTTCCGAATCTGAAGATGAAAATGAAAGAGTGGACGCTGCAGAGGAAGATACAGATGAAGAAGAGATTACTTTCTTTGACACCAGGGATTTTCTTTCATCTAGCTCTTTTAAAAGCAATGGTTCAGACTTTAGGTCTTCATCATTTTCTTCCGATGATGATGAGATTTATGCTTGTGAAGCTGAGGACGATGTTGAACCTGCCATTAGGGCAGTTGGTACGAACTTTCCACATGTTAAACGTCGGAAGAAATTGCCGGACCCTGTTGAAAAGGAGAAAGGAGTGAGCTTGTGGTCAATGATCAAAGATAACATCGGGAAGGATCTTACAAAAGTATGTCTCCCGGTCTACTTCAATGAGCCTCTCTCGTCTCTGCAGAAATGTTTCGAAGATTTGGAATATTCATACCTTATCGATCGGGCTTATGAATATGGGAAAAGAGTAAGTTGGGTTTAGTTCCCGATGATCTTGCATTGACAGATTAGTTGACTGCACCGTTTTTGTTTTAATCTTTCTTTCAAATGTTAAATAGAATTGTTGACTTGAAAGCATGAATCTTTTTGACACGGTATGTTTTATGTGACTAAGACTTTGATGGTTCTCCGACTATTTTGAGGAATTGGTGGATGAGTTTGCGTTAATCTTCATCTCATCCACATGAAATTTATTTTTACAGGAAGCGTATTTGCTGACTTTAAGAGAGTCTCATAGTTGATTTGCCCAGCTCTCACATTAACAGGAAAATATAAGGAATATATGAAAGGAGCATTTTTTTTTAATGCTCGAGGGAGTGGAAGGGAGAGAATAAATACTAGAAAAATCTTGTGTGATCCAAGGTTCGAACCCTGGTCATCACACAATCTGCACCTTTTATAAAGGTAGAATATCACTTGAGCTACAAACTCATGGTATATAAAGGAGCATATTGGTTGTGTACATGCATGTGAAATGTCTTGACTAGGACCAGGCTATAGAGTGTTGCTCCTTATACTGCTAAAGTGTTACTATTAACATTTACTGTGACACAGTGTCTTCAAATTTTATTTTTTATGGCACTACACCTGTCATTTGGATTCCATGGTGAGCCAACCTAATGAAATGAATAAGAGATAATGACAATTTGGTTACTGGTTTATATATGTAATTCCTCAGGTTTCTCCATTTTTTTTTTTTTTTTCTTTTTTGGGATTTTCAGAATATGATAAAACTAATATGAGGAATACTATTTGTCTAAAGAATCCAAACATGGGTTCATCAAAAGTCTTTGCTGTCAATATCTTTTTTTTTTTTTTTTTTTTTTGGGGGGGGTGGGGGGGGCAAAGTAAGGACTTGAGCTTAGTTTGAAATTGTGTATTGTTCTTCTGCATGAATGCATGTGGTTATCACCCTTAGCATCTGACCGTTGCTGTATGTTTTTGTGCTTAGGGTAACAGCCTTATGAGGATTCTGAACGTAGCTGCTTTTGCGGTATCAGGATATGCTTCTACGGATGGAAGAATTTGTAAACCATTTAATCCGTTGTTGGGGGAAACTTATGAGGCCGATTATCCAGATAAAGGCCTCCGATTTTTCTCAGAGAAGGTTTCAGTTCTTTACATGAGACCAAGCTGTGTTTGTGTTCTTATGATTTCTTGCACTACACCTGCTAGTTTACTGTATAATCATTTTGTCTGAGCAAGCTGAGATTTCATTTGATTACAATCTTGTACTAGCATGCGACAGCATTGTTGCTGAGAGACGGTCTAAAACATGAACTTAATAAGGGAAAGGGAAAGAAGATTTGCATCATTTGATTTTAGACATATTCCAACGGAAAAGAGAAAAAAAGATCATTATGCTTTTTTGCATCTCTACACCATTAACCTTTTGTTTTCCTTTTTAAGTATTTAAATATATAAAAAAATCGTACAGATGAGGACCTATAACTATTAATGGTCAACATGAACATTCCAGCTGTTGAACTTGCTAATAAATTCTTTTAGAAGTGCAGGTCCTATCTTTGGTGTGTTTGTGTTGTATCTCAATAATTTGGTTGCTGCTTAGGAAGACACAGAAGAGACACTTGGTTGGGGCAGTAGGATCCCATCTGTTCACAATATTAAATTATGTCTTTTGTTTGTAAGTTAGGCAAAGATCTTTATTTTCCACAAGAATGGATGGAATCGTGAGAGTTTTGTTGAATTATGTCTACATTGGTTATGGTACTCTTTGTGCTTGTGAATCATCGGCATAAACTTATTTATCAAATTGTTGTATCCTTTGCTAACTTATGATGTGTGTTGATTTGCTTTGAATTTGATGTTTAATGTACGCTTTTCACCATTTATTTTCATTGTCACATCCAAACAATTATTTTGTTTTCTTGATTAGGTGAGTCATCACCCCATGATTGTAGCTTGCCATTGTGAGGGTACAGGCTGGAGATTTTATGGTGATAGCAACCTAAGAAGCAAATTTTGGGGTCGCTCCATCCAGCTTGATCCAGAGGGTATTTTAACTCTTGAATTTGATGATGGAGAAGTTTTCCAATGGAGCAAGGTATCACTGCAAAAGATTGGAGGTTATGTTTTTTCTGTTTTTATTTCATTGAGAAACATGGACCTCATGATTACAGGTAACAACATCTATATACAATCTTATTCTGGGGAAACTATATTGCGATCACTATGGTACAATGCGGATTCAAGGAAACCGTAGCTATTCTTGCAAACTAAAATTCAAGGAGCAGTCTATCATAGACAGAAATCCTCATCAGGTACTCTTCTTTTTGTGTTTCTAGATATACATGAGTTTGCTGCTATTAGTTGGCATTTCTTATATCTTGTTGGTATGGAAACATGTATTTGTAAACAGCCAAGAGGTAACGAGGACTGCATGCCTCTTTATTTTACCATTTAAGTTATAGAGCAGGGAGTGTGGTGACTAGAGTCTCAGTCCAGCTTGATGCTCTCTCTACGTGTGTCCTGGAGTATTATTGCTAAGGCCTTTTCGTAAGAAAACTTTGATGTTTCAGGTTCAAGGGGTTGTCCAAGACAAGAGTGGAAAGACAGTAGCATCTTTGATTGGAAAGTGGGATGACAGCATGCATTATGTCCATGGAGATTACTCCAAAGGGAAAAGCCATGAATCTCTCTCGGAAGCTCACTTGCTCTGGAAACGCAGGAAGCCTCCAAAGTTCCCCACTCGTTATAATTTGACGCGCTTTGCCATTACGCTCAATGAGCTTCTTCCAGGACTCAAGGTAATTTTCTGAGGACTCAAGTGTTCATGTCTGTGAAATAAACCTGCAAATGGATTTCTTTTTTAAACCAAGTCTAACTGTGGATCTGCAACCATGCTCACATGAGCTCTTAGATGCCCACCAAATACTTGAACTTTTGTCCTTTTTCTTATGCTCTGGATTATTATCTTTGCATAAAAGTGATGAAATTTTTACTTTTTATAGGAACAGCTACCCCCAACAGATTCAAGACTTAGGCCTGATCAGCGATGCTTGGAGAACGGGGAGTATGAGATGGCAAATGCTGAAAAATTGAGGTTGGAGCAGCGCCAGCGCCAGGTAACCTCTTCATACCTTTTCGATTGAATGATAACTCCATTTAGGCTCTTGATTTATTGGGATTCCATCTCTGATTCAAAATTTTAATTTTATTAAGGAACCAATTATGAACATAGAAATGTGCTTCTGTTTGTTGTTGAGAAAAGGCCGAGGCGCGTACCTTGATGATCATTAGCGTTTTCTGTTCGTTTGGTCATAGAATTCAAACTAGCTGACTCCTCATCCTGATTTGAAATACAAATTTGATGTACTGACATTATTTTGAATACAAACTGATTTACAAAAAACCAGGCAAGGAAGATGCAAGAAAGAGGGTGGAAACCTCGTTGGTTTGCCAAAGACAAAGCATCAGATACATATCGCTTCGTTGGAGGGTATTGGGAAGCTAGGGAACGAGGCAACTGGGAAGCGTGTCCCGATATTTTTGGTCAAATACCTTCGGATCATACTTTGGACGAGTAAAACAAACATTATCTTGTTTTCCAGTTCTCTTGATAGTTCGTAGGAAATATTGAAGAACAGATCATGATTCATGATAGTTGTGTATAGTAGTTAGATGAAGCAACTAAGTTGTTTCAATATTGAAGATTCTATATTCTTATCATCATTCTCAATATTGGGGAAACCCTTTCTTTATTATGCTGGAAAACGATGTTTTATCTCGTGTTTTACGGTAGTTAATACTAACATTAGAACGGGAAGTCTCAAACATATAAGTTTTCGTAATTCAGATCTTTTTTTTCATTTATTTTTTTGTTAATTCACTTCGTAGACCAGGTCTACGAAGTATGAAATTTGTAATTGAACTCAATGTCTCCATTCGGAATTCTTCTCTCCGACTATAACTACAATGTTAAATCAAGTTGGAAAAACTCAATTTATTTTGGGTCGTGTGTAAATGCATTTCTTTATGATAACCCCAACTAAAAGCTGAAAAAAAATTGAATGTGAAAGGTTGCCATAATTTCCATGTAATTAATCAGCAGCAATTACTAAAATAATTTAAAGATGATTTGACGAAAAAAATAAATAAAGAGTCCTAAAAGTTAGAAAAAACCCAAACACTTTTGTCGACATGCCACGTGGAATGTGTAATTGAACAGCACGGCGGCGGCAGGTGTCGCCACCGTCTTGCTTGGCCGGTGGGTCCACACCTAAGTCTTAACGACCAACTGTTAAAAGCGACTATTTGGCTCTCTTTTTTTTATAAATAATATCATATTTTACTCAATATGTAATAATATGGGAGATAAATAAATTTTGTATTTTTCTTGGTTTACTTTTTAGGATATTTTATTGTCTATTTATACGTAGAAATATTATTTGATATATCTCTGGGATGGACAATTAAATATAAATCAATTTGTAGCTTAATCTTTATTTAAAATGCTATAAACTAATTGTTTTATAAAAGCAGTCTAAACTATAAATTAAATTGATTTCACCAATAAAAGTTATTTAATAAGTAACATTAATCTCATCTTCTTTACGTCCCAGTCCATTGTTTTAGGTAAACATCACATTGTTAGAAAGTTAATTAGCCACTATCATTTCATGACAATCTCTAATTATCATATTTAGTTTAATAAAATGAAAAGGTGCAATCTCACGTACCTAATATTGTGAGACTAATTTTCATTATCCACAATTGATATCTATTTAAAGATCATATATCTTAGGTGGACAGACGAGATAGAAAATGATCGTGCATCAGTTTTATAAAAAGATCATGTATTTTTTTATCGATAAAGATGATGTTAATAAAATTAGGACAAAATTGCCTGATAAATGGTCATCAAGAAAGGCAAAAACAAAAGACATATTTCTTAGTTCCCAATCAAGTTACCAATCCAAAAAAACATTGGATTAAGACATATTATATTCTTAAATTGGAAATTATAGAAAATAATGATGGGCCCCCATGTCCTAATTTGCAATTATGGGTGGGACTCTAACAAGGCAGCCCACAATTTTAATGGGCCACTAAGTGGGCCTACATTGCTCCACCTAGGTTTTCTATCACTTTACAACTCATCATGCACCACCATTTCCAAAGCTTAGATAAAAAGACATATAATTAGAAAAGATGAAATTATTTTCTATTTTTATTGCAACTACAAATTATGGAATTTTTCATATTTTTGAGATTGACTTAATTGAAATTTCTCATTGCTCCTAATTCCTCTAAATAATCAAGAACATTCTTCAACTTGTTGGGTGAATCCCATGGATTCTTGATTTCCAATAAAACAAAGGATTTATGATAATTTATTGTTACTTATACATTATGGTTTTGATTGTACCACGTACACTCGTGGGATCTTGAAAAATGATTAAAATTATTGTAGTAGTGACACCCATGTCTTGACATAATTGTTAATTTGCCAGCAATTTAGGGCTTCAATATTGAAATAATATTAACCATTTATTCCTAAGTTGACAAATTTTAATTACAGATGGCACGTTGATAATCATCCCACTCGTTTTTATTATTGGGATTTGTTTGCAATGTCATATAGGTCACCAACCATTGAACCCAAGTTAAATTATTGTACTTAAAAATTACAGAAAATTTATAGCATGGTATACTAATTAATAAAAATAATTCAATAGTATTGAATGACATCCATTGATAAATCAATCAACATAAAAATTAAATAAATATATCCTTAACTATTCAAGAAATTTATGATTCAAAATTGGAAAAAAAAAATCAAATTAACTTTATAAAAAATAAAACGGTAAATTAAATTTCTAAATTTTAATATAAACGTCGATAATTCGAGAAAATGATGCACATCTGAGATGAAGAAATGGTAAATCTTAAAATTCTTGATTGTTAGATAAGTATTAATTACTAATTAATAAGAACCTAAAATTATGAAGAATATATGCATCAATCTAAGAGTTGGAATAGGCAATAAATTAAGTACTTAACTAAAATAAAATGAAGGAGAATTATTGGTAATTAGGGTCACATAATATTCCTTCCCATATTTAAAAAGAATTTAATCCAAAGGTGTGGAGAGAATGAAGAGCCGTCATGGTTCACCTACACGTGGACCACCCTACTATGAGTGGCATTTTCGTAATTTGCCACTCAAAACGGGGGCATTTTGGTAATTTCATAATGACAACATTGCCCTTTTCGCTCTCCCTAGTCATTGCCGTCAATTCTCGATGAAAATCAGGCGCGCGCGGATATTCCCATTGTTGGTAACAAAATAGAATCCCCACTATTTTATCTTATTCTAATATACTCTCTTCGTCCCCACTTATTTTGCCTACTTTGATCGGCACGGATCTTAAGAAAAAACTGTTTGACTTTGATGTGATGTGTTATTTTAATATTTTTGAGTGGCAATTTTGTAATTAATGTGTGTTTTTTGAGTGTAAAAGTTGTAAAATGAAAGAAATGAAGGGGTAAGGTCATAAATTTTTTTTGCCATTTTTGGGTTGGCAAAATAAGTTGGGACAAGCAAAAATGGAAAGTAGGCAAAATAAGGTGGGACGGAGGGAGTATTAAAAACAAAATTTTGCTCCATTTAAATTATATGTAATTTGCCTCGTGTTGTATAGATTTTGAAGTATTGCATTTTAATATATGAGTTTGTAAATTTTATGGTATCAAATAAATCCAACGATTAGAATTTGTTTGATGTGATAAAATATATCAGGTCTAAGTTTCACATGTCACGGTTTGTATGAAATAAATTCAATCTACGATATAACTAACAAAAGATTTTTAAAATTTAGTGATTTTATGTAAGAATTGGATTTTTTTAAATACAATCTTAAAATGAATGATGGCATGAATTAATAAATGGTGAGCTGATTTGGGGGTATAATTGTCATTTGAGTTGAAGAAGTCAGTGTGTGTTTATAGGTTTTTAGAGCAATTTTGAGAGCAACAATTGGTGCAAATGTAGTGCCGGCTGACGCTCTCTCTCTCTCTCTCTCTCTCATCTTTCTTTCTCTCTCACACACATCTCACGCACTCGTTTTGTCCATTCACATTCTCTCTCTTAACTCTATCTCTTCTTTCTGCTTTTCTCCATCTTTACTTTTTCAATTTTCTTGTTTATTTCATCTCTCTCTCTCTCTCTCTCTCTCTCTCTCTACAAACTTTCTCTACACTTCTCAGGATTCGCAACAGTCCTCAGCTCACAAGCCACTGAGAAACCTAGTTTCGCTGCTGCTTTTCGGGGGAAAAGGCGGAGGGCTAGGCCGGAAAATGCTACAGGAGCTGGATTTTTCTTGCTGTATGCATCGATTTCTCTGGCCATAGTAGAGTTCAGCAAAACCCAGCAAGTTTCTCGTGTCGTTTCTAGAAAAAGGAGAAATGCCTGAGAAACTGTTGTGCGTAAAGCCAGCGGATAATGAGGTGAAGAAATTGAACGATGATTTTTTCGATACAGAAAATGAGAAGACGCTCGAGAATACCACAACTACTACCACGCCGAGATCAGTTATAATTGTTCCCCGGAGCAAATCTCAGGCGACTTGCCGGAGAGTGACGCCGGCTTCAGTTTCTGAAGCTAACGGAGCTGCTGCTGCTGTGGAGAAACGTCTCCCAAACGGGGATATGTATATCGGGACTTTCTCCAACAACACGCCTCATGGGTCGGGAAGTACCTGTGGAAAGATGGGTGCATGTATGAAGGGGAGTGGAAGAAGGGGAAAGCGAATGGGAAAGGGAAGTTCTCGTGGCCATCCGGGGCGACGTTTGAAGGCGAGTTCAAGTCGGGTCGGATGGAGGGGACGGGGACCTTTATCGGGGCGGATGGGGATACGTACAGAGGTTCGTGGTCGGGGGATCGGAAGCACGGGTACGGGATTAAGAATTACAGCAATGGAGACTATTACGAAGGGCAATGGAGAAAGAATCTGCAGGATGGGCAAGGGAGATATCTATGGAGGAATGGGAATGAGTATGTTGGAGAGTGGAGGAACGGGATGATTCATGGTCGAGGTGTTTTGGTGTGGAACAATGGGAACAGATATGATGGGAATTGGGAGAATGGAACTCCTAAAGGACAAGGCGTTTTCACTTGGCCTGATGGGAGTTGCTATATTGGATGTTGGAGTGATGATTCATGTAGGAATACCAGTAGAACCCAAGTCTTGAATGGGACCTTCTACCCTGCTCACAATGCCAAGAATGGTAATGGGAATCGGAAAATTGAAGGTATCAATGGGAATTTTGGTCATAAGTTATGTGCGCCCTTGTTGGTGGTGGGGGAGGACGCCATGGATTTGGTGGTCGGGGGGAAGAAGAGGTCGTCGGTAGGGATGGATAGGGCCTTTCCGAGGATCTGTATATGGGAATCCGATGGAGAAGAGGGGGATATAACTTGTGATATTATCGATAATGAGGAGGCATCGATGCTTTATAGGGATGGGTTTGTGTTTGATCGAGATGGGATTAAGCAATTTAGGAAGAATCCCTGTTTCCTTAGTGGGGAAGAGAAGAAGCCGGGGCAGACGATATCTAAAGGGCATAAGAACTACGAGCTGATGCTCAATCTCCAATTGGGGATTAGGTAATAATGATGCTAGTGTTGATTTGAAGGACCTTGTTGTTCATCTTTCTATGCTTCTTATTTGTCATAAGATTATGTTTGTTTTATTGAGTTTGTGTGTGTGTTGTATATTAGGCATTCTGTGGGGAAGCATGCTTCAAAAGTGCGCGATCTGAAGCCGAGGGATTTTGATCCTAAGGAGAAGTTTTGGACTAGGTTCCCTTCTGCCGGATCGAAAATTACACCTCCTCATCAATCTATGGAGTTTCGTTGGAAGGATTATTGTCCTATGGTTTTTAGGTAATTCATCTTCTTTGTTTAGCTATTGGATGTTTTTAGTATGCAATTCTTGAAAAACAATTTATGATGGCATGTGAATGTGAGCCTTAGGCATCCTTTTCTTAGATGATTGTGTTTTTCCGAACATCCGGTTCTTGATTTTTCATTCTAAAATGGTTGTTTCTTATTGGGTATTCAGACATATAAGGTAGCTGTTTCAAGTATTGTATTAATTGGATCGTCTGGTTTTGATTAAACACCGGGAATTTCATTTTAAAATGTTTGTTTCTTTATTGGGTATTCAGACATTTAAGGGAGCTATTTCAAGTGGATCCTGCGGATTACATGTTAACCATTTGTGGGAATGATGCTTTGAGAGAGCTTTCATCTCCAGGGAAGAGTGGAAGTTTCTTTTACTTGACACAGGATGATAGGTTCATGATCAAGACAGTGAAGAAATCAGAAGTCAAGGTATGTTGTCTACTTCATCGACTTAATAAAGTTGAAAAAAAAAAAAAGATACTATCTTGTATTATGAAAATAGCATACTTGGTGGGATCAAGTTTACCATTTTTAGATTTATATTTCGTACTAAATGGATTGCTTCTCTTGGATTTGATCACTCCTCTATCGTTTCAAAATTGAAGTTTGGTTATTTTCTTTATTCAGGTGCTTATTAAGATGCTTCCAAGTTATTACCAACATGTATGTCGCTATGAAAATACGCTGTTATCCAAGTTCTACGGTGTCCACTGTGTCAAACCAGTAGGGGGTGTTAAGGTAATTAGTTGTTGCTATAATTTCAGTTTCCTGGTATTGTCACAAACTTCCACAAAATAGCTAATTCATTAACACATTTTGAAAATTAGACCCGGTTCATTGTGATGGGGAATATGTTCTGCTCTGAGTATCGGATTCATAGAAGGTTCGATTTGAAAGGATCATCCCATGGGCGAACAACTAATAAGCCTGAGGGAGAGATTGATGAAACAACAACTCTTAAAGACCTTGACCTGAACTTTATGTTTAGGCTGCAAACCAATTGGTATCAAGAACTTATCAAGTAAGTGCTTCAATCTCCTTTTGGCCCTAGATTTTCTATTTACAATGTTGGCATTTTCCCTCATTTGCTTAGCTATCTATCTATTCAGGCAAATTGATCGTGACTGCGAGTTCTTGGAGGCCGAGAGAATCATGGATTACAGTCTCTTAGTAGGTCTTCATTTCCGTGATGATAGTACTGGAGACAAAATGGGATTGTCACCTTTTCTATTGCGTACAGGTAGTCATCACTGTCATGATAACCACTTGATAGGGTTGTTTTTTGGCACTTGAAGATTACTCATTTCAAACTTTTGCTCCTCAGGGAAGAGTGATTCATTTCAAAGGGAGAAATTTATGCGTGGTTGCCGTTTCCTTGAAGCAGAACTACAAGAAATGGACCGGGTTTTAGCTGGCAGGTAAAATTGTGCAAGCCAAATGTTATAGTCTCTATTTCGTTGCCCTTCTATTAATGTTCTATAGATATCGATGAGCCTCGTTTTAACTTAGTATCCTGAAGTTATTTTCTTCCAAAAAATGAGCAAGAAACTTCAATATCAGCGTTGGATTTGGTTAGATTTAGATGAATTATTTTCTTTCTTACATTCAATTCTAGTTTGGTGGATGAATACTTAAAAAGGCCTTTGGATAGGTTGGCCACATTAAGCCAGTTTATGATAATTGATAAGACAGTTGTTTGTGGGGTATGTTGGAAACATGTTCTTAATATCATTTAGTTATCCATATTATAACATTGAAATGATCACATGTATGAGGATAGTGTCATCATTCGTATCTAGAGATGCTCATAGATATGAGCCTTCTAACGGCATTTAGTGACGTTAAACAACCTGCTTCGTCTTATATTTGCATCTTTAAGTGAATTGTGTGTTTATTCTTTATCAGGAAACCACTCATTAGGCTGGGGGCGAACATGCCAGCCAGGGCAGAACGTGTGGCTCGAAGAAGTGATTTTGATAACTACACAACCAGTGGGGGATTCAGTAATTTGAGACCCTCTCGAAGTGGTGAAGTCTACGAAGTAGTCCTCTACTTTGGGATAATCGACATCTTACAAGACTACGACATCACCAAGAAGCTTGAACACGCCTACAAATCGTTACAGGTTGACCCAGCCTCAATCTCAGCCGTTGATCCAAAACTATACTCCAAGAGATTTCGTGATTTTGTTGGAAGAATATTCCTAGAGGACAGGTGACACCAATGCGACATTCTCAACCAAATTTTGAACCTCCGGAATGAGATCAAATGAAGGCCTCGCCCTCGTTGGGTCGACCATTGAAGAGGGGAACGGCCAGCTGAGTTTTTTTTGTGGATCAGCCATGGTTTATAAGCTTGTTTTGTACATTGAAATATGGTAGGAAAAACATACTTGGGGGGGCATTTTTGGGTTATTCTTGTTAGTAATTATTGGTGTAATATGAATCACCATGGATGGGACAATAATACAGTGTACAGATTACAGAAAAGAAGCAAAAAAAGTTTCTACATTATGAACAAAAAATGGTGGGATTTCAAAGCTTCTTCCTCACCCCCCCCCCCCCCCAACCCCACCTCACCCACCCACCCCTCTTTAGTTAAAGTTTGGTTGCAGTGAAAGAGAGGGAGAAATGGGGGCCCTTTTAGGGCAGAAGAAGAGTAATAATATTAACATGTAAAGAAGAGAAAGCAAATGAGAAGAAAAAGAAAGATGTGCAATTTCTTGTTATTCTTACCCACTTTCTTTACTCATTTCATCTCCTTTTTAGTGTACCTTATTTCTTATTCTAATCCATAAATTTTGTATCAAATAGGGACCCTTTTTTCTTCTTTTGAACATCATCTCTTCAAACAAGCAATTCACACATTTTGACTCAAACTAAGGTCCCCAACCCCCTAATTTGAAGAAACAAACACACATTACACATGTCAAGATATACCTAGAGGAACATATACCCGATTCGGTCACTACCATTCGATCAAACATACTCTCATGTGTCCCGTGTCAATGAACACACGACGAACACTGCATTTCATCGAGTGTAGCATCTACAAGACTCGGAATCCCATTATAGTAGGCATGTTGGTCAATTTCATGTAATGATATGATACATGTATATATGGATTTGTGCTTCTTGGTTATACAATACTACTAAGTTACTGTATGAAGTCAAATCTTGGTGGGGTGGGGCCTACAATTTTCGTAGTGTGTGTCTCCTCTTTTTGACCATCTTCTCTTTATTTGTGGGATCTTCACAATTCAGATCTTTGTTTTTATTTTTTTAAATTTTCAAATATATCAAATAAAAATAAATAAATGAAATATAGTAGGGATATAATTAGAAAAATATGAGCAATGTAAATTTGGAGTTTATTGACCACAAAAGGTGGCCATTGCTGTCTATATTTTATGAGGATTATATACTTCGATGCCCATGTGATTTTAAATATGATGATCATTTTAATCATACATATTTATAAAAGCAGTATCACTTGACAAAGATGGTTAATTAGTTTTTCTATCAAAAATCCTTGCTGATATATATTGTGTGAATTCAAAAAAAAGGTCACTTTTTTTTTTAGTTAAATGAATTTTCATACTTTGGTGGGGGTCATTTTCTTAATATAAAAAACATGGATGAGGTCATTCTTTTTCCACAATCTTTTTTTACAAATTATTTGGTACATTGGAATAAAAAGTTTGTTAATTTGTTAAATAAAGGGATAATATATATTATAAAACCAAGAAGCATTTTGGACTTTGTGAATCCAACTAAATTTACTAATTCTTTAAAAGGCAAACATGCATGCCACTATGTTTGACTTAATTCTACTCAAAATTGGGTAGCTTCATATATAATAATTAATTTACACCATTTTTCTTAATTTAATGGCAATTGACATCTCCTATATTTTTTTTCCCGTAATTAGTACTATTAAAAATATAAAATCCATCCATCCATCCATAAAATAAAAGATACATATCATTATTTAATCAATATATTCAAAACATTTTCAATACTTAGTAAACATAAATACTACCTCCGTTCCATGATTTTTAGCTTACTTTGACCGGCACAGATATTAAGAAAAAACTGTTGACTTTAATTGGATGTGTTATTTTAATATTTTTTTGTGGCAATTTTGTAATTTAAACCAACTTTTTGAGTGCAAAAGTTGTAAAATGAAAGAAATGGAGGGGTAAGAGAGTAAAATTTTCTTTGTCATTTTGGGGCTGACAGATTTAATTGGGACAAACGAAAATGGCTGAAAATAGTGGGACAGAGGGAGTATATAACAAGGAAACCTAATTATTTATCCAAGAAATTTGTTTGCGGATTGAGATATCATTCTATTATATTTGATATTACTTTTCATTATTTTGAATTTAACTCATTTATCCTAATCCTATGTACCACATAATTACAAAGTTAATTAATTAATAAGTAATTTAATTTATTCATCATTAATCCAACTCACCAAAATATCAAAATCACACAAGTGGGACAAAACACCATGATGATCTAGGATTTCACTTTGGAAATTGCACCAACATTACAACAATTTCTAAATTAGAGTTTGATAATAAACAAATTCAAATTCAAATCCAATAAGCATATTTTCCTTCATATATCATGGCTTCATTTACCCATAAATGTTATCAAAAAGTAAAAGAAATTTAGTAACAAATAGAAGGTATAGCAATTTAGAGAAAATATATAGCTAATTTTAATATTATTTATGGGACCTTTTTTTTTTAATGAAATAATGATTGTAGCATATTAAAGACAGAGACAATTCATATATGAGGTTATAACATTGTAAATTAATACATTATTGTTACATTTCTATCGATATCATCGAATTATTTTTGGGCCCTAATTATTATTTTTTGAAAGAGCCAACTCATATTATATTCTTGATCTTATTAGGATATGATTCAATTTCAGCCATGTGTTTTTACTCTAGAATATTTTCCTTCATTATTATAATTTTCTAAAGCGATATGTATGGAAGCCATTATTGCTATAATCCAAATTTACTTGGATTTTCATTTAAAATCAAGTACTACTTTTTAAATTTTCAATTTATTGTTATTACTATTTTAGTAGCCAAGTGTTACATGTTATTAAATTCAAATATTTTTATACATTAGGGATTCAACCGATAGTTTTTAGTGTTCGATTATTAATAGAATAATTTAATTTAATTTAATTTAATTTATAATCAATCTATATATATATATATAAAGAAGACCTTCAATAAAAACAGTAATAACTAATTTTCTCTCCCAAATTAACTTACTATAAATGAAAAGAAAGTAGTTACAAGAAATTAAATAAATCAAAAATAACAAGATTTATACTTTTAAGGGTTGTGAGGTCCACTAGGTTAGACTATACCTATAGGTAGGTAGATTTTGAAGTATATTTTATCTTATTTTCCCTATTTGATATAAATTATAATCTTTAAATTAATTATTCTTTATTTTAAATTTTGTTTTAGTTTATGAAAAATATAAATTTTATATTTACATTTTGGTGCAAATTATATTTAACAAGATTACAAATACAAAGATAAATGACTAAATTAAACTATAGATTAGAAATTAAAAAAAAAAGTCTTAGATTTTTTGAGAAATTAATAACACTGAAAAACATTTTGGTATAATTGTTTGATATATTTGCTAATACAAGTGAGTTGAATATTGAACTAGCTATGTTATTTAAATACATATCAAGATTTTTAGTTGATGAGATTTATATCTTTTCTTTAACTTGAAATAATTAAATTGTTTGCATTGGTTAGACCAAAACTTTTAAATTAGAAATTTATAATTGTGAATGCAAATGAATTATTTACTAACACATTTGTTAATAAGTATGTATCAAAAATATAATAATACATTAATCATGATACTTATATCTATCTTAATATGTAGCATGTACAACATATCTTTATGAAGTAATATATTTTTTAAATATCAATTATCATTTACAATAAATGTTTCTTAGTACTAAATTTGATTTAATTTACAATATAATGGGTATGTGTATAAATTAAATTGGTGTTTATTTAACAATTTCATATTTCAAATATAGAATTTAAAATTCATTGTTAAACATATATATAGATATATATATATATATATACACATTTATACATTATTGTTTGCATTTTAAAATGATAATATTTTTTAAGATGTGACACATTAAAGATAAAGAATTAAATTCTTATTAATATATAATTTAAGTTAAGATACTATTATTAAATTATAGTATTAGAAATTTTAAAACTAATCAATCGTATATTACAAATCGTGCATCTCACTGGTATAATACTAGTTATTATATATACATGGGAAATAAGTCATCCACGTTGCTAAAATGTCGTGTGAAGCACTACAAGCATTTATTGGTACAAATATTAAATGTTCATCTTCTTCAAAAGGTACAAAAACTTTATACTACCTCCGTCCCAAAATAAATGACATTTTAGCCTTTTACACATATATTAAGAAATGTGATAAAAAGTCCAATCTACCCCTATTTAAGTTTAATTAATGAAGAACTTTTATCTCTTTAACACATTTAATTTGAGATGAGTAAATAATGACATATTTGGTATATTGCATGTAAATATGCTTTGGAATACGAAAACGACAATTATTTTGGGACAAATTTTAGTAGCTAAAACGTCATTTATTTTGGGACGGAGGTAGTATTAATTTTAGAGAAATAATTAGTTAAAAATGTGTGTGTATAAATATAGTCATAAATCAATTCTCTCTTTTTCAATAGAATTAAATCATTAAATTAGGTGAGACCACATGTTGGGTAGAATTATAAGCATTTCAAACATAAGGTTTGTCCAATGGCAGACAAGGTCACATCTCTACACTTCATAATACATCATACTTCACTAATTATTAAATTTTATTTTATTATTGAACGATATTTTAAAAATTAAACCAATCCATTTAACTTAATTAATAAGATTATCAGTTTCTAACTTTCTATAATGATCTCATATTACCTCATCCAAAACTTTTATCACAAACTATGGTACTACACTCTTATTAAAATGAATCATTTATATTTGAATCTTTTAAATGAATTTTTTATCTCACAAATCAATATCCGTGAAACGTTTTTACTATTTAAACTAATGGCTATAATTGAGATCAAGGTTCATATATCCTCAAACATTGGAAAAATTATCTAATCATAGTGTTTTTTAAGTTGGTTACAATTAATTAGCAATTATACTTATGGCTTGGAAAGATCTTTTATTATTTTATTCATTTGTGTGGCCTTTGGACCACTAATTCTTAAATTTTATGTCAATTTATAAAAAATCCAAGTCCCCCACATAATTATGTGATTAAATATAGATGTTTTTAAATTGCAACATTATGGATATATTATGGGTACCATGACTTTTATTCTTGATTTGTATTCTTGGCGTTGCCCATTATGGACCATGCTGTGTTGTTAATTACATTATGGATCATCTTAATTGATTTGTGAAATGGAAATTTAAATATGAGAAGAAAAAATATTATTAATTAAAGTTAGGACCTATATATGTCTTTAAAAAATCCATTATTGATCGAACAATATATTCATAATTAGATCTTTTTATCATGCATCATATAGCGTTCAACTACTCTGATTTGGGATTCAATTTGTTTGATAAAAGCTACTATATATTTTATTTCAATAAAAAAAACTACTTTTTTAAGAAAAAATCTTGATTTAATAGATTCTAAACATTGGATTGAAAGGACTTGAAATTAACATGGACTGTATTGAAAGAAAAAAAAACAGAGCATTATGAAATGTGCCCACAACCCTCATTATCAAATCAAAAGTCTCCCATCCAAAAATCCCATCAAATCTATCTAAGCCTCATTTTTTTTTTGAGGAAAAAAAAAACACAATTTAGAAAGAATTCTATACAATGAATTACACTTTGAGTTGAAACTTGTTGATCAATTTCAACAAGTTTTGTTTTTGAATTGTAAACTTGTTTGGATCAAATCTTTTTGATTCTTATATACGTTCTATATATTTACGAAGTTGTTCCTCCAATTGATTGACATTAATTCTAAATCCTTGTCGAGAAATGAATTATATATTTATTTATATATATGCTTATTGACAAAACAACATCTCATTTGCCTTTGTCTTCATAATTTGAAGAATTTTAGGACATATCACGTTGAAGTAGGTAAAGCACATTCTACTTGCAATTTATAACCACCACATGAGCAAGATTAGACTCTAAAAAGCAACTACCATAGAGTTGTAATTAGGTGTAAAGTGCTTCTTTAAAGAACACAAAACCTAATTCTATGTGCTTAATTGGTTTCAATTTTGAGTAGATAGAGTAGGACAATTATTAAGAAAATTAGTACGATGATATTTGTATTATTAGTTGATTGAATGATCAATAATGTGTCTACAATTTATACCATTTACTAAATTATATATATGAGATTATGTGCACTTGAATTGTGAAATCATTTTTTTGTATTTCTATTAACTCAATGACAATTAAATGTTTAGTATATGATTTACTTGAATATTAAATTATTTTAGTTATAGAAATATGATTTTATTTTTTTAAGCGATTGGAGTAAATGATTATAAGAAAAATACAACAATATTTTATTTATTGTTTACTTAGAAAAGATATGTGATCAAAATGTGTTAAGAAGGGCAAATATGTCTTTTCAGTTGTATCTGAGATAGTAGGACATATATGGGCCGCATCGGTCCACTTAGAGTTGGGCTTACTTTTTACACAGATGAGTTTTTAAGTATTAAAACTACGTATAAAGCTCATTGGAAGAGCCCAATATATTTGGGCCGAAATTGCTTTGAAAATATTTGATTAAATCTTGTATAGCATTTTGTCCACTTATATAAATAATATATATTTATATTAAATTGCATATAGGCCTTTATATTTTAGTATATAATTATAATTAAAAAACTATTATTTTTAATATCTATATAAATATTCAATTATTGAAAATTATAATTAATATTAGGTTAATAGGCAATCATGCATGATGTTGGAACTTGTAAAGACAGTTGCCTTTCACTTAAAATCAATATCAATAATAATTTCACTTTATTGAAACAGAGTATTAGAATGTGCGTTTTAGGTGGAGGATAAATTTTTTTAATCAAAAATATTATATTATTATTTTAAACTTAAATAATAACTTTCTTATAAGAATATACAATTTATGTTAAATTAAATTAAATTCAATTTTTTTATAGTAAATTAGAGTCCTTCTCATAATAGAACTATATATATTTTTTGGTTTAGAATTTTAATTTAAAATTATTTAAATATGAAAATTATAAATTACTATTATAACCTTAAATAAAATCTTTAATAAGGATATATTAAGTAATCCATATTTTGTGAGAAATATTCATATTTTTATATAGGTAATAGATATGGAATGACGTGAGACAAATTTTGAAATATAATCAAGAAATATTTTAGAGGATCTACAGAGATATTCACGATGAATTCGAACATCAACTTAACCCATTTCATGAAAATTTAATTGATATGTAGTATAGTTGTTTAGTTACTCATATTGTAGGTTTAAATATTTATTTCTTTATACAAAATCACAGCATAATTTCATGTGAAATTGACTTTGCAGCATATAACAAATTCATTTAGAAGTAGTGTTCCAAAAAACAAGTTTCATATTGAACTAATGCTGGATTATTTTCAACATTGATTATTGTAAATCAAAAATGTTTTTTTTTTCCCACTTACTTTTATTTTACAAATTGCACCTATTCAACGTGGTATTTGTAAAACTCCATACAAACCTTTAAAACTCAAAGAATACATCGCTTTTAAAGATAATTTTTAGTCAATGTAACTTTAATCTACATATAATGTTTATATTGCTTTCGTTTATTTCAGAATTCATGATATGATCATGAGCAAAATAGCATAACAAACCACCAATATCTTGTACTACTGTGTTTATTTATTTGTAAGTTATTATTACAAGACATCAAAAGCCCCAGTACTTAATTATGTAATAAACTCTGATGTAACTAAAATCTAAACAAGTGAATTCACCAAAAGTTTGAACTCTTCAACAGTGATAGCTCCATCTCCATCTCCATCCATGGAAGCCACAATTTCTTGGCAATCATCCAAAGACAACCCAATCCCCACATTCTCAATAAATTGATACAATTCTTCTCCAGTCAATAGATCATGGCCTTCAAGATCCAGCTCTTCGAAAGCCGTTTTTAGGGCGCTCAAACCATTCAGTTCCAAATCCTCGGTGTTCATGTCGAGGAACTCGGACAAGCTCAGTAGTCCATCCTTGTTCGTGTCTCCTCTCTGCATCATCGCCTGCACATCTTGCTCGCTAACGTTGTATCCGAGTGATCCCATGATTCCTCCGAGCTCTTGATTGTTGATCGAGCCATCATTGTCTGAATCGAAGGCACGAAAGGCCTCGATCAGCCCCAGGATATGATTCAGTGTTTCTGCTTCAACTGAGATGGAACCTGACTGGGCCATGGCAAGATGTTGAGATAGGTTATTGCAGTACTAAGCATATCAGGATTAACTATATATACATGGGAAAATACATGGTGGTCACTTTCAAGATTGTCAATAATGGAGGAGCATAGATTCTTATGCTCATGGATATGTCAATTCCATCTTTGGTGGAGATGGTATAGAATCCTGGTTGAGGTTGTCAACTTCAGTCGATTTCAATCCATCAGAAAACGAATCGATAATGAGAACATACAAGACGAATAATGTTCTAAAAAGCGTTATGCACCACTAGACAGCAGACTAAGGCCTAGCATCTAGGTAGGGCCGATTCAGAAACTAACGTCTAGGTGGAGCATCTTAGAGCACCGAAGACAAATCACTATCGGTTTATTCCTGAACAGTAAGGCTACATAAAATTGAAGCTGGAAGAATCAGAAGTACATCAAAACGTTGAAATCTAGCTTGACTTCAAATCCAAACGTTCTAAAATGAAAGCTATCCAGGTTAGGATGGATGAGCATGTACACGAGGCTAATGAAGATCGTGTACAGCATGAATAGAAAGCCGAGAACAATAAGGTGATGAATAATTCTTCACATGAGCTGATACTCAGGATTGAATGCAAGTGCCTCCTGGTAAATCAGCTCCTTCATCTGTTCTTCATTCAGTGCATGCTGCTCGAAGTCAAAGTTAAAAGGAGTCGTACAAGCAGGTTCGTCAGTGATGTCATGGAGTGAGTTCAGGTATGGATGGGCCAACGCATCTTCCACTGTGGAAGATAATTGAAGGTGGATTAGATGAATCAACATTATGTGACTCGCATAATCTTACAGGATGGGAGACAATCCTACCTGTAATCCTTTGCCTAGGATCGAACTTTAGCATCTTATCCATGAGATCAACTGCAAGAGGGTGCACCTGAGGAAACTTCTCGGCGAATGATTGTCGGTTATGAGGAGGGAGCTGCCGAATGTATCTTTTTGCATTTTCGTTCAGAGGACCTAACTCGGCCTCTGATGGGGTGCCTATCAGCTGCAGAGCAAGCAAGAATCTTGCGTTTTATCTTGGTATTTAGTTGAAATGCATAAACATGCATCCTCCTAGGAACAACTAAGAATGGCAAATACATTTCAGAACCTCTTACAGATAAATCATGAGGGCAATGGATTCAACATGAAGCACCTCTTATAGTCATGTACATAAGAAAGTATAATCTATTGATTATCTTAATGAGGTGGCATACTGTTTCAAGAAAAAGCATAGATTTCTTCCCTTACATGGATTTCATTGAGTAACCGTTCTAATTGCCAAAATAGGTGAAGATCAAATGGAACTCTTTCCAAATTTTAAGATGCATACAGTTTTTTTTTTCCCCTTCTAAAAAGTGAAATGCTTGTCATTCTTTTGTGAAGATCAATCACCAAATCACAACAAATTTACATAGTAAGATACTCCAAATTTCACCATTGACTAAAAGCTAAGTACTGTTTAAAAAGATAATGAATTATAATAAAAATTCTCTGACAAACAATTTGACTATATGTATCAAATTAGCTGGATAAACAGATGGGAGAGATACCTCTATAAGCAGACGTAACTGGTGCACATGATCTCTACCTGGAAACAATGGCTTCCGCTCCATCAGTTCCATGAAAATGCACCCCACTGACCATACATCAATAGCTGCAGTATAATCAGATGAATTTAACAAGAGTTCTGGTGCCCGATACCATCTCGTAACAACATATTCAGTCATAAAATCAGTCTCAGATGTTATTCGCGCCAATCCAAAATCACATATCTTCAAGTCACAATTTGCGTTCAGTAGAAGATTGCTAGGCTTCAAATCCCTATGCAGAACATTTGCTGAATGAATGTACTTTAAACCACGAAGGATCTGATACAAGAAATACTGCAAGAGAAACAAGGTATAGTTATTTTACCATAAAAGACATTAAAGAAAATCAGAGATATGCCAGTCGATGACATGGGACAATAAGGAAATAAGTTGTGCATATTTGAGAGATGTTTTAAATTTTGATGCATCAAGTGCACTACGTACTGAGTAAGTACCAAGTCTGCATACAGTTATCTTTTTTTCCCTTTTATTTATGCATAGTTTTAATTATATAGCTCTCTTCTTTCTATCTGTCTAACAGAATGCACATTACCAGAGCACAACAGAGGGGAGCCGACCACCCTAATTATAAATTATCAACCTTCTGACACATTCAGTGACCACTGAGCTTAAACTTCCATAGTTGAATTTTGGGAAGGAATCTAAATAAAGTCGGTTGCAAGACGAAAGATAGAATTTTCTGTCTACAACAGCTCCATCTGCACTTTGAGCTTAACCTTTCATAGTTGAATTTTGGGAAGAATCTAACTAAATGAACTTAGAATATTTTCCATATTATAGTTAATTAGTGCAGAATAGTAATTGGAAGCAATTAACTTATGATGCCATGCAAAGATAGTGTATTATTAATGAAGATAACAAAGAGCCTAGTGATCATAGTCCAAAGATGTCACAACTTGGTGTTTGAGTAGAATATTCAAAAATATATTAAAGGTAAAACCTGGCAGTGCTCCTCTGACAAAGGTTGATTAGATCGGATAATTTGATGAAGATCAGTATCCATAAGTTCATACGCAATGTACACATCATGAAATGCACCCCTTTCTGGAGGTGGAATTACATCTCTGATTGCAATAATCTGCAACAAACAAGATTTGCATTATTAAATGGTATCTCGTAGTTCCTTCCTTCTTAAATTGAATTTTTAAGTAATAAATTATACAATAAGACTAATTAAACATGGTAGATGTAGACTAAACTAGAGCTTCAGCAAATGTGATAACTCATAAAGTGGAGAGCAGCAAACTATGAAAATATACAAGTTCCTGAACAGCTCAGAAAAGTGTCGTTCAGAACTAAGCGTTAAAAAGATGGATAACTCATAAAGTGGAGAGCAGCAAACTATGAAAATATACAAGTTCCTGAACAGCTCAGAAAAGTGTAGTTCAGAACTAAGCGTTAAAAAGGTGGATACATAAGGATGTTAAACGAAACACATTTCCGAATTTTGAAAAAGTGGAAGCCCAAAGGCCTTCAAGAGCAAGCACATTTGTTTCTTGAAAATGCAACCACGAAATGAGTACAAGGTGACCGTGGCAAAATGAAAGTGCTAAAGACTTAAAATGAACTTCGATTTCTCTTCAAATCATCCTTGACAGTCACAAAAGCTGATGAAACAAAAGACAGGATGCTGCTCCATAAAAGGCTATCATGCCAACTAATGCAACAGAAACTTTTAAAACCAATCCCCCTAGGTAATGGAAGCCCAATAAATATTACTAGATATCCAAACAACACCTCTCTTTTTATACTATCTCAAATTACAAACATCCAAGCGTTGACATTTCCTTAGACTCATCTGTGGAGCGCCTATATGAATAAAAACGAGTTCTCATCTTTAACCCATCATATTGAGCTGACTATCCTCACTTCATCTCTAAGAGGGACAAGTAGCAACTATTTGGTCTAAATATCAAGATTCAAACACAAACCATCACATGCCCAATCTCATGCCATCCATTCTATCAGCTACCAGAGTCACCCTTCAAAACTCACACTTAAATTGAGTGTTCAAATTCTTGTTCTATCACACATTAAATTCAATCTTTTTTTTTTTTCTTTAAACAATAAACAACTAAACTCTAATGAATAAGGATGGCACACAAAATCGATAACTTACAATCTTCCCTATTTAAACTAACAATCAATTATTTCTCCAATACAAGAACTCTGGAAAAGCAAACCAGCATGTTATTCCACCAACAAATCCATGAGAAACTTGCTACCAAATCAAACCCACACATCCAAGGCAAGCAGAATTGCCCAAGATCACGATCCAAGTGGCATTCATTTTTCGGATTCAAAAGAAGAATCAAAGATAAAATGTATAACAATTCACACAAAAGCAACAATGATATGCACATCCAAAAGATAAAATAAAATTCCATTCACCAACGTTTTCATGATCCATATGACGCAAAAGCTTGATTTCGCGCAGCGTCCTCTTCGCATCAATTTTGTTATCAAAAGCATTCGCAATCTTCTTAATCGCCACATTCTCATTCGTCTCCACATTCAACGCCGAGCTATCCAACACACATAAAAAAAACATATACAACCACGTGAAGAGAAGGAGAAGAAGCAGCAGCAGCAGCTACAGAATTTAAGAAATTTGGTTACCAAACGATGCCGTATGCGCCTTTTCCGATGGGCATGATTGGGGGTTTGTATTTGGAGGTGACCTCAAAGACGTTGCCGAATATGTTGTACTGGATGAAGCGGCCGCCGTGGCTCAGCGTCGCAGGAATTTGATCGACCGGCGGCGTTGGCGGTGGCTCCGCCTCCGACATGTCGTCGTCGACCGGCTGATCCCCATCCACCATTTCTGAGCTTGTCAGTTACAAAATAGAAAAAAACGAACTGTCTCTATATCCGTTATTTATACTCTCTACGTCTATGTGTATCTATCCATCCCCATTTATTATTCCCACTTTTCTTATTTATTTTTAATCTATTATATTATAATTTTATTTAAACTTTTTATTTTTATTGAAATTTCATTTTAACTAATAATAATAATTAAATAAAATTCGTTAAAACTCCTAGTAATAGGCCAAATTCTAGCATCAATTATAACTGCAGGAGACCTATCTTCTTCAGAAAAAAAATTATTATTACTAAATGATTTTCTTCAAATTTGCTGGAAAAAAAAAAGATGCAGAAAATGGGAGGTGAAAATGGAGTTATTATCAGTGTCTACGTGGAATCGGCAAATCTCCGACCCGACCCGATCAAGAAGATGGATCCGAGAAGGCTTACTCACCGGCGTCGCGTTGTCAAAACGCGAAGCTATGATCGTCGCGCGCAGCTCCTTGCCTACGCGCGGGAGCTAAGGCAGGCAAATGCAGAACGATCGGAGCCGCCATTGAAGAATTCGAAGCTGAAACATAAGGTGAGTGCAGTGTTTATTTGCGAATGTGTGTTACTGTGAATGGAAGGTGAAAACGTTGGAACTGATGCAGAAATGGAGATGGAAAGGTGCAGTGGAGAAGATGAGGCGACTGTTTTCGGTGTTCGATGGGGAGAAGAGGAGCTGGAAGTACGAAGAAATTGTTTCTGACAGTGATGGTGAAGAACGAAGGAGGAAGAAGAAGAGGTGGAGGAGAAATAGACGAAGAGATTCTGATTTTTGTGTAAGCTTTCTCTTTCTGTTTATATATGTGTAACTGATTGGATGAAATACTGATTGAGAAATTGTTTTGTGTCGTGAATCTTGTGACAATGTGCAGATGAAATTGAAGGATTTGCTGCAAAAGCTGTTTTGAAATGCAAGATCGATTTAGAATTGGATTTGGATCTCAATTGATTACGAGTTTTGCAATAATTATTCGAAGAACAGTTCAAGTTGTAGCTTCAAGGATTTAATCCATTGTTATCATTGTAATCCAAATCAGTTGATCCAAGCATTATCATGCATGTTGAAAATATTTGTGCTCTACAAACTCAGACGTGCTTATAGAATGAAACACGAGATGTTGAATGACGAGATGTAACAACAAATATAATAAGAATAACACTGATGGATCAAAAAAGTAATTTGATAAAGCAGAGAAATGAATCATCTTATTTTGAACAATTTGCTAAAGGAAATTAGACATATGGATGGCCCCAGAAGAATCTGTACAGAAGAGAGTGCAAAAACAACCAGAAAACTTCAATGTTGAAGAATTACTCACTAACAGTTCATTCAGGATGAAGTTAGATGGGACGGGCAAAAATCACGGCCTTCGTTCTCTGAACCGTCTCGCCTGCCTGGCAAGCAAGAATCTTGCATGCGGACGTTGGATCCTGGGAGCACTCCGTGCTGTGCCTCTAGGAGGAGCAAGGGCGGCAGCTCTAGATCGAAGCCTACGAAAATATTCCTCGTCTAGGGAGTCGTAATCCTCCTCAAAAGGATGGCTGGAGAATCGGGGCTCGTTCCACCTACCACCGAAGCTTGGGAACCTGAAAAACGAGCCATCTAAATACGTATCATCACCATCGTTGCGGTCTCTGGAAATGCCCCGATAGTTCCCTTCTATTACGTAGTCACCTAGGACGATCGACCCAGGCATAGTGGATCGGATTGTGCTAAACACATCGTTGAGATCCCTCTCGTTCTCGAGCTTCTTCCATTTCTCGGCATGTGTAGGATCAACCTCTCGAGGGCAGGCCAGAGGGTGCTCCAACTTCACGTGTTTCTTGATCTCTTTATAGGTCCCAATGAACGAGCAATTATCCTGTGTGCACGTTCGTTTCTTTGCATTGAGGTGGTTTCTTGCAGATTCCACAACAGTCCAACCTTTCACCTGGCCCCGGCAAAGTGGGCATAGAAGCTCGGATATTTCGCTCTTCCCATCAGGACAACCCAATTCTTCTGAAAAACCCTCCAATGATTGTGTGGTCTGTTTTGAGGTGATCCTGGCATAGGTCTTCCTGTACTGGTCAAGACAGTTGGAGAAGTGATGGCTAGTAGCACACATGTAGGGGCGACAGCCTTTCTCGTACGAGGAACAAAGCAAGAGGACAGCATTGTGAGGGACCTCCAAGCAAACCGAGCATACAGCATCTTCCCAATCTTTCTTTTCTGATGCTTTCAATTTTAGCTTCTCATGGTGAACCTTCTTGCATCGAGATGATAACTGTGCAAGCTAGCCTCATGGCATCGAGAGTCGTTTTTCATCTGCAGTTTCTTGGATTTTGCCATTTAAACGATCCCAACCTTAATTACACCATGCAGAAAAGTTAAGTGATAATTTACCACAATCTAGTGTAATAGCAAATGAAAGCACGTGAATCAAATTTATCTTTAATAATTATACATCTCAAAAGAGAACATTCAATCAAGAGGCAACTTCTACGAGCAATATGCACTAACAGTTGACTTTTTAACCTGGTTTATTTCAACTTAGCAGCCTAAACACAAGATTACATATCGTATAGCACAAAGAAAATATCATTTTTGTTTATCTTCTAAAGGGACCCTTCTATTTCTCATTCTCTTCTTTTTCAAATGTGAAAAATGAGGAAACTGTCAACACATCAGTCAGGATAACACAGTTCTCATCAAACTCTTCTGATGAAGGATTTTCATAACAAAATTAGAGAAACGACGAGCAACGGAGAAACCCCCATATTATATCACTCAACAACATACAAAGTATTATTACTTTCTTTGTCTTCTAACATTAGAAATTTGAAGGGATTGCATCAGTTCTTATCAACATTCAATATGGAAAACATAACACATTATATCAAAACTTTATGACCTTATTAGTGAATGAAGGGAAAAAGGGAGAAATCAATAGGAAGCGAACGGAGAACAACAACCCCGCCCCCAATGCCCTCTCTCTAACGACCAACTTTCAACCTTATATATACAAAACATTCGACTAACACTAGCTTCATCCACGTATATAAATCTACAATCACAAATCACTAACTAAGGAGTTAAACATGGATCAAAACCTTCTTCACACAAAGCACACAGCCATTACCACCTCATTAAGCCTTTCCTCGCATAGCATTAACATCAACTATCAAGCAACACTATTTTTCATTTCAGCTCACTTCAACTCCACTTTCCCTCAAACTTAATTTCTTAATTAAAACTACACCACAAAATTAAACCTACCCCAACAAAAGCATCATGACAGCAAAAAATACATGTATAACTAATAATCACACTATTATTTCCAAGCAACCCAGTAAATTAGCAGAAATCGAACATCAGAAAGAGATATTAAATCTATACTGAAAAAAATCCGACCATTCGTGAAATCCTTAATAGAATTAGTAACCCATCAAAAAATATCTGGTGAAAACAACAAAATTCTACATTTTTAAAAAAGGGATCTTCATTTCTTCATAAATCAAGGAAACTGTCCATTCTTAACATAAACAGACTTATCGCGTCTACATTAAAGTAAAAAATCGCCAATACAATAGAGATCGTAAATCCGGTTTACCTGAAATCGGAGAGAGAGAAGAACAAACCGATTGTGAGTAGTAGTGAGAAATGAGAGGATTTTGAGAGGAGCGAGAAACTTCTCTCTCACACTCGGCGCAGGTTAGCTTTTATCTTTTTACTACTTTTTAATTTTATTATATATATATATATAATATATACAAGTTATTTCATTGTATTGACATTTTTACACATTATGATGACATTTTGATGTCATGGCCTTTTTTTTTAAGGCATAGATTTGAAATATTTAATAATACAATTACAATTAGTTTGGGAGATAGTGTCTAAAGCTTAGAATATTTTTTCTGTAATTTTGTTCTAAAAAGTAAAATATTTTTGTGAATAAAGATGGAAAATTAATGAAATGGTGGAAAAAAAAAATCTTGTTGTTTTTACAATAAAACATTGGGAAAAAAAGAAATTACTCATTAAATTTAAAAAAGAAAAATATAAATTGCAGAATAAATTAAGCACCGTCACTTCCTGTGTTTTTCAGAACATAGCAAATATTATTCATTATAAAAGAGCTATCATAAATAAGAACAAAACTTAATCTATTACAGAAAAAGTTGTTGTTGTTCATTTTTTCCATAACCGAAGGGTCAAAAACTGATAATAGAAGCAAGGATACATATATACAAAGGTAATTACAAGATACACACGACATTGCAAAACAATCAGGTGATAAAAAGACCGGCATGAAGAAGCACTACAAAGTTCCTTCTTCAAATGATCGAAAATAATCGAAGAGCTGAAACTCGGAGTTTTGTATTCACAAAACAGTATGCAATAGCTGGAGATCTGTGACGAAGAAGACAATATGTAGATGATTGTTAGGTGCATTGTTATTCGGCCTTTTGGTTCGAGTTCAAAGCTAAGCTGGATCTTGCTTACCATGTTTGAAAACAATCTTAGATCTGTCGTGTTAATCTTTGAGGAGATGCTGTGACCGAAGATGATAGAAGCGATCGCTTCACAAAGGGATGGTCCAAGAGCTGAGCAGCTGTTGGCCGCAAACTTGGGTCGACTTGTAGGCATTGAAGAATGAAATTGTGAGAATCTCTGGAAAGATTATCGGGGATGTGTGGTCTCTCGCCCTGTCCTATCTTGTATAATGCTGACATCTATCGTGTCAGCAAGAATGAAAGAAGAGTCAAGTTTGAGAAGCAAAATGCATATCCTTACTTGAGAAAAGGCCATCTAATAAAAGGATAACTAAGCAAGTATCTCAAATGAAGAACAGAAAAGTTCTTTCACTCACATATTCCAAATCGCAGTATGGAAAACGTCTGGTTAACATCTCCAAGACAGTGCATCCAAGACTCCATATATCTGCTGCAAGCCCATAGCCCCGACTCCTAACAACCTGTAGCCACATAGAAAGATCTCAAGTAAATGTAACAGCGGATTCTTGGACTAGATCTCACAAGAAATTTGAAATAGCAAACAAAAAAAAACAAAAAAAATGCAGGAATTTTATGATTATGATTGAGAAAATCTGAATCCTCCCACTCTTTTTGTTCATTTTTAGTTGAAAAAATATAGCTGGTCAGTCTAGTGCATCGACATGGTTACAACTTAGTCTTACTGTCAATAAAGAATCATATGCATGTCCTTCATTGTGTCTACCAGCTTGATAAAGTAATCAAGAGGTTAGATATAGAGCCCCCTCATATAGGAGAATAAAGAACTCCAGTTTCACTAAGGTTATTTTAAACTAGCCAAACAGCTAACTTTCTGAATAGAGAGAGATAGAGAGAGAGGATCGGGAAAACCTCAGGAGCCATCCAATATGCGGTACCCTTGCAAGATTTCACATCATTCAACTTGGCAGCCTGCAAAAATGAAATAATAAGAAAGTTAAGAACAGTCATATCAGTAACATTGACAGAAAACCACTTGAATGCAAGGAAAAGCATTTGCATTAAAATATTAAATAAGAGGAGAAAAAGTTATGGGTGAGAATAGGAGATTGGACCTTGGCAAGACCGAAATCTGCAAGTTTCACCAAACCATTTGTGTGCACCAATATATTTGCACATTTTATATCCCTGTATTAGATGACAGATAGAAATAAGAAACTTCATCACTTATGAGACGGTTAATAGGAACAAGGAAAGCCATTAACTTTGCCACGTGGAGATGCAAATCACTTGATTGAAACCTAGGTAATCTAGAGAAGATTCCCAACAGAAAATGCAAATCACTAAACGATAAATTGCTTTAATCTGGTTTTAGACATTTTTCTTTCTTGAGCTTTCTACTAACATGGAAAGCTTGTTGACTCGATTTTTTTCGTTCCAGAAAAGCTGGATAGTAATATAAAATAGCACTAATTGCATATCCTTATATGAGTCAAAATCCTAACCCATGAGGGTAATACCCTCATGGGTAGGATGGATTTAGCCATATAAGTGTGATAGTTATCTAATATTAACAGTATGCTCATATGCAAAAGCTAGTCTTTCCCTGAAAATAATTGAAACTGATCAGACCTAGAAAGCATAAAACACTAAAGCATCTGGTTGGATCACCTGTGGATAACGTTTCTATCATGCAGATATTTCAGACCATGAAGAATCTGCCTTGTATAAGCAGCCACAATTGGACCTCGGAGTTCATATTTCTGGTAAAGACTCAAAAGGGAGCCTTTTGTAACTAGCTCAAGAAATATGTAGAAATGTGATTCATCCTTTAGAGAAGGACAAAAGAAAATATTAGCCCATATTCCAGTGTTGGTAAGAGAAGTAAATCAAGAATCCAGCCAAAGATGACAATATGAGGAATCTAATATGAAATAGGAGAAAATGGGAAAAAGTAGTACTGATACAACTAGTTGCAGATATTTCAAAAGGTGATACCTTCTTTGTGCCATAATATTGGACAATGTTCTCATGTTCAAACTGACTCAGAAGAGCAATTTCCTGAATAGACGAAGAGAAGATCAACAAGTCATGAAAGATCAAGATTCAAGAAGCAATTTTAGACTAGTCAAATAATAAAGCCAGCAAATCCACAATCATAGTGTTAGACCTGCTCAAGTTGGATGATACATTGCTTTGCTTCATCCCTTTGATCAAGCAAAGATACTTCCTTCACAGCAAAAAAGAATCCATCGCTGAATCAGAGAAAACAACTAAGTTAAAAATCAAAGGGAAAAACTTTCAGTGTAGTTTGACAACTTCAAGAACAAGGATAATCTTTTTATAGAAAGTCACAGAGTTTTACATATTTCATGAAAGTTATAATGGATTTTTTTTCAAACAACTGCAAGACAAGAGATTAATTTTCACTATAAGGTCTATCACAAAGGATATTCATTATTCAGCCAGTGGCTAGCAAAATATAAATGAAAAGGAACAGTAAGGATCCGGGAAGAAAATATTGTGTGGATCCCTGTGGAAAGAGTGTCACAATATCCATAACTTTTACCATTAAGAATTTCCAAAAATTACAACATGAGAGATGAATTGCCAATTGCCATTAGGAAGGTCCACTCATAGGGGTATTAATTTTTGCAGGTGAATAGAAAGGGGTATAAGACAAGGAACAAGAAAAAGAAAAGAAAAAAAGATCAGTACGGAATAGTCTTCACTCTTCAGACCAAAATTAAGTATCTAGCCGAAAAGATTCACGTTCACAATGCAAATCGGAAGACAAGTAATGAGAACAAATAATTCTCACATTTATCTCTTATCAATAGAGTTTTCAACAAAAAAACAACCATTTCAATTATAGCAAACTTTAATAATTTGAGAGCTTTTCTTTAATGTTAATGCATATGTCTATCAGCCGCATACCCGAACTCTACCACTCAACAGCTGTATTACTTACGGCACTCAAACTACACACAACAGGAATAATACAAGTCATTTAAGAAGCCCTATAACTCAAGCATATAGCTCCATCCTCGAAATGTAATGCAAAGATAACATTAATAATCAATTCAAGAACTAAATTAGCACTTACTCAGCAATTCCTTCGTACACAGATCCGAATGACCCACGACCCAAAAGATCACCCTTCTGCCAATCATTAATTACCCGTCTACATCTCTCACTAGATGAAATACTGGACATAAACTCTGTTACAGTGCTCAAAGAATCATTATCATCATCATTCGATGTAAAAGAGCATGACCCCGATAGCACACAGTTCTCTTCCCTCATCCCCATATCCTTCTCCTTAGTCCCTTCCTTATCCTCAACCAAACAAAATCCACTTTGAAACCCTGAAACAAATGTATCATCTTCTGTCCGAAACCCTATTGATGCAGGAGGTGGCACCAATACAGTTGGTTGCACACCCTTAATACCATTTCCACGGACTGTTTTCGATCTAACACTCACTTTATCATTGAAAATTGCATCATTTATCCTCACAGAATTGCCTAATCCTTCAGGTGGCTCAGTAACACCAGTACCAGAAACATAAGCCCTATGTCTATCAATACAACCTAAATCACGAATTCCTTCAAATTTCTTGATAACCACATCACTACTATTATCCAAACATCCAACATACATATCACTAAGCTCCATTTTCTGGTTAATAGTGTCTTTAAGCTCAACACCATCCCTACTATCAGAAAATTGAGCACCAATCTTCTGATATTTCTGAACACACACAACAGGAGCAGAGGACGACACCTTCATTGCTTCATAGTCCTCCGGCGATATCGCGAAATCATCGATCCCAGAGAACCCGAAGGTTTCGCAAATAATTTCGAGCTCCCCTTCGGTCCCATCTATGCGAAAGCTCGTCTTTCCGGCGTAGAAATCCGAGGAGCGCGTGTGCAGGGAGTCCTCCGGCGAATCTGAAGTAGGAGAGTACTCATAATTGATATTCCTAACCGCGTAGCTCCGCTCGAGCCTCTTCGGCTTCGCCGGCCGGCGGCTCGAGCTGGTGTCGGCGCGACTCTTGAGCCTGCCCGAGCTATGAGAGAAGATTTTCGGAAATAGGTGCATTTTGATGAGTGAGAGCAAAATCCATGAAATCTTCCACGAAAAACTCAGCTCTCCACCGGTGATCAGATCTCCAATTCCGCGATTCTTCCTAGTCTCTGAATTTCTTCGAGAATTCTCGGTGTTGAAATTCAGCTAGGGGGGTGTGGTCGGGAACGGAGGTGAGAGCCTCGGCGGCTGGTAAAACGGCGACGGATTGAAGAGAGAGAAAGGGAGGAGAGAGAGAGACGCGGAGGGAAATTGGAGTGATGATGGCTATGGTGACTAAGAATCTTCATTTCGCGGGCCCACCATTTAACATATTACTACTTTCATTCCAAAATAAAAATAAATTACGTTGTAGCATAAATTAAGAAATGAGTATAATTAAAAGTATGATGTATTCATATTTAAGTTTAATTAATGAGGAATTATTTTCTTATTCCTTTTGTAACAACATTTAATTTGCAATAAGTAAATAGGGGTACTTTTTGTACATTACACATAAATATGTCTTAAAATTCTAAAACGACAATTATTTTGAGACAAAATTTACTTACTAAAACGACATTTATTTGAGATGGAGGTAGTATTTAATTGTTTATTGTTTATCTAATTTATATAATTGTTTAGTCAGTCAATCAATCATTTATTTTATTGTTTATTTTTTTATCTAATTTATTACTTCTATAAAATTGGAACACTAAATCCATATCTATATCTATACTATAATAAAAGCAAGCAAGTTGTCAAAAATTATTAATTTACCACTTTCCCTCCTAAAAATGTTACATCAATTTGATGATGTGTAAATAATTTCTTTTTATTTTAGTTTTTCAAGATTTTATTTTATTTTTATAAATTAATTTAATCATTTTAAATTACATGACTTTCTTGATAAGCTATCAAATATTGTAGTAAAAAAATAAAAGAAAAACATATATAATTCTTGAATCATCATACGTTATAATAAAAAAAATAGAAAATAAAATATTTAATAGAAGAAGATTGCTACTTTTTGAAATGTATGTACTTAAACTTAAATGTTTATGATATAATTATTTAAAGTTTTATAAAGTTAAAAGTTAATTCAAAAGTATCTTATATTATTAGAAGTATGTACTTTGTTATGTGTAATGCAAGAAATATCAATCTATACAAATAAATAATTATAAGTGTTCAATGTTCTTTACAATTACAATATACACAAAAAAAATACGTAAAATATAATTATTTATATTCGTATCTTTTTAACAATCAAATATTAAATATATTCATTTCTTACATTTAAAAAATATTTTAGTCGCGCATAGCGCGGGTGCACTAATAGTACTTACTAAAGGAATAACCAAAAGTGACACATGTCACTCTCTAGTTAATCATATTCTTAATTTAATTATAATTTCATTTTTATTAATTAATTTAATACTTATAATTTATTGTGATATAGTATTTAATGAGATAATAATAAATAAACAACAAAATGTCAGTAATTATGATGATAATAAAGTTGTAACTTATGAATTTTAACTTAAGTTGATGTTTACAATTATATTAAATGATTATTAAAAAAATTGCACGATTAAATTTAAATCTATATGTATTCATATTGAAGGGATAATCAAGAAGAACACATGTCGACATCTGGTTAATCGTATTTCTCACTCAAAATTTTAATTTATTTTTAATTTCAATTTCAATTAATTATTTTTAATTTCAATTTCAATTAATTCACTTTACATTCTAATTTATTATAATTAAAATAATAAAAAGAATTAATAAATGAAAACCAAAATGTTGATGATAATGGTTGCCAATGAAACATTTTGCAAAATATTTTAATTGAAGTTAATTGACTGTTATATTTACATCAAATGATAATTGATTTTTTTACATAAACCTAACTTTAATTTACATGGTAATTAAATTAAGAATTAGTGATAAATAAATAATAATTTTCATTTTTTAAGTAGTACTATTAAAATATTCGTGTGACACATGAATCTTACATTAATTTAATATCACTTGATGATGGATATCATACACAATTATATATATAATTTTCAATATAAAAAATATATAAAAATATTATTTTAATAATTTAATTTATGTAAATCGTGTAATACACTGGACTTATGCTAGTTATATACTGCAGTTGTCACCATAATTTCATTTTTTAATTTATAATTAGTATTTATTATTATATGATAGTAAAATTTTACATAAGTGTGATATTTTTTTCTTTATCTTAAAATAATATTTCTTAGGGTCATTTGAATATGTGGATTTGAGGAGGGATTTAAAATCATTGATAGCAAATCCACTGATAGTGTTTGGCTGAATGTGAATTTAAAATTCATAGTTTTCATTTTGAGCTAATTTTAGAGAGGATTTGAAATCCACTCATTTCAAATTCTGAATTTGAAATCACTATATCCAAACGGAGCCTTATTGTTTTCTTTAATAATTTTTTTCATTTATTATTTAACACAAAATTGTTAATATATAGTTCTTAATAGGTGTTTTAATTATTGCATTGGGTATTTTCATATATTTCTGTAAAAAGTATACAATATATCTCAGTTTTATCGCTTGAAAACATCTGTTTTGTTCAATGTTTGTCCTAAGTGCACTCATTATTAGCTTTATGTATTGGTTTGTTTTGTAATTGTGTTTTTTTTTTTTTGTGATCTTTTTATTAGCCTTAACAAATTATTACATATTGTAATATTTTAATACAATTTATCGATTGTTTAAGGGGGTAGTTGGACTAAATATGTACGTTTGGATTTTGGATTACCAATATCCGAATCGTGTTATTTGTTTGTAGAATCTTATAACTTTTTTTTTTGTCTACTTCATCCACTTTTTTACAATTTGAACTGAAAATGTTAGCTCTTTTTTTAAAGATTAAATAACAGTACATTATTTATTTTTCTTATAATTCCCTGTATGATGACATATTAATTGTAATCCTACCTTTTAAAATCTATAAACAAACACAAAATTATAAAAATTCATCATTTTTATAACTCACTTTCATATTTGCCAAATTTACATATGTTTTAACCTAAACATATTCTAAAAAAAATGTAAGCACCTATTTTTTGCTAATGTCATTAATAATATTGTTTCAAAGTTTAAACACAATTTCATAATACATTATTTTTATTTAATACATGACATTACCGAACTAATGTTTGCACATTGTTGCTTATTATTATTATTTTTTTTTTTTTTGCCAATTTGAAATGTTGGACAAAAATAATAATTCAAGTTTGAAACAAAAGATTTCATGTAAAAAAAATAATACAACATTAGCAAGCACTTGTAACTTACATATTTATTTTTTTCCAAGCAATTATTTTTTTATAATACCCTTTAAAATTTATTAACAAACACAAAATTATCAAATATGTTTCAATATATCTCACATATCTTAAGATTTTTTAAGACCTATTTTTGGTAATGTCATTAGCAATATGTTTCATAGTTTAAATTATAATTTTAAAGTACATTATTTATTTCATGCCTGACATTACCGAATTATAATATTTATATGTTATTTTTTTCTTGAATCCTCTAAATAATTTTTTCTCTAAAGATTTTTATTTTTTGAGTTTGAACTACTTGAATGTTCTTATGTAAAATATTATTAGCACCTTCAAATATCTTTTATTTATTTGTTTGTTTTAATTCCGTAAAAAGTAGTAGCAGAATTGCTCTTCAAATTTTGTTTTATTTTTTTGAAATTGAAATGTTGGACAAAAACAATTATTCAAGTTTGACACAAAAAATTTAATGTAAAACAAAAAAGAAAAAAACAATACAACATTAACAAACATTTGTAACTTATATATTTAATTTTTCCAAGCACTTTATTATTGTAGGGTAGTGGGGTGCGTATTTAATTGATATTAATATTTTGATATTTTATAAATAAAATAATTTTTAAGGAATGACACTTGACAACATTGTAAAGTGTTATTTGTCAAACACTTGAGGGTGCAAACCAACTTTTATATATATAATAATAATAATTATATTATTATATATTATAGCGAGATTAATTAACGAATTAAATTAATTTTATTTATTGCTATCCAATTTAAAAAATTATAATACTAATATTCGAGACTTTTCATGGGTACGTGTTCCTCAAAATGGACTAATATTACAACATGATATTTGGATTTGGGCTTGGTCACTGTTGGGCCAGTATATGGGCTGCATTGATTGATAAATACTAAAAAGCCCATAATATGAAAGACATGCGCATATATATATAATTAATTATTATTATCATTTTACTTCAATTTTAAACATTAGATTATATGAGAAAATATTATAAACTAATTTTTAATAAAGGGTTAAAAATTTAATAAAATAATAATAATAATATCTGCAAAAGAAGAGGTTTTTAGTATAATTTTAACTCTAAATTGATATTTAACATTTAATTACACTATTTTCTCTCTCTGAATTTCCATTGCCCAAACTCCATACATAAATCTCTTCTCAAATTCGCCACCTGCATTTTCTCTCTCATCATTCCCAAAACCTATTCGTTCATGCAATTCATGTGCGTTCTCATCTCTCCGATTTTCACCTAACAAATTTGAAGAAAACTCGTCGTAATTTTATGCTTTTGCGATGTCCATATAGATGTATGCATAAATGTATGTGTTCTGATTGTAGTTGGGCGGTTTCTGGAGGCGGTTAGGGTATTTTGGATCCATTTGCCTGTCTCTGTGTGAGGTAGGTTACTCAATCTGTTATTAATAATCTTGTTTAGTTTAGATTTTTGTGTGTTGTGTTGTTTCTGCGTGAGGAAACCGGGTTTTCTGCGTGTTGCTGTGTATTGGCTGAAACGTAGTACGTGTGTGTGTTTTAGTTCGAGCGTTATGGACGAGGTTGTTTGATAAATTTGCCTACATTCTGGTATATGTTGTTCAGTGAGTTTGTGATTGGGTGATTTAGTGGTTGGCTTTAGGATTTTAGATTGTGGCTGTTGGATTCTGATTTTGTGTGGCTGAGGCTTTGTTTAGTGGATTGTTGTGAGCGTGGAGTGAGGGAAAGCAAGGAATTTGTTTTCAGGTTGATTATGTGGCATTTTTGATGAGTTAACTGTGAAAATCTTGTAGTTGAAGTATGATGAGTTAACTAAGTAGTTTGTTGGTCTTTATAGAGAGATTTGATTTGTGGCTTTGGAGGAATTTTTGGATTTTGTGGAGGTCTTGCTGCCCCCGTTAAGGGCTTGTTGCTTCTGTACAGTGCTGGTTGATGAAGAAATGAAATGAAGTGGTTCAAGTGGGGTAATAAAATAGGAGCATTGAGTTTGGAAACTTCAGTTTTTCTTAGTAGATCTCTTAGATCATGGTGCTGATGGAAAGAACTGAACACGCACTAGTCCCAGAATGGTTGAGATGTACAGGAAATGTTGCTGGTGTTGGAGTCTCAAGTCACCACTCGGGTATGATCTACTTGCTCGTTCTACTAGACTACTAATATTCGAATAGTCGTTGTTGTCTTTTGTTTATCTTGTGTCTGTAATTTCTAGTCACATTCTTTTTGCCATCTTTTCTGGCAGATATTTCTTCTCACATTCATCCTGCACGAAACCGATCATTTAGGAGCAACAGTGAGAAAGACAGCTCAAGATCAGTGAATGGCAGTTCATTGTCTGATTCTAGGCGTAGTTCAAGTAGTAATGGTTCTGCAAAGCATCCATATAGTAGTTTCACAAGGAGTCATCGTGAAAAAATTCGAGATAGAGTGAAAGAAAAGTCTTTTCCTGAGGACAACTGGGACAGTAGCTCTTCGGATCCCTTGGAAAGTTTATTTTCTAGTGGAGCTGAGAGGGGTATCTTTAGGCGTTCTCAACCATTGGTTTCAAGAAAACCTGATGAGGTGTTGCCACGCATAGTAGAGGACTCAAAAAGCAGTATTGGCAGACAAAGTAACTGTAATGGTGTTATTTCAGAGGGAAGTAAGCTTAGTGACATTCAAAAGTCTGCTTTTAAGGAAGATTTCCAATCACTTGGAACTGAAGTGAAGCAAGATATCACTAGGAGAGTCCTGTCTCCTGATTTGAGTTCTGTCCAGAGTTTGCCAATTGGCAGTTCGGGATTTCATGGTGGTGACAGATGGACTTCTGCTTTAGCGGAGGTGCCTGCTATGCTTGCCAACAATGGCATGAGCCACTCTTCTCTTCAACACAATGTGGCTGCATGCACAACTTCTGCATCCGGGCCCTCTTGTACAGCAGGTCTCAACATGGCAGAGACACTGTCACATCCTCCAGCACGTGTTGGTGTTACTCCACCGGTAAATAATCTTTTATTCCTTTGGTTTATTAAATTATCTTTTGGCATGACGAGGTTTGATTTGATTAATCTATCTCTTTTATATACTGCAGCTACCTGATAAGAGCCAGAGGCTTGAGAAATTGGCTATTAAGCAATCCAGACAACTAATTCCTATGACTCCTTCGATGCCTAAACCTTTGGTAAATGGAGTTATTGTGTATGAAATTTTTTGATGACATGATTAACTTATATTTGTTTGGAATTCTCTAGGCTGTTGTTACTTTCTATTTCATGTACTTTTGTGATTTTGGTGGCTGTTGTCTTTAGTTTCATATTTCCTGCCTCAGCCTTAAAGCTAGGAGCATTCCTTGAGAGACCATGGTAGTAAATATAAAATGTCTAGGTTTGCCATATGCCTGTGGCGCTTACCCAAGCTTGCTCTTTGTTTTCCTTTTTTGCCTTCAAACTTCAAATTTATTCTATGCATGAGCTAAATCTAAAAACAGGAAAACAAACATATCAAAGAAAATGACAAATGCCAGAGAATCTAAAGATAACTGCCTTACTGCATAACAGCCTAACACTTGTCTGTTAGCCCTATAAAATGAACGTCCACATGTCAGAGCACAATAATTACTTTGGTTTGATCTGTTTTGGACTGAAGTTGTAGGTCGAACATTATAGTTAAGTGCTGTCTACATTATTGTTTCTTAGGACCGTCTCTAATTTAAGGGTGATATGGTTAGCTTTTGTTTTCAATCAAATATTTCAGCATTTTAACTTAATCTTTAATGAAATAATTTTTTCAGGGTCTTAACTCTGGAGACAAATTAAGAAAACCAAAGATTGGAGTCCAACCACAGCCCCATTCACATAATCCTTCTTATCAATCTCGTGTTATTCCAGGGAGATCTGATTCTACTAGTACCTCCCATATTGGGAAGTTTCTGGTTCTCAAACCTGGGCGTGAAAATGGTGTCACTCTTGTGAAGAAGGATGCGTCTGTTTCAACTAGTGATGCCGATAGCAAGGTGCTGAATGGCCAACATGTTACGTCTCCATTAACTCCAACTGTCTCCACAAGTCTTAACAAACCGACGGTTTCTGTTTTCGGCAACAAGGCTGCTACCCTATCATTAAGTTCCAGTTCTATTGGGGAAAAGAGATCCTCCCAATCTCTAGCCCAAAGTAGAAGCGAGTTTTTTAAACTCATGCGAAGAAAAACCACACCTGGTGCAGAAACCACTCTCTCAAATTCAAATTTGGCCGGTTCATCTCCAAGTGCACAGGCACCAGAAGAAATATCAAAAGAAGGTCAGGCTCCTGTAAGTCATCATGCATTGGAAGAATGCAACCAGATGGTTTGCCATGACAATGGGCATTGCATTCCTGAGAAGTCCAAGATTTTTTCTGATGTCAAAGAGAACTTGGTTTGCGATGAACAAATCTGTCCAGATGAGGAAGAGGCTGCATTTCTTCGTTCCCTTGGTTGGGAAGAAAATGGTGAGGAAGATGAAGGCTTGACAGAGGAAGAGATCAATGCATTCTATCAGGAGGTGAAAATTATCCATTTCTAACTCATAGTTTGGTTATCGATGGACCCATTCTTGATACATATTCTACTTGACTTTGTATGTATTTTAGGCTAAATCTCTGGGGTAGTTTCTGCCCTGACAATACATAAAGCAACACAACATAAATAATGTGGGAAGAAACCATATCTTGTTGAATCACTTGGGTTTCATACAAGGAAACTTTACAAGAAGTTGGGATGAGATTAGGATTATTTCGTACCTCACCATGTCATGATCAATATATGAAATCTCTTTTGCCTGTTACTCCTTTTGCTACTTTTTGACACCCTTGTTTTTCTTTGCAGTACATGAATAGGAGACCATCTTTGAATGCTTGTGGTGGTTCTCTGCCAAACCGCACGTCATTACCTGAAATCCGCTCTGATATTTCTGCATCAAGCTCCTCCGACTCTGAAGCTTGATACCTGATATCATGCTGAAGGTATCTTGTAGATTCAATTTTGTTACAGGGCTGTCTCACTCCCTCGAGTATTTTGCTTTGGAGGAGAGCTGAGACGAGATTGGTTTTTGGATGTCTACGGAACAGAGAATGATCGAATGAAGTATAGAACTTTTGTCCTTTGTCATCCTTTAGCCCTATTTTGTCCTTTGTCATGAGATATCACTTTAAAGTGGGGAAGAAAGTGTTCTACAACGTTTGATCAGTTTTACTAAAGAAAAAATGTAAATTTGATCTTAATTTTATCTCTACGTTTAATTTTTCTCCTTTTCCTCTCTTTTTGGCTCTTGTTTACATAAGATGCATTATTCAAATCATTTCTCTATTTAGAATTGCATTACCAATAGATTGATCATTGATGTATATACACGTTCTTGTATGTGAAAATTGACAGTTTATAATAGGTTGTGCCATTATGTAGTTAATAAAAGCAACAAAGAGTTGCTTAAATTTGTAATCTTACAACGAGAATTGCCATACTTTTTAGCAAAGGTTAATAGATGTGTAGTGGTAATTTGTTTGTTACAAACATATTTAACAGTTCAATCTATTTCCATTTCCTTCAAAAAAGTACTTAAAACTTCTCCACAAGAAACAATATTTGCAAGATAGCCACTGAATAGAGCTTCTATGCATTGCACACAAATAGCAAACACAGAGAATGGAGAACGACTGAAATTTTCGTGTGCGATTAACATAAATAACTCCAGTTCCTTCCCAGTAGGACGATTCATCACACTTATGCACATGCCTGGGTGAAACGAACTCACGAGCAGGAATCTATGCAATTTGCAGGTTACTCCGACGAATGAGATATCCAATAAATCAGGCCACTGCAGAATAATCAGATACAAGTCATCATAATTTTGTTATAGTCTTTTGTCAAGCACTATTTTTTGCCAATATTACACACCAATTAGCCAAAGAACTAGATCGACCATTCTTATAGGATCGACCAAAATAGAAAAATGTAGCAAAATTCAGATCCTTTGGACTATTGGCCATCTCATTAAACTTCCTTTGCATGCACATTGTTTCAACATTGAGGGAATAGTCTGGCTACCGGATTATTCCCCATTTTTCATTTCTCATCTCCTAACCCTTTTTCTCATGCACGAATCTATCCAATTGAGGTTTCGGAGCAGAAAAAAACTCACCTGATTAACACAAAAACGCTTTGAAGAACACCTGCAACTCCAGTCCATGCTGATGGGCCAGAGTCTACCAATGCATCTTGTATCAAAAGGCCGACTGAAGCAGCTAACGAAACAAATGACACAACATATGCAATGAAAAGCCAGAGTTTCAACCTGAAATTTTCAGAAACTTTAACAGCCAAAAAAGATTGTATGTGGTGTAATAGTGAAGAACTGAAGTAGCAACGACTAGAGAAGTAGATAGAAACAAATGTAAAATCTTGAGACTTTGCTTGAAGCAAAAAGGAATCATCTGATTTTCAAAAGAAAACAGTAGTATACAACAAGATGTCACACTTTCAGACACATTATAATGTGTTCCTCGCGTCTTTTCCAACATGCACATATCAATCTTAGCATTTTTTACCTACGACCCAATTCGCACGTATCAATCTCATAAGAAACGGAATACCCTCAAATAATTGACATTTTCACCAATTCCTTTCCATCAAAATTAAACTATCTCCAAGAAAAATTGGTCACAACTAACAAGCCAAAGAGAATTCACTCGTAAAATTAAAACCTTGGTCTGTAATCTTCAACAAAGATTAGCTAATTTTCATAACAACTCATGAAGTTCCAAATTTGATCATCACAATTACATTACTCACACTCTATACATCAAAAGACTCTTTTTTATGTTCCCCCAATGCCAAAGTACTTCCTTAAATTCATAACAATCAGTAACAAAATTGTCTAAAATGACTAAATCAAAAAAAATAAAAAATCATATTAACCTCCATTCACCCTCTTCATATGGCGAGTAGTCAATATCCTCTTTCTTCACGCAATTGAACATCAAAGCAGACAACGACGCAAAAATCCCTAAAAAGAAATCCCAAAAAATCAGGGCAGGGAAAATAAAACCCCAAAAAACTCATAATTCAAGGCTTAATCCGTTCGAATAACCTGGCAGGTAGTGAACGAAAGGTACTTTGACGGAGCTGCAAACGACGGCATCCACCCAAAACCACCAACCGGCGCCAAATACTGCGCCGGCGACGCCAGGCCCGAATATCGCCAACAACTCCGGCAAATCCATTACACGTAGCTTCTAGCCTATTACTTCCGATGCCAATAATTTAGATAATACCGATCAGCTCGATCCGTCAATTGGCGGATCAAAGGAACCTACACCGAAATCGGGAGTGATTTTGATGATCGGACTCTAAGGGACTCTAGAATTGGGGGATTTTAAATTAGGGTTTGTAACCAATAATAGAATCTAAAATATCGGTTTGCTTTTTTCTCACTCTAAATTGTTCACTATTAGCAAATAGCTGAATCTTTGATTTTAATAAAAAATATTTCATTTGTTTGTCTTTTTGCTACATGAAATAATATCAAATATTGATGTCAGATTCCTACATAAAAGTTTTGTATAAATCTAATATATTTTGATAAAATTTATTTTTATAAAGTTCAATGTAACTTGACTCATTTTATAATATTAGATAAATTGAGACAGTATTATATAAGTTCAACTATATTTATATACTTATAGACTTTACAAATTATAACCTAATTTGTATATTTCAACTTCCTATAAGCTCATTATGATTACAAAATTCTACGTAAAATATGACACAAAATTCTTTTAAATTAATCTCATATATCTTCATTTGTAAACATTCTTTGTCATAGTTACTTTTAATAAAAATTGAATTTTCATTTGTAAAGTTGAGTTCTTATACTTTCATTCATAAAAATTCAATTATCCTAATAATGATGATGATGATATAGCTGACAATGAAATTGCCACCAACTAAACCAGTACTCATAAGATCAATCCATAGAGTCTACAAACATCCCAAAATATGTAGCAAAAGGGATTTTAAAAGCCAAATAACTATTAAGCAACAAACAAGCTACTTGAGTGCTCTAATGCCTTCTATTCTCTTCTTTAAGTCTACTACAATGAAGCTTCACAAGTTCAAACAACATATCTGTAAGTGACGTATCGTCCGGCAGTCTCACTGGGACGGATGATCTTCACGACTTGCCCACGTTTTAGCCCGTAGTATCTAGCAATTGGGTCAGTTATCTGAATACGAGGCAGCTGATCCAACAAAAAAGACATAATGAGAGCTTGTTAAAAGAAGATGGTAGCAACAGATACCACCTTCATGTCTAAGTTTGGTACCGTGAAATGAAACATGAGAAACTTCAGATTCCAGAACTTGAGGGCCAACTCGGGATAGTAGAATACAACCAATTGGAATTGAAATCGAATATTCTACTTCAATAACGATCAATACAGATGCTTATACACATTCTAGAACGGGAGAGGACTAACCTGAGTCTCCCTAACGGTGTATCTTTCCAGCAAAGTCTTCTTTTCTTCGGGTGTAAGAAGTTGATGCTCAGGAACAAGAACATGATCTTTTATGTTGACCAACAACTCAGCCTCCTGTTTTTTACAGTAACCCAACGAAATACTTCAACCAAGTGCGAACAGATAATATTATAACTAGAAACACTTACTTCAAGCACATACAAGAGATCTATAACCTGACATCTCCCAAAAGCGAAAAGTTCCACTTAGAAATCGAGACATCAACTCTTAACATGCATAGGTGATCGAGTGATGCTTGAAACAGTAGATGAAAGATAATCCATTTGGTTGGTTTCATTTGTATTCTTTTGTTTATGTTCTCAACGACAAGTTCCTATTTCGGCATAACTCACAAGGCTCCAAAAATTCTACTAAAGAATTTCATCAAACAATTAAGTATACTAAACTAAGACAGAAACATAGATGTGTCAGCAAATCAATCTTTTTATAAAGAATTTCATCAAACAATTAAGTATACTATAGATGTGTCAGCAAATCAATCTTTTTATATTCCTTAAACAAATAATATTCATGATTTCTTCAACCAACAAAAAAGGTAGCCTTAGTATTATAATACAAGATACAATGTGAAATTAAAAAAAAAAACAAAAACCTCATTAATCACCTGGAAAACATCCAAATGGAATTTTGAAGAAATTTCTGATATGCAGGTCTTAGCAAAAGGAGTTAAATTCTGCTGCACAACCAGGATTGCACGATGAACATTTTCCTCTTTCATTCGATTCGTGTAGGTCTTGATTGTCTTAACACCAACCTTGGCCTCATCAGGGAAGAACACATATATCTAGACACAAGCAAAAAATCGAAAAAAATCCAAAAAATAAAAATAAAAAATCACATAATAACAAGCAATATGCGTTCAAAAATATTTTCTACGTTATAATTAATAATAATCCAGAGAATCAGAAACATGTGTATCTGGAAAAATACCTGATCGTTCTCGTTGCGAGATTCTTTGATAATAAAAAGGTCCTCTCTCTTCATATTCTCACCATATTTCTGGATGAATAGCATCTTCGACATTTCAATCTCGGAATCATGCACCAAGTAACCTCTGTCCTTCAGCATCTGCAACACCGTTTTCCGGATTCTGTACAGCCGCCCGATTTCCTCCTCCGACATAACCATCTTCACACTACCCACCCAAAATTCACCCCAATGTGTGTGTGTGTGTGTGAGAGAGAGAGAGAGAGAGAGAGAGCGAGGGTTTTTGAAGGTATAGATACAGATATATATCACTCACGAGTTTGCGAAACTATACAAAAGAGCCCCTCAAGTTTTTGAAATTGTACAATGGCCCCCAATTTTAATGTACTTGTGTTTTGAAATAATTAATATATTTAATATAAAAGCATTGGGCCAATATATGCAATTTCGTTTTGAAGCCCATAGAATTTAGGTGACGTAATGAGCCCATTGGGCCGAAATGGTCAGTTCAACAGTGTGATCCAATATGGTTATATAAACGGGCATTTGCAAACTCTTTGGTGCCAAAAAAGATGGTTTCGATTGACAACGGCTCGGCGGCTATCGCCGCCACGAACGGCTATGCAGCTGTCCCCGGCGAAGGAGTTGCCTTTCATCCGGTGTCGCTTTCCAACGGCGTCCAACCGGAAATCGACGCTTCTCGCAAGAGGAAAATGGCAGTTTTGCCATTGGAGGTGGGGACACGAGTCAATTGCCGGTGGCGGGACAACAAATACCACCCTGTAAAGGTCATCGAGCGCCGCAAGCTTTCTGCTGATGGAGCAAGCGAGTATGAGTACTACGTTCACTACACCGAATGTGAGAATTGTGTTCAATTTTGGGTGCTTTTTATTTATTTTCACCTTAATTGAATTGGATTAGGGTTAGATTTGGGGCTAAATTGTGTTTCGTATATTTGATGAACGGATCATATGCATTTTCCACAAATTTACTCAGAAAATTCAAATCCATAAAGTACTAAAAAGGGAGCACCATGGATACTCGTTCTGATTTCATCAATATTATGTTTCCTAAAGATTTATCTTGCTCCATCTCACCAAAAAGAAATTATGTGTTGAAAAAGAAAATTTTTATGATGGGAATTTGTAATTCTCAAAATCCATTCATGGATGCGTTTGAAGCTTCATTGAGCTGACAGAACAGCAAAAAGTTGTGAAGCTAAACTTATCAGGGATCACTCAACACTTACAGAGACAAAGCTCAATTCACTACACAATAGTATAAGTTCTCGCAATATAAATCTTCATAAGATAGAAGTATGTTATTTCATCAATATACATTTCTAAATAAAAGTGATGCTATATTGACTTTGATTGCCTTCAAAAGTTCTTTAATTTTCTATTGGATCTGTTATTCTTTACTAATTGTTAATGTATTAGGAACTCTTATAATTTAATTATCTTTAAGTCAAGAGCTTAGAGCATCAAAATGCTTGTTAATTGAATTATAATTGCTGGGAATTTCTTATTGGGATTTTGAATGAAAATATTTGGAGCGTCTTGTTTGTTGTTTGGGTTATGACAGAGTTCTTCATGCTGTATATGAAATCTGATTCTGTTCTTATACTTCTTGATATTTTTTTTCTCGTACAGTTAACCGACGTCTCGATGAATGGGTTAAACTCGACCAGCTTGATCTCAACTCTGTAGAAACTGATGTGGATGAGAAGGTTGAGGACAAGGTACCTTATCTTTTGAATCTAACTTTTCTGGGTTTTCCCCTTGTTTTCCTATAACGGTATTCCAGGGATATGGGATCAGTTATGGATAAATTGTCACATCATATCCTGACATTCTGTAGCCCTGTTACTTCTTTTTGTAAATGAGAACTGATTGATTATCTGGCTGACGCTTATAACTGAAATTTTGTCTTGTATTTGAATATGAGTGCGTCATTCTTTGATCTCTGCATTGCATCCACTGACTACTGAATATTTCAGGTCACTAGCTTGAAAATGACACGGCATCAAAAGCGTAAGATTGATGAGACACATGTGGAGGTAATTGTAGTTGATTTTTGTTATATTATCAATCAACAAAAAGTTGATCATTTATCTGGTTTGTCAGTTATTTTGTACTACAACTACAATAGTGGCAGTGTTACTATGAAGATGTATGGTCAGAATTGCATAGGCTTAATTGTAGGGGATTCGGAAATGAAGTGATTACATCTTCTATTCCAGAGTTATTCATGCTTCATTTGGGATTTCAGGGTGTGGTTTAAAATTTTACAGGGACATGAGGAGCTTGATGCTGCTAGCTTGCGTGAACACGAAGAGTTTACAAAAGTGAAAAATATTGCCACAATAGAACTTGGAAGATACGAGATAGAGACTTGGTACTTTTCACCCTTTCCTCCTGAATATAATGACTGTACGAAACTGTTCTTTTGCGAATTTTGCCTGAATTTCATGAAGCGCAAAGAACAGCTTCAGAGGCATATGGTAAGCTCTCCATCCTCCCTTCTTCTCCATCTGTCTGACCCCTTTTCTTATATTGTCTTTGATTTTGATGTAACTCTAGTGTTTCTTATGTTAAAGTTCAGTTAGTTGCATTGACATCGGTCTGGTTAAAAAAGAATTGCCTATTGAGGCTGCAAATTTTGTGTCCATTGACATTTGCATAGTTTTATGTGTTCTGTTATCTTTGTTTAAATTGAGCTCAGCTTCCTTGTTCGCTGGTAAAGTATCTACTCTTATATCTGTAGAAAAAATGCGATCTCAAGCATCCTCCTGGTGATGAGATATATCGGAATGGAACCTTGTCAATGTTCGAGGTAAAATGCTATATTCACTATCTTATTTTACAGCCATGTTTTATTTAAATCCAATGTCTTGGATGCATGATAAATTTTTGCATCATGGTTGTTACTTAATCTATTCTTTATTTCCGATTTGTATGGATACTTCATTTCTCTACTTGCCTCTTTCTTAACCAGTTAACCGTGGGTGAGTCACTTTGTGTGAATATTGGTGCATCCTTTGAATTTGGATCTGGCTAACCTCTGTATCATTAAATTTGAGGCATACTTCAGCATATATTAGTTAGTGCAGACATTGTTGTCTTGAATTCAAAACTATGTTATTCTGCACTTCTTTTCTGGTCTGTTGATACCAATGCTTGTTGGTTCAGTATTTCTTTGATTAGTTATTTCGAAAAAGTAGATTAACTTTGAAATGCTTGGAAACAGGTTGATGGAAAAAAGAACAAGGTTTATGGGCAAAATCTTTGCTATCTGGCTAAACTGTTTCTTGATCACAAGACACTGTACTATGATGTCGATCTGTTTCTATTTTATGTTCTGTGTGAATGTGATGATCGAGGATGCCACATGGTTGGCTACTTCTCAAAGGTAATACTTTGTCATTTAGAATTGTTTTATCTTTTGATACATAACTCTTCAGGCGATTTTCCGATTCCTCATAGAAAATATATTTGAGGCATACCATGCTTTTGACTTAGGTAGTTATCAATGTCAGTCCTACATATCAGCAATTTGATATACTTTTATTTAAAGAAACAAGTTTGATTTGATCTCTCGATCAATATGACTTGAATGGTGATCAAACTTCTGTATGATTAAGATGAGCCGGGTTCTTCCTCCCATATGGCGTAGGTTCTTTGTAATATTGCAACACTAGATGCGTGATTCCAGTAATCAGGCATAAGGGGACTTTTAATATTTCTGACATTAGGGATGTATATACTAATAGTGTTCAAAGGATGACTTTTTTTATAATTCTTCCCTAACTTTTCTTGGGCTGATATGCAGGAGAAACACTCAGAGGAGTCCTACAATTTAGCTTGCATTCTTACTCTTCCTCCTTATCAGAGAAAAGGCTATGGAAAATTTCTGATCGCTTTCTGTAAGCTTTTCGTTTATCATCCTCCCTTTAGTTCTGTATGTGCAACTTTTGGGGTAGGATAAATAAATTGGACAAATGTTAGCATGATATATTGTTTCTGTGGCATTACCTTTTCTTTATCTTGCGACGGAGGTCTGGACTTACTTTTTGGATCTTCAGTTGTATCACTTTCAATGGTGCCTCTTATCTCTATCTCGTAGCTGAGGTAACTGGTCCTTTAGAACAGAGAAAAAAGTCTGTCGCTTATGAAGTTGGAGAATTCTCTATTTTATGCAGATTTTTGGATGATTTAATTATCAATTTTGCTTGGCACAATGCATGTATCCTCTCCCCATAAGAAATGCATTGTCAACTTTCTGCTAGAAATGAAAATTTGGGTATAGGAGAAGATGAGATGTAAAATATGCTTCCATAAGAATGATTTTAATTATGTGCTGCATGTGCATTCACACACAAGATGCAAGGTCAACTTTTGTATATGTACTATTGTTCCTTCTTTTAATTCATGTTGTTTAAAATTTCTTAAATTACTCGTACCATCGATGCAGCATATGAGCTTTCAAAGAAGGAAAGCAAAGTTGGAACACCAGAACGACCACTCTCTGACCTGGGACTCTTGAGCTACCGAGGATACTGGACCCGTGTTCTTCTAGATATACTGAAGAAACACAAGGGAAACATCTCTATTAAGGTCCCAAATTTGATAGTTCTCTCTTTGTTAATCTTGATTTGTTTTTCTCGGACATTCATCATTCCTCGTTGAATTGCTCCCACAGGAGCTCAGTGACATGACAGCCATCAAAGCAGAGGACATTCTGTCCACCCTTCAGAGTTTAGAGCTGATTCAATACCGAAAGGGGCAGCACGTTATATGTGCGGATCCTAAGGTCTTGGATCGTCATCTCAAAGCTGCTGGCCGAGGTGGGCTTGAAGTCGACGTAAGTAAATTAATATGGACTCCATACAAAGAGCAGAACTGATCATGTTGTACCCAATCTTCTCTTCTCTTCTTCACCTCCGACATTCATTCTAGTCGAAACTCTATGGATCTGTATATAAACCGCAAATCTAACTTCATGTTTTACTAAAACTCAGGATTGTAGCATTGTAACATAGCTATATTTATGTATGAGAATATCTGGTGTTGATTATTTGAAACTGGAAAAGTATAAATTAGGGGGCCTCATTTTCAAATTGTTGAAAGTGTAGATCTTCACAGGTATTTGTATCTATGACTAAACATCCCTTGATCCACTTATCAATTTTTTAATCATAAAAACAAAAATAGTATCAACTTTGAATTTAAACCACTGATACTGATGAGCTAGATCCAACTCATTCTTCATCAGTGGCCTAAATCTTGATGCATTTATTACTTATTACTCCTGCTTTTATTTACCTGTAATTCAATTCGAATACTACCAGCTCCAATAAATAAATATATATAGAGAGAGAGAGAGACAATACACCCCCTCATAAACCCATAATGTTACCTAAATATTTTCTTGAAATGCAATTTTTACTATAGTGTAGTCTTATAATGATAATACTTCATGTTTGTTAATGTGTGTTACATATAAAATTTGCTCAAAAATTTATACAAGATCTTTCAGATTCTATAGGTTCATGACACGAACTTCAAAGAGTCACACTCTAATATCTGACATTGAAATGGTGGAACCTAGCTAGATTTGAATCTAAGTTTGAATTACACAGTCAAAACGTTCATAATGAATAAATAACAACAGAAAACAAAGAATCCCAATTTTGAATTCATTGCTTCATTAGAATTAAGAAAGAATTGATTTACACTGGATTTATCACCTCAATCAAGATTTCGATCCACACATGAAATGTTGTCACACAGTTGTTGGTTGGGAAGAAATGGTGTTTGGCAAATGAATCTTTTGAATCTGCAAGGTTTTCAGCGCCGCCCCATCAAATCTTCTCCTCCACAGATTCGCCTCATCGCGCGGCGGCGCCGCCTTCTTCACCACCGGCAGCGGCGGATCAAGTCGGCCAACATCCACACATCCTAGCTCATGACATTTACCATCATCACCATCTTTCTTCAACTTTAATCTTCTTACATTGTTAACACACACAACTTCTCTGCTACTTCTGCAGCTCTTGCTTCCGCTTCTGGTGGCAGCGGCGGTTGCCGGGGGCAAAAGGGCTTTGCCGGAGAACAGTTTCTTGAGCTTGGAGTATCTGTGATGGTGGTTAGCGGCGGCGGTGGGGAGGGCGGTGACGCGGTTGTTTCTTTTGACTTGGCCCATGCAACTAACTTTGGGGGAGGATGGCTCGTCGGAAAGTGTGGGATGGTGGCGCCGCCGGCTTAGTTTGATGTCTTTGATCGAAAATTTGCAGAACATGGGCAAGAATATTATGGTTTTTTGGTGGAACAAGTGGTGGTGGTGTTGAATGCTACTGTGCTCATCAAATTCCTTGCCCATTTTTTCTTTCTGTGAGAGAGAGAGAGAGAGAGGTCAAACTTGAAAGGGGATGGGCTCGATTAAGAGAGAGAGAGAGAGAGAGAGAGGAGTGAAGTAAAAGAAACAAAACACATTTGTCTTTTTAGTAATGCATGTAAAGATAATAGTGTGCATGCGTGTATATTCATGTGTGGCATACAATAATATACTTTTGGTGACTCTTGTCTCGAAGAAAAATTTCCTCTTAAATTTTAAATAAAGGTAGGAACACTATAATATCATGCACCTAAAAATATTGTATAAGTTTGGTTCCTTTTTTTTTTTTTTTAAATGTATGAATACAATATATTAGGATTAAACATTATATAAGCTGGTTGGATTGGAAGTTTATCCATATCTAAACCCACCCGTTCTTTAGAATTTTTAAAGAATTCAAGAGTATGTAGGATTATATATGATGTTGTTCTGAACTGGTTTAGAAGATCTTAAAATACACATTTCATGAATAGATGTATAGATAGTTTAAAGTTCGATTCATTTTTTTGTTATCAACACTTATCATATATTATTGATCAAACGATAGAGTCTTAACCAGCGATGAAAGATGAAATAAAAGTCACACACTCCTCAAGTAAATTTTTTAAGGAAACAAGTCCTTAATAATAAGCTAAGTCATAATAGTATAACTTAGTATATTTTTCTATCATATATTAATTAGGTGAATTAATACATTTATGGCCTCTAACAATCTCTTTTAACACATAGGAAACTTTTGCCTTAGTGTTCTATATTCCACAAATGAGATCCTATGTACCACATATTTATGTATCACACCCCAAAACACGTTAGATTACTTTTTAAATCAAAAGCAGTTACAAATTATAATAGTAGTATTATTTTAATATCAAAATGACGTAGTTTTGATGTGGTACATAAGTGGGACACGACCTTTTCGTACAGAGGATCCGATCTGCTATATTCCACCTTTGAGCATTAATTAATAGTTACTAAAAACTAAAAAAATTAAATAGAATCAAATTTAATGAAAAAGGTTGAAGGCTCACATGATAATTTTCAGCCCAATTAAAAAAAAAAAAGTTTTAATTGAAGGGTTCAATCTCAGCACATGCGTGGCGGTGGACACGCGTCTAATTTACCGACATCGCATTTGTTAGCATGTGGATGGCACCACACTAACTACTGTGGGCCCTCTTTCCAAAATCCTTCTTCATCACCTATTTTTTCTTATTTAATATTAAACAAGAAAAAAAGGTTAATTATGTTGTTGAAGACAATATAAATTGTGTCACGAGTTTTTAATTGTAAAACAAAAAAGTTCAATTTAATACTTGTTTTAATTCGAAACATTTTGGATTTTGTAAGCTTCAATTGTTGATTTGGAGTCCAAATGTATAAGTTAATTGCTAACATATAATTTTAAATACAATCATCATCCACGTGTAAATTTATACGTTAATAATTAACTTTATGTATTTTGGACTTAAAAACCTAAATATGTTCTGAAATAAAATAAGTGTTAAATTTAATGTTTTTAATATTACGATCAAAAAAATTCATGTTGGAATTGAAATAAAACTTAGTTTCCTGCATTTGTCTGTGTAATTAACCAAAAAAATCAACAATCAATCTCAAATAAAATAATGACTAATTTAATTTCACAAGTGTAATTATATCTTCAAATATAATACTTGTTTAAATGTGGGTTGCCTGGGTGTGGAGAGGCCAAAACTGACACATTATAAACAATTATGAAAATATATTTCTTGTGTTTGCAAATTGTCATTTCTTGTCTATGCCTAATAACAATAATAATTTTCTTTTTTCTCCTTAAGAAATAAATTTAAAAAAAATACTATGAGTCAATTAATAGTTATTTGTTTACTTTTCCTACTTAAATAATGAACCAAGGTTTTTTTTTAATATTGGGCCTATGACCCGGCCCATAACAGTTGGATCCAACAAAATTGAGCTTCTTTGTAAATGAAGTTCATATATTGGGCTTTTCATTCTAATAAAATATAGTTTGTAAATGAAGTTCATATATTGGGCTTTTCATTCTAATAAAATATAGTTTGTAAATGAAGTTCATATATTGGGCTTTTCATTCTAATAAAATATAGTTTGTAAATGAAGTTCATATATTGGGCTTTTCATTCTAATAAAATGTAGTGCTTTCATGAATAGCAAAAACAATGATGAATTGATGATTAATTTGCATTAATTTCATATTATAAATTATATAAGAGTGCTAGCATTTAATTAGTAATGTACACTATGTCTATTTAAATAGGAAGTTAGGAACAAAGAACTATAGTATTTTAATACTTTTATGTTCTTTTTCAAATTTAACACTTTATAAATTATGCTTTATCTATAAGATCATAAATTAAACCATTTTTATATGTTTTATATTTTTATTTTGAAAATATGATAGGTCTCTTATTGAAACATATATATGAGGAAATTCTATTTAATAATTTATAAACCTCTATGAAAAAAGATGACATTATATTGATAAGAAATTTTCCATGTAGAAAAATATATTAATCCCTCAATCCCAGTCGAATTTGCCTACTTGCCATTTTCGTTGGTTCCAGTTCAATTTGTCAGCCCATAAATGACAAAGAAATTATAAAGCAAAAAGTATAAAAAAGATTTTTTAATCAAAAAGTAAGCAAAATGTAAAACAAAAGGTATAAAAAAACATTTTTTTAATCAAAAAGTAAGTAAAAAGTAATTTAAAACAACAAGTCAACTGCATTTTCTTAGGTTCCGTGCCCGGTCCAAGTAGAGAAATTGGACCGGGACGGAAGTAGTAATATATAATAAGTAGTATGCATTAATGCATCGGCTTGTAACTGGGCCTGGATAAACATTAATGGGCTTTGACACACATTAATGTTATGGGTTTGTAGGAATGATCATTTCTTAAGGTGGGCCGTGGGCCTTATATACACCCATTACCTCTAGGCAACTACATTACTATTTTACAAATTTTTAATTTGTTTTTTTTTTTCCCTTGGTTTTTCCTTTTTCACCATAAAAAATTGTGAATTTTTGGAAAATAAATGAGGCTTTTTTTTTTGTGTGTGTGTGGTTATTTTATAAGTGCATTTGGATTCGTGAAGGCAATCGCTCTGTTGTTTCCCTAACCTAACTCGGGAACAGACCGGAGGGAACCGCAATCGTAGCATGAGGAATGTCCGCATCTCGTCGCAACGCTCATATTGAGTTGTGAGTTATAGGATGGGCAGCTTTATCGGCTCAAGGGCCAGGGCACACAATCGACTTTCTAGTCCTAAATAGAAATGCACTCACTCAAGATTTGATCGTTCCAACCGATTTTTTTCATTCAATTTCACATTGATCAGGACGGCCTAATTTTCCCAGGTGAAAGAGAGGGGTTCTTTCTCAAGGGTTTAACAAATTTCATTGATATCACACCTATATAATTTTGTTATTTTATTATTATTTGATTGTATATACATACCTAATTTTTATGTTTGAGGTTAAGTTGGTCAAATATTTATAAACACAATTGTAAAGCAAACAAAATTTTAATGTACCAATTCATTTTAAGACATACAACACTTAAACAAATCATATTAAATATCTAACCCAATTTCATATAAAAACTGCAAACCCATAACAAATATACAAATTTAACTAAGCCAATTAGCCAACCAATAATAAACAAAACTATGAAATTTAACTAAATAGCCTCCTTATTCAATATCAAATAAATGTTAGATTCATAAAATAAAGATAACAAAATTAAGTATAAATCACAACATATGAAATGAGGTCCCACATATATTTTATTACACATCATCTATATGTTTAAATTTTCTAAATCACAAGAAATTATCTTCAAATATTTTAGTACATAAAATCCAGTTATGAATGTACAACTCCCACTTAACAAGTTGAATTACTTGGTATTGTCAATAGAAAAATTGACCAATCACAACATATATTGATATTTTATTTAATTCATTGATAATTCCAACCAATTTATTGCATTTTCATAGGCCATAACGTCTAGCCCAAATGCTGACACACCGCCAAATTTAAAGTTGGATTCTATTAATTGTAATAAATCCAAACTTAATTAAATGATAGATACATTAATTAATGACGTTATTAATTACATGTTTCATATGAAATAAAATCAAATGTTAATTATTACTACTACTTAACTTCAGAAAAATATGGTATGCCTAATTTCTTGCCAAACATATTTCAATGTCCAAGTCAACATTCAAAGCCCTTGTCCATTTTTCTTCGACAAAAATAAAGAAATCAATTTCAAATATAAATATAAAAATATTCTTTCCATTGACATTCTCTTGCATTTCCAGCTCCATCGCCGTCCATCATCTCACGTCTTTCCAATAGCTCTGCTCCATATATATAATCCAGATTTTGTACGTGTTTTGTAGTTTGAACTCTGGGATTTTGGGTTTTTTTTTTTTTAGAGAGAGAGAGAGAGAAGAAATGAAGAGTAAAAATTTGAAGGTTTCTGTTAAATGGATTCCCATTTTCTCCATGTGTTTCTTCTTCATAGGCATGGTTTTTACCAACAAGTATGGTTTGAGTTCAAGAATTTTGAACTTTCTTTCATTAATATGATTATTATCGTTTTGGTGGAGCTGTGATTAATGTGAAGGATTGATCTGGGTTTTTGCAGATTGTGGGGCCCTTTGGAATCTAATAACCAGCTCATAACTCAGCAAAGAAGGGAGCAAGAGCTGCAGATCGTCTCTGAAGATTGCAATACCAAGAAAAGGGTTTGTATTTTTACTTCAATTTTAGATGTTGGAGTTTTAAATTTTCAAGATTTATGTTTTTTTAATTTAATTCAAGGTTTAGATCAGCGTGGTTTGTTTTGAATCATCTCTCTTTTGTGGGTTTTCTGTTTTTTTATGTAAAGATTCAAACTTTGAAGCCTTCTGTTTTTAAATTTTTCTTATTGTGTGGAGATGTGAATGGATTAATAATACATGTATTCAATGTTTGGTTGTTGTTTTAATTGTAGAAAGCAGAAGATCAGGACAAGGATGTAATGAAAAAGGTGTACAAAACTCATGAAGCAATACAGTGAGTTGAAATTCTATTGATTTAAATGTGTTCACCACTTTGGACAGTAAATTAAACGATGAGGTTGTTATAGGTCCTTGGATAAGTCAATCTCGATGCTTCAGATGGAGCTATCAGCATCGAGGAACGGTCAACAGAAGACTAGAACCGTTGAATCTTTGCCGGTTTCTAGCAAGGAGCAGCCTCTGAGGAAAAAGGCATTTATGGTAATTGGTATCAATACAGCTTTTAGCAGTAGGAAGAGGCGTGATTCTGTGCGAGAGACTTGGATGCCACAAGGTAATATTGCTAGATTGTGTTTTTCATTTGATGTAGATTGTAGAATCTTATTTGTGAGAATCTGATTTATGTGTGATTTGGTCAGGCGATCAACTTCGAAGATTGGAGCAAGAGAAAGGGATTGTTGTGAGATTTATGATTGGACATAGGTATACTGCTTCACTGTATTGAATAATTATTAGCTCATTTCCAGACTTTAATGGCTTTTGTTTAAATGATTGATGCTCAAAAAATGTAGAAATTTCGTTATTATTAGCTCATTTCCAGATTTTAATGGCTTTCGTTTAAATGATTGATTGCATGGATGCTCAAAAAATTTAGAAATTTCGTTCACTCGAGCTGTATCCTTTTCCTCTGGACCTTGAGAGAGGCATTGTGTGAAGATAGAATAAGAATATGTTCCAGAGTTATTCATGCTAGGTAGAGCCCTGAGGCCTAAGCTCATGAAACTTCTAATGATTTAAATACTCTTAGGCTACCTTTGGGTTCAAGAATCTGGGAATGGATTTGAGAATCACAGGTGATTGTTTGGATTGACATGGATTTGAAATCATCTTTTGTTTGAAATATTTGAGGGATTGAGGTTGTGTTTGAAATTTTGAATTATGTGATTTAAAATACAAGAATTGAAAGTGTGGGTTCCAAATCCATGTAGATTGCTGAAAAAATAGTTCAAAATGAAAGTGATGAGCTTCGAATCCATATCAACCCAAACATCACTAGTAGATTTGCTAATATGAATTTCAAGTCACCCTTCAATCCAAACGCAACCTTAAGGATTATGGTAGAGTGAATTGATGACAATCAAAATAGAATGTTGTTGTCTGACCAAAGGTGTTGCTGCTAATTGTTCAGTAGTTACAATGCAGACATCATGAATTTTGAATATATCAACGAGTTTTAATTTTCCAATCATGCTGTTTCTTTTGTAAATTCTACGTCTGCTATTTTATGCTTTTGCAAAGAGTTCACACCTATACGTATTTGCTTCTGTCATATAATGTCCAGTAGTGTTACCCTTAGGCTCTTTTACTTAGATATGGACCATTTATCAAATGATCATTATTCTGATCAGCTTTGCGCAATGCATTTTCCAATAGTTAAGACTTACGAACTAACCTATTTTAATTGATCCAGTGCAACATCGAACAGCATATTGGATAGGGCTCTCGACTCTGAAGAAGCTCAACATCAGGACTTTTTGAGGCTGGTAAAAAGAAACTTTCCGATGCCCTTAACTTTTCCTTCTTAGAATGAACCCCATTAATCTCAACCATCCATTACTGCAGGAACATGTTGAAGGATATCATGAACTATCTGCGAAAACAAAGATTTTCTTCACCACTGCAGTTGCAAGGTGGGATGCCGACTTTTATGTCAAGGTTGATGATGATGTTCACGTTAATTTGGGTGAGTACAACATTGCCTTTTGATACATTTCTTTAACTCTCTAATTGTTATTGAACTCCACTAAATAAATGTTTTGCTCCTACAGGTACATTAGCTGCAACTCTTGCTCGTCATCGATCAAAACCTAGAATCTACATTGGTTGTATGAAATCTGGACCTGTTCTTGCTCAGAAGTATTCCTTGAAACTCAACAACATTGTTCTGTTTGCATATTTGTTAATCTATGTTCCATGTTTAGTAATCTGATATGTTTTTCGTTCAGAAACGTGAAGTACCATGAACCAGAGTATTGGAAGTTTGGAGAAGATGGAAACAAATACTTCCGACATGCAACTGGACAAATTTATGCTATTTCAAAGGATTTAGCCACCTATATCTCTATTAACCAGTAAGGATTTCCTGCTTTTGGTTAAGCTAGAGAACATTCTTGTTACGTTTTTAGTTTGTTTCCTTTGAGCTATAGATATATATATTGTTAAGAAAGAAAATTGCAAAAGTATCATCAAATCTGAAACACCTAAAAAATAGTATGAAGATGGGCATGGTACTTGAGTTTAACCATGACAATGATGAAGTTGAGTTTGATGCAAAGAAACACCTAAAACTCCTCATTTAGTCAAAACATCGATCTTTTCTTGGACATGTGCATTAAGAATGACAACTGCAATTTATAGGCCCATACTACACAAGTACGCCAATGAAGACGTGTCACTTGGTTCTTGGTTTATCGGTCTTGAAGTTGAGCACATTGACGAGCGTAACATGTGTTGTGGTACTCCACCAGGTGCTCGATCTTCCCCTTCAAAGTTCCCTTTTGGTTATACAATGTAAAATCTTGTTTTTAACTGTTTGTTTGCAGATTGTGAATGGAAGGCACAAGCTGGCAATGTATGCATCGCCTCGTTTGATTGGAGCTGCAGTGGAATCTGCAAATCAGTCGAAAAGATAAAATTTGTACACCAACAATGTGGTGAAGGAGAAGAAGCCCTTTGGAATGCTTTACTATAGGAATCCTTGCACTTGACAAAAAAAAAAAAAAACGTTTTCAGACACCCAGCGAGTCGAGGCACAAAACGATGGTCGAGGCCATAAGAGATTGCAACTTTGGATCAAGGTTAGATGCACATTGAAGCTTTTAACTTTCTGATGATTTTGTATAGAGGCAAATGCTTTTTTGGTTCGATACATAATATGATTGTTGAGGACGAGATACACGGTTTCGGTGTTAATTATTTATTAACCATAGAACATGTTTTGCATTTCAAGATTGTTCAGTTTGTGATCTTCCCATAAATAGAACTAAATCTATTTTCTCATTTATAATTCATGACAGCAAGAATATAGAATGTTATCTGACCCAAAAAGTTGAAAGATGGGATCTTTATAATGTGGCAATAAGTGAGTTTAAATTCCTGAACAAGAATAGTTGTAGAACAATAAAATCCAGAATTGAAAAGAACAAAAACAATTAAAATAATTGGTCATAGCTTCAATCCACCAAAGTGCCCCATGACATTAATGTTTGTCCAGGTCCAATGAAAACAACATCATTCCTAGTTGATGTTGAGCAATCCTGCAAAATAAATTATTATGTCCTTTTTTGATTCCAAAAGTGAATTATTTATTAGTTCAAAGTTTCTCACCTTCATACTCTTTATTATCTCTTCAAATGTCACAATATCAAGTAATGTAAGAGTCAAAAATGGTGCAATTCCGAAGATTTTTTTAGAGAAATATATACAAGATTTGAATGTAGATGACAACGTAGAAGGACCTGGATGTCGACACTCGGAGGTCTCTGATCTTCAAGTAAAACTAGGGACTCCTCGAGGTCCTCCTGCGCACGCATAAATTATTCAACATTAAAATTTAAAAATTCGATTTTAATTTGGATGAAAAGTTAAACCAAATACTATGTGACCTTTCTGAAGAATGTAGGAAGATGGTATTTGCACGGATCTGAAACATACTTGATCTTCAGAAGATCTGTCTACAAGATATAAAATATATATGTTAATTTCAAAAATAATTATACCAACCATATATTATATATATCTACCTAGAAGTTAGAACCCCAAATCAAACCATTATATTATATTCGACAAAAACTCTAAAAGCAACACTTATTTTGAAATGAAAGCCGTACGACACGTTTACAACGAGGAATCAAAAGGCTATCGGATCACCATGGATGATGGAACCCTCAAAGTCACTAAAGGTGCATTGGTGGTGATCAAAGGAACCCGGAAAGGAAATTTATACTTCCTTAAGGGTAGTACAAGTATTGGACATGTTGCTACGACATGTTCCAAGGAATCTGATACTTCGAAACTTTGGCATATGTGACTTGGGCATACCGGTGAGAAGCCTCTCCAAACTCTGATAAAATATGGTGTGCTTAAAGGGGCTAAAACCGGTAAAATCAGTTTTTGTGAACATTGTGTCTTTGGCAAGAAAAAAAGAGTGAAGTTCGGCACATCTACACACCGAACAAATGGTATACTTGATTATATTCACACGGATGTTGGGGGACCAACGAAAAATGCTTTTCTTGGTGGAAAAAAGTGGTTTGTCACCTTTATTGATGATTACTCGAGACGAGTTTGGATGTACCCAATGAGCTATAAAAATGAAGTCATGGAAATCTTCCTTGAGTGGAAGAAGATGGTGGAAAATCAGTCTCGGAAAATCAAGAAGTTACGATTTGATAATGGTGGAGAATACAAATTTGATTCTTTTCTTGAAGTTTGTCGAAAAGAAGGAATTGTTCGCCACTTCACCGTTCCAGGAAATCCACAACAGAATGGGGTCGGATGAACCAGACTTTGGTAGAGAAGGCTCGGTGCATGTTGTCCCAGGCGAGCTTGAGCAAAACATTTTGGGCAGAAGCAATCAACTATGCAGTTCATTTGTGAATCGGTTACCTACTGTTGCAAACGGGGATATAGCACCACTTGAAAAATGGTCAGGTGAACCTGTTAATGATTATGATAAATTGCATATTTTTGGTTGCCCTACTTATTATCATGTTTCTGAATCAAAACTTGATCCTCGAGCAAAGAAAGCTATCTTCATGGGCTTTAGTTCAGGAGTTAAAGCATACAGGTTATGGTGTCCTGAGTCAAAGAAAATCGTCAAGAGCCGAGACGTGACATTTGATGAATCTGTGATGCTTTTGAAAAAGACCGATGTACCTCCTGAGCAAGCTAAAAAAGTCACTGTTGCTCCTGAGCAGGTTATTCCCATAAGGGAATCTTGTCGATATAAACCAGTCGATGATGAGGAAAACTCTGATCAGGTGGAGGACTTCAAGCAGATGAAAGAATGTCTCGACGAAGAGAATCGAGAGCCTGAGGCAGTTGAATCTATTGCAAAGAATAGACCTCGGAGAGAAATCAGACGGCCAGCTCGATTTGAGAATATGGTTGCATTTGCACTCCCTGTGATCGAGGGAATTCCGAATAGCTACAAAGATGCTATTCAAGGTTCTGAATGCTCGAAATGGAAGGAGGCCATGGACGAAGAAATGAAGTCTTTGAAAAAGAATCAGACTTGGGAATTGGTATAACTTCCTAAGGGAAAAAGAGCTATTGGATGCAAATGGGTGTATGCAAAGAAAGATGACACTCAAGGTATTCGATACAAAGCTCGATTGGTGGCCAAAAGATATGCTCAAAAGGAGGGTATTGACTATAACGAGATTTTTTCTCCTGTTGTGAAACATTCATCCATTCGAGTGTTGTTGGCATTGGTAGCTCAATTTGATCTCTAGCTTTTCCAACTTGATGTTAAGACAACTTTCCTGCATGGAGACTTGAATGATGAAATTTATATTTCTCAACCTGATGGATTTTGTGTTCCTGGAAAAGTAAAGTGGGTTTGTAAACTTCGGAAATCCTTGTACGGTTTGAAGCAGTCTCCTCGACAATGGTATACTCGATTTGATCAGTTCATGGTGGAGCACAAGTACTCGTAGCCAATTTGATCATTGTGTGTACTTTCGAAATCTTGATGGCTCCTATATTTATTTGCTTTTGTATGTGGATGATATGTTGATTGCATCCAAGAGCAAGGTGGAGATAGATAAATTGAAGGCCCAACTCAGAGAAGAATTCAAAATGAAGGACTTAGGCGAGGCTCGACGGATACTTGGAATGGAGATAAAGAGGGATCGTCCTAAAAGTATCATTTGGTTGTCACAATCGCAATATTTAAAGAAGATCTTGGAGAGATTTGACATGCATGGTTCGACCAAACCTGTAAGTACTGCGCTTGCCCCTTATTTCAAGTTAAGTTCTTCTTTATGTCCGACTTCTGATGAAGAACGAAGATACATGGAAAATGTTCCCTATACAAATATTGTTGGATCATTGATGTATGTTATGGTGTGCACTCGGCCTGACCTTTCATATGCTGTTAGTATGGTTAGCCGATACATGCACAATCCAGGAAAGGAACATTGGCAAGCTGTGAAGTGGATACTTCGATATCTTCGTGGCACTGTTGATCTTTGGTTTGAAATTTAAAAAAAAGGATAATCTCGTGTTTGATAAATTTGGGGTTGGTTATGTGGATTCAGACTATGCCGGTGATCTTGACAAAAGGAGATCTACTACCGGATATGTGTTCACTATGGCTGGTGGACCCGTTTGTTGGCGTTCGACACTCCAATCCACGGTTGCCTTATCCACCACTGAAGCTGAATATATGACTGTCACTGAAGCTTTTAAAGAAGCTATTTGGATGCATGGCTTGGTGAATGATTTGGGTGTTGCCCAAAAACATGTTGAGATTTTTTGTGATAGTCAAAGTGCTATTTGTTTGTCAAAAAATAAGTTCATGCCCGAACCAAGCATATTGATGTTCGTTTTCACTTCATTCGAGAGATTATCAATGAAGGTGATATTCGATTGTTGAAGATAACAACTGCCGAAAATCCAGCCGACATGTTAACAAAAGTGGTTACTCGAGATAAGTATGTCCATTGCTTGGACCTGATCAACATTGGTATATCAGTTTGAGGATACGGGAATTTTTCATCAAGGTGGAGATTGTTGGAAAAATACATTGACTCAAATTAATGGTGATCCATGAACCTATGCATTGTCTCTCCAACTTCTAGTCAAGAAGAGAGTTAATTCTCATAAGTATGATACATTCTTCAATGTATCTAGATTCATCTACTTGCCTATAAATACGCTTGTATTTTATGTTTTGTTAAGTGTGCAGAAAAACTAGTTTGTGAGGATAAACATTCTATGAGGATAATAATTTGTAATCCTCTTGAGTATTTTAAATAAATACTTGTGAGGATAATAATTTGTAATCCTCTTGAGTATTTTAAATAAATACTTGGCTGCACGTAAATATCGTGTCTCACTTCTTTTCTTGTCTTGATTGTATTTTTGCATCTAATGTCGATTGTATTTTTGCATCTAATGTGGGTTAGACAATCGACTTTTATTGCTTCTGCTTTTTTTGCAACACCACCTTGATACGAGACGAGGCGTTGCACGCGCTGCCGTAATCAAGAAGAGGCAGGAGCCGGAGAACGCATACGAGCTGTCGCTGCCGCCGCCGCCGAAGAAATCAAGAAGAGGCAGGAGCCGGAGAACGCATACGAGCTGCCGCCGCCACCGAAGAAGAAAGCGATCAGAACTGCTATCGCCACCATGGTAGTAGCTGGCGTGGCTGCAATCACATTCAGGCTCTTCATCAACAAGTAGAACAACAAATTGATGGATCATCTCACTGCGTGCATGGTTTTCTTGATATCGTTTCCTTCTTAGATCGATCAATTCTCATGTGAATGAATGCTTGGATGGTGATGCAATTATGATCGATGATCACTTTCTTTAATTTCTTGAAATATTCATTCCCTTTTCTTTTAATTAGCTAGGTTACATGATATGAATATATAATATTTGATGGGTCGATCATCGTGCATGCATGCATGGTTTTAATTCTTGAGATCATTTCCTTCTTAGATCGATCGTGAATTCATGGATGATGATGCAATTATGATCGATCACTTTCTTTCATTTCTTGAAATGTTAGTTCCCTTTTCTTTTAATTAGCTAGATCGCATGATATGAATATATATATAATAAATGATTCATCATATATAGATAGGTTAAAAGGAATTTCCATTTGGAAAAATTGACATATATATAGATAGGTTCGTCTAGTAATATTGTTAATTTTATTCATCATCGTTGACACAACATTTCTAAATCTAGTTCCCTTTTCTTTTAATTAGCTAGATCGCATGATATGAATATATATATATATATATAATAAATGATTCATCATATATAGATAGGTTAAAAGGAATTTCCATTTGGAAAAATTGACATATATATAGATAGGTTCGTCTAGTAATATTGTTAATTTTATTCATCATCGTTGACACAACATTTCTAAATCATGATTTAGTTAAAGTTGCTTCAAAACCTTTTCATATTTCATCTACTTGAATATTAAACACTATGTGAATATCGACGACGTTTCAATACATTACTGCTGATCAATGTGTTTAAGTAATATCATGAAGATTTTTATTCAGTTCATGTAATTATGTTTTAGTATTTAGTCTAGTTATGTCAATTTTATCATTTGGATCTCTTCATTTTATCAAAGATAAGAGAACACAAACAATTATATCTATTACCTATATATCTATTATCTATTACCTATATAAAAGTATGAATATTTCTTAAAAAATATAAATTGTCTATTTTATCCTTATTAAAGATTATATTTAAGATTATAATAGTAATTTTAAATAATTTTACATTAGAATTCTAAATCAAAATCATATAGAGTTCTATTATGAGTAGGACTCTAATTTACTATACATTTTTTTGAATTTAATTTAATTTAACATAGATTGTATATCCTTATAAAAATATTATTTAATTAAGGTTAATAGTAATATAATAGTTTTGATTTACAAAATTCATCCTCCATGTGCGACGCACGTGCTGATACTCGTATATATATATATATATATATATATATATATATATCTTTAGCTAATCTCAACTTTTAGATAAATTCATTTAAAGCTACGCCACAATAAATTTAGAACGACATATATCAATATAATAACTTAATTACAATTTGTTTTATCATACATATTTCATCAATTTGTTATCAATTAAACCATATGATGTAAATTAATTTGAATACCACAAATAAATATATAATTTGATCTTATAAAACTATTTGGGCTTCACATGTGGAGATAATTTGATGTATAAAGGTCCACGAGTTTTAAGTCTTTTCACTTTGAGGCCCATTAAGCAATCAAAAGCCCAATAGTTATTTTTAATTACCTTTTTATTTTAATTATAAAGAATTATGATCATCTCGATAAATAAAATTATGGGCGCGGCTATCCGCACCCCACCCTTTCCTAAACACACCCCAAAAAAATAAATACAAATTAAATGATATAACAAAAGACAATTATACCCTTAGTAATAAAAATATAATAATATTAAATATTACATAATACTATCAACACCCCACTTTTAAACATTACTTTATACACCCCATTCCATACAACATATATATATATATATACACATCATCTTCTTCACTCATCTTCCTCTCTTCTTCTCTCCATACTAACTTCATCTGCTTCTCAAAAATCTTCAACAAAGTGTCCATTGTAGAAAGAAGACATTATGGAGTATAATAAAGCACCTGAGGTTGACAATGTAAGTTTCTATACTTAGTTAACGGTTTCGTTTCTCTGTGGTGGGAAGAAAAAAAAATTTCTGCTGCAAAATCGCGAAAACGCGATCGAAAAGTACAGACCGAAAATGTTGTGAAATTTCGACCACTAGTGGTCGAAACTTAACTGTATTTTCGACCACTAGTGGTCGAAATTTCACAACACTTTCGGCCTATAGTTGTCGAAATTCGTCCCTTTTTTCGGCCACTAGGTGTCGATTTTAGGGTGAATTTTCACAAAGTTGTTTTTGAACAGTCTTTTTTCGACTATAAGTGTCGAACAAACGTACCTTTTTTATTTCCTTGTGCTTGAATTTATTTAATTTAATAGTATTCTTCTATTATTTCTATAGGAAGACAATTCACTGGAAACTCAATTGAGCACTTACAACGCGGTGGGAAATTCAAATGTCATCAGCCCCATGTACGAGTATATAGACTTTTCTCATGAGTTTCAAACTGATGAGTTATTTGATACTCGGGAAGGCATGGTCAATTGGGCTTATAGAGTTGGAACTCGTCTAAATATGGTTGTGTTGGTTAGGAGATCCGACAGTGGTGAAAGTGGCCGCCGAGCTCGTGTATTTTTGGGGTGTGAACGAGGTGGCAAGTATCGTCCGACAAAGAAAAAACTTGCTGAAGTCCCTTCCATTGAATCCGGAAAAAAGACTAAGGAACGGTGTACAAGCACTAAGAAGTGTGAGTGTCCTTTTATGTTGAAAGGACTGCAAGTCAATGAGCAAGGACAATGGGCCTTGATGGTAGTGTGTGGATCGCACAATCACCCAATGGGTCGCGATTTGGTAGGCCACTCATTTGCAGGTAGATTGACTCCTTCTGAAGATGCACTTGTGCGTGATCTTTCTATGAATAACACAAGGCCAAAAGACATCTTGAGCACACTTAAGCTCTCTTCCGTGGGGAATCAGTCGACTATGAAAACCATCTACAATGCTCGGCAGAAGCACAGAGTTGTTGAGCATGGTGGTCGAACCCAAATGCAATACTTGCTGGAGAAGTTGATGTTGGAGAAGTACTACTACCTGGACAGGAGATGCAAGCAAACTGAAAGGGTTACTGACCTGTTTTATGCTCATCCCACAAACGTTGAGTTGTTGCGTGCGTTTCCGAATGTAGTCTTGATGGATTGTACCTACAAGACGAATAGGTATAGGATGCCACTTTTGGAAATCGTCGGTGTCACGTCAACAAATATCACGTTTTCTGTGGCTTGTGTGTACTTATTGGCTGAGAAGGAGGAGAATTACAGATGGGCTCTTACTGTGTTGAAAGGTTTGATGATCGAAGGATTTTATCCTAATGTGATAGTAACCGACCGTGAGCTTGCACTTATGAATGTGATAAGTGTAGTCTTTCCGAATGCCACTCACTTGCTCTGTCGGTGGCACATCAACAAGAACATCCTAGCCAAATGTAAACCACTGATTGGTAGAGCCGAGATATGGGAGTCCTTCAATAGCTCATGGAATTTGCTAGCGTTGGCTCAGGATGAACATCGATTCAATGAGTTAGTGAGGAGATTTGAAGCTGACTACGCCGATCATCCTGAAGCTGTAGCGTATGCTATGAGGACGTGGATCGAGCCATACAAGAAGAGGTTTGTCTCATGTTGGACAAACAATGTTATGCATTATGATAACACAACAAGTTCGAGGTATGATTCTTGAAACCTCGTTTGGCCTTTATATTTTAAAGAGTTATGACAAACAATCATTGAATACTTACGCTCTGTATCCACTCTCAGGGCCGAAGCCATGCACACAAAGCTCAAAAGACAATTGGGCTCATCTCAATCAAACTTTGAGACGTCTTGGGCACGCATACACCATCTGCATATCACGTCAATAACTCACGTGAAGGCCTCATTTGAGCAGAGTATGACTATGACCCCGCATACACCATCTGCATATCACGTCATAGGGGTCTTGTAAGAAATATACCTCAGATCCGGTATACCAGCAGCTTGTCCAAGCAGATTTCTGAACTCGGGAGGGTTAGGGGGGTCGAATGTCCACGTATCCATCTTGGTGGTGTGACACCAACACTTCAACACATTCCTCTCCTCGCCCTCCCAGATGCTGTAGGCCACATGTGTCCTAAAGCTTGGGATAAGTTGTGGCTCTAGGGGTCCACCAGGGCAGGGGCCAGTCAATACGTTGTCATCGTCCGGACCCTCGTCTTCATCAGCTTCTTCTTCATCATCCTCCTGACCCTCGTTTTCAGCATATGTATGAGGAGGCTCTTCAACTTCAGGAGCAGCTGATGGCCCAGCTTCCAATGCTACATTCCACTCCAGGGGTGGAACTACAACCGGCATCTCAGTGGTTGCCTCCTCCTCCAAGAATCGACGCCTCCTATTCGAAGCAGTCGGTCTCACCCTCGTATAGCACTGGCCTCCTATAATCAACAAATCAATTAAGAACATTCAAGTAAGTTATTGAAGACATAATATGTAAAAGTTTGAAAAAATTCAACTTAAACTGAAATCCAAATTCGACCACTAAAGTTCGAAATTTTTTCCCAGTTTCGGCTACTACTTTGCGAAATTTTACAAAAGTTTCGACCACTGAAGGCCGAAATTTTGTCCCACTTTCGGCCACTACTTTGGGAAAGTTTACAAAATTTTCGACCACTTTCAGTCGAAAGTTATCAAAATTTTCGACAACTTGTGGTCGAAATATATGCAAACATTCGACACATTATGGTCGAAAGTAACTTTTCAGATTCGAAAAACCAGGTTCGAATTCGAGAAAGCCCATTCCCGTTCCATCCAATTTCAGCCTATTTCAACACAAATCTATACGAAATACAACCCCTAAACACTTCTAAACTTATAATGTACATAAATTTCAAGTTTTAAACCTAAAATGCCAACAATTTTATGATTTCTCAACAAAATAATTAGAAACTTACCAAACAATATTTGTCTTGGAGGATTTGGTTGATTTTGAGCATGTTCTTCCCCGTCCATCTCTCGAAAACAACTGGTCAAACTTTGGTTGAATTCTTCGGCTCAATGGAGGTCGAATTTTCTGCAATTCTTGGCCTCAAATTTTCGCACAATTTTCGATATTTTCAATCAAGAAGAAGATGATGAACAGTGGGGGTGGTGGGGTGTGGGTTAGTTTTGGGGTGGGTTTAGTATATGTGGGTTTTTTGTATTTTTTTATAAATAAAGGGTAAGATTGGTAATATAAGGGGTGTGTTTAGAAATTTAATTGTATTAATTATTTAATGTGGGGTGTGTTTAGAATTTGGGGTGTGTTTGGATCCGCACCCTAAAATTAAATTTCCGAAACGGGAAAATACGAAAATCTCGTAAATGGATCTTGTCAGTTTGCGTACTGTTTTTCTGGTGTGATTCGGTTTCGCTGATTAGGGTTTTTTCCTTTTTACTATTTTCTCCCCATATATATTCTCACTCCTCCGATTACTTCTCGCTCTAGAACTGCTGCTGCCGCGTGAGGATCAAGCTTTTTCTCTCATCGTCGAGGTATTTTTCTGAATTTCGCGATTTTGCTGTTGAATTTCTTTGTGTTTTGATCCATGTATCGAAGCATATCTGTATCCCGATCGATAGCTTGTCGTCTTTTTTCCTTAATTTGATAATTGCTGATGAAGTTTCTGATGAGTATCGACATGGATGATCACTGGTTATTACTTTTTTTACAGGATTGTTATTATTTGTTGCATGTGTAGATCAGAAAATGATTGAATGATTTGAAGGACTGATGGCGTTGTCGATCTTATTTTTTGTGAATTTTTGGAGTATATAAGTAATCCATGACTCTGCTGCTATAATTATTGGAGTAAATAATTATTTGGTGCATGTGTGGAACCAAAATCTTATGAGTTGTCCCCTATTGATGAACAGCTGTGTATTAGATAGTGGGATTTTGTTTTTTGTTGTGGACTGAGACTGAGGGTTTTCTACTTGTGCTTGGATGTCTTTTGAAATCCTTTTGTTCTGCACATTGTTTGGTTTTCTTGTAACAAAGGTGAAAAGAAAAATTTCAGGCGTTTCTTAGTTGATATTATTAATTAGTTCTATGTTATTTGCATCCTAACGTGTGATAAAAGGAAGCCTTCTAAGTTTATGATGGGAATATGAGCTATTTTTTAACTGAATTTATTGTACTTGTTTTTTGTGCTTAAAAGAATGAAAAATAATGAGTATAATGTATTAGCCCTGTTCTTATTTTGTATGAAACTCTACAGGTTTAACTGGTTTGTGATTTTAGTTTTATGTACCTCCCTTAGCTTTGAGGTAGAGTTAATTTTAATGTTTTTTTATCATGTGTTTAACATTTTTTGTCACTATTGGCATTCTACTTCTCTAGAAAAGCTGTTTTAAGTAATTTATGCGTATTCATTTAAGAGTTGTAATATCATAATACTTCATTTTTGTTTAATCACTATTCTACTTGCGTTTTATTCAGAACTTCCTGCGGCATCAATTTTACTGTTCAGTTGCGATGGCGGATGGTCAAGAAACTGATAAGAACATTGAGATATGGAAAATCAAGAAGCTCATTAAGGCACTGGAAGCTGCTCGAGGCAACGGTACCAGTATGATTTCTCTTATTATGCCTCCACGTGATCAAGTATCTCGTGTTACCAAGATGCTTGGAGATGAATTTGGAACTGCGTCTAACATCAAAAGCAGAGTGAATCGCCAATCTGTTCTTGGCGCTATTACATCTGCCCAGCAGAGGCTGAAACTGTACAACAAGGTTCCACCGAATGGACTTGTGCTTTACACTGGAACCATTGTTACTGATGATGGGAAGGAAAAGAAAGTAACCATCGACTTCGAGCCATTCAGGCCTATCAACGCATCTCTCTATCTTTGTGACAACAAGTTCCACACCGAGGCGCTTAATGAACTTTTAGAATCTGATGACAAGTTTGGCTTCATTGTTATGGATGGTAATGGAACACTTTTTGGAACATTGAGTGGTAATACTAGAGAGGTCCTACACAAATTTACTGTGGACCTTCCTAAGAAGCACGGAAGAGGAGGGCAATCTGCTTTGCGTTTTGCTCGTCTCCGGATGGAGAAGCGCCACAACTATGTGAGGAAAACAGCGGAGCTTGCGACTCAATTCTACATCAATCCTCAGACAAGCCAGCCTAATGTGTCTGGACTTATATTGGCTGGCTCAGCTGACTTCAAAACTGAGCTCAGTCAGTCTGATATGTTCGATCCTCGTCTGCAGGCAAAGATTTTGAACGTGGTGGATGTTTCTTATGGAGGAGAGAATGGCTTCAATCAGGCAATTGAGCTGTCTGCTGAGATCCTATCCAATGTCAAGTTCATACAAGAGAAGCGCCTAATAGGCAAGTACTTTGAGGAGATTAGTCAAGACACTGGTAAGTATGTCTTTGGAGTTGATGACACATTGAAGGTTCTGGAAATGGGTGCCGTGGAGACGCTTATCGTGTGGGAGAATCTAGACATGACTCGTTATACGCTGAAGAATGTTGTTTCTGGTGAAATTGTCATAAAACACTTGAACAAGGAGCAGGAGAATGATCAGAGTCAGTTCAGGGATCAAACTACAAATGCTGAATTGGAAGTTCTTGAAAAGATGTCGCTGCTTGAATGGTTTGCCAACGAGTACAGACGATTTGGCTGCACACTTGAGTTTGTGACCAACAAATCACAAGAGGGGTCTCAATTTTGCCGAGGCTTTGGAGGAATTGGAGGAATCCTACGCTATCAGTTGGATGTGCGTGATTTTGATGAGCTTTCTGATGATGGGGGAGTTTATGAAGACGAGGAATAGCAATCAATCAACTTGTCCAAATCCAGTGCAGGGATGGAGCGGAAGGCCTGCACTGGTGCGCGGGGGATCGCCCCTGGCTGTGCCGCTCGGACAATATTGACTGGAGAAAATGAAGGTCTGTGATTTATCCATCTCTGTAAAATAATCACATACTGATTCATTAAAATACATGGGCTAATCTTCTCTCTCCCTGTGTGTATGCAGGGTCAATGGTTGCTAAGAACTCGGGTGGGGGGATGAGAGAGAGGGAGACAACGTGCTGTGATACGAAGGATCTGCGTCGTATTTTGGCTGTAATTCGATGTTAACATGATTGCCATGATGATCAGGTCGTTGAAGAAAACAGGCTTTTGAATACCTATATATATATAATGCTTGAAGGCATTTATCAATTGAAGTTGTGTTTGTGTTACTTGTCTTTGAAACACAATAATAGTAGCTATGTGATGTGCTGCAATAAGTAGGTAGTACTACATTTCAGATTATTATGATTTTCGATTCTGCTTAGTGGTTGTGGATGTGTTCTATTTGGTTAAATAAATTTCTGTTTTCGAACATATATACTATATTACCAGTACATCACATTATGTGTTACAATATATAGAAATGTGGTGTCAATGTATTTATTTAAATTATGAAATTGTGATAGTTTCTTAATTTTGTGGGATCATGACCCTCATTATAAGTCTTCATGATAAATGTATCTTATAACTAATCAAGAATTAGTAAATACACCGCTCATAGAAAAATGTTAAAATATCCATGGTGGACAACTCTTAATATTCCATCATTAACGTGTAAAGATTTCATTCCATGATTAAACTAATTAGCATATTGGATTTTCACGACACCCCAACAAATCACTTTATGCAATTTTATTTCAAACACTGTCCTCGTTAATAATAGTTATGAAGCCCAATAGTCCAATCCATAAGCTGGCCCACCCATCTGGGAACAGCAGTGGTCCAAGGTGTGGCCCAATCCATATTGTATGTGTGCTATAATAATGGGCCTGAGGCCCATCATCTTAGGCCTCGAAGCATATAGGTTGAGCTTGACCACCACCCCTCTTCTATCGCACTCTCCCATGGCGATCCTTTGCCGGAGCTAGCAGATCGAATCCCTTCGCTTCCGCCATCTCCGTCACGCCACCTTCAATTGAGGTACGGTGTATTTAATCGAAACTTATTTTGTTTGGGATTGATTCATCTAAACGTGCATGATCTTTTGCGTTACTGAAATGGTGTAAGCACTTAATTGCATGTTAGTGGGTACCTGTTATTAAGATTTTTGTTCAAATGGTGTGGGTATTTATGTTCGGAGTTTGAGTTGTGAAATTATGTTTTTCTGCAATGCTTGATGGCTTGGGTGTTAAAAGATTGAAGAACTTATCTGCTATGTTCAATCCTATAATACAATAGCAGTTTCGGTTGCTAATATGGAACGTATGTTTGGTTGTCAATTGGTTATGTATTATTTGTTGTTGATGATCCTAACTTGGAAGAATGTAAAATATGGTAAATGCAGTATTCCTTTGGAGAAAAAGAGCAGCAACTCCTTTGCTTTTGTTTCTTCGGGTTTTCTAGGACGGGGAAGATGTGTAAGGATACGTCTGTCAGTCAGTTTATGCTGACCATTTGTGAATACAAGGTTTAATCTTGCTTATAATTTTCAGAAATGAGATTCTATTTGTGGTCTAGATTTTCTCTGCATTGTAAAAATTTGGATATGATGTATTACGTAAAAGGTCTGAGCAGGATGTTATGTTGTTAGCTATGGGATAGGAGTGGAAGGAAAGTGGTAAGTGAGGAAGAGGGCCCCTGTCTGTGTTCGAGTTTTACATTGTGACAATCGCAACCTCTTCAATAACAATATTGCCATTCTTAAGATTGGTGATGGGTTGCAAGAAAAGGCATAGATTATATCCTATCATTGGATAGCAATCTAGACTTCAGCCTAACAACTTCGTGCTCCTATCCCATTTTTCAGCTATCAACATTCTTCCTGCATTGATCTCATTCTCTTGCTGATCCATTCAATTGTACCACTTTCTTTGTGTGGTCTGGAAAGAAAGATATCATGTTCGTATTGTTTATTTTTTACATTGAATTGCTTACATGGCCTGGTATGCTTACATATTTTTTCATAGAATCTATTTGTTTACTTATATATTTTTTCAACTAAAGTCTTCTACATTTTGAGCTTGCTTTAAGGCATATTCTTTATAACGTTTGAATTTATTTGGGGATTTGATACTCACTGCCTGTTTTTGAGCAAGAGAAATTACACTGCATAGACCGGCTCATTCCTTTGGCATTACATATATCATCACAGGGAAGTCTAAATGGCCACGAGGAAGAATCATGCCTGAAAGAGAGAGGTTCCTAAACTTCACCTCATAAAATTTCATTGTTCCAGAACTGACAGAACAAGGCTAGCTGTTTTGTTTCACTAGCTAATTATATTCTTTAACGCACACACACATACATGCATTACTGTTATTTTTAAAATTTCAAACTTTATAGACTAACATTGGAGTTTGGGAAATGATGTGCATATATCAACCTCTGGTTCAGAGGCAGCAGTGAAATTCTGTTGCTCTGCTGAATATACTTGTTTTGCACATCTGTGTGATACTAAACTCCTTTTTTAATGGAAAAAGAGAAGTATTAATTCATGTGTAATTAATTCACTAGTTAGAATCAGAGATTCAAATGAGATAATTTATGGGAAGTTTTCCATTTCACAATATTCGTGTGAGATCATTTTCTTGTTGGAATTTTCTGAATTCGTAGAATATGGAAATGATGGCATCAAGTAAAAGGTCTGAGCATGATCCAATGTTGGTGGCCATGGGATAGGGGTTTGAAAGAAAGTTGTAAATGATGAAGAGGGCCCCTGTCCTTGTTCAAGTTTTACATTGTGACATTCGCAACCTCTTCAATAACAATATTACCATGCTTAAGCTTGGTAATGGGTTGTAAAAAAAAAAAAGGCGAGGGTTGCTATCCTAGCATTGGATAGCAATTTAGACTTCAGCCCAACAACTTTCATTCTCCTATCTCATGCTTCAATTCCGTTGCTATCAACATGCTTCTTGCATTGATCACATTCCCACGCTGATCCATTCAATAAGTCTGCATTGTCTTTGTGTTTATGCATTCTTGTACTGCTGCTTGATTCTTGGTTTTTTTTTTCTTACCTTGATTTGTACATCAAAACTTTTGATTATTTCTCTTCAGCTTCACGAAATTAATGTTCTTTCGTCCAGAAACAGTTTGAGAACATTAGAGCCTTTTGTGCAGCTTGATTCCATGTTTTAGAAAAAGCAGTTATTGTTGTATTATTTTAATTTGAAAAGTAGATATTGTTGTTGGAAATTGCAAAAAGTAGATAAGGAGGGTAGAGTTATAGGATTATTGAGATTCTATAACAAACATGGATTATGATGTGGCACATGCCAAATACGAATGAGTTAGTCCCAATCCGAACAAAGTTTCATTATCTTAGAATGCTACAAATCCTTATTTATAAAATGTGTTTATATTGTCCAATATGCATTTTATTTGATTTGAGTTCCAATTTGGTCGACTATTTTATTTGATTTTGATTCATGTTTATATGCATTTTATTTGATTTGAATTCCAATTTCTCCAATCCTATATATATATATGTAAATATATGTGTGTAATTGTGTTGATATTTGCATGTTTGTTTTCACGAATCCAATGATGAAACCATAAAATGCAAGTGCCGTATGAATACTCGTTGAATAAACCTGTTTGATTTGATTGCAACTGGGTTTCTGAGGATTTGTTGTTTAATTAAGTGACAAATTGGTTCCTTCTTTGCTAGACAGTTTGAGCAGGAAATTAACATTCTAGATATTGATATAAATATAGATATAGATGTTCTCACTTATCATGAATTTCATTTTAGTATAGCTTGTGTATTGATTTACATTTAGTTGATGTTGGTAGCATTCATTAGTTTCTGATACATGTACAGAAAGAGGTTTCCTCTGCTTTGTATCTGAAATTTAACGTTGATTCAATGCATGAAGGTAAAATATCATGGTTGGCTTTAAGAATAGATACATGGTGATGGAGATGTTTCTGGATCCCAATAAAGAATTTTCGGTGGATGACCCCATTATAATCACTCAATTCAATTTAACAAAAGCCATCAAAGATAGCATCCTTACAAACTTTGGGGAATGTGGTCTAGCTGCATCGATGAATTCATTTCAAGGTGATGATATAAACTATTACATTGGCACTTTACATCTTCTATTTGTAGTGGTCGTTGCAATAATTCATTTGAATACAGCTCGTCATAGACTCATATTTAAGCTTGCATTCTCTATTCTGCAGTGAAGTATGTGAATCCAATTACAAAAGTTTGCATATTTAGAACTTCAAGAGAGGATTATCAAAAAGTATGGGCGGCAATAACAATGGTTAAGAGTATAGGAAACTGCCCGGTGGTGTTCAACCTTCTTGACCTTAGTGGTAAGTTTATAACTGCCATATATCCTTATCCCTTGGTTTTGTTTTAATGACTGAAATAAGGCTCTAATGCTCTGTATGCTTTTCATGCTCAATCATAAGGATAACCCGAAAGATATTCAGAATTTTGGTTGATGTGATGGTTTCAGATGTGGAATAGATCATTTTTCCAGATATTGTGTTTTATTTCATGCTTAAAATCATAGTAGCATTTCAGGATAGTTATGTAGACTCGCTGATACATGTGGAAACCTATTGTTTGCATATATCACCTGTTCATTTCGTAGAACAAGATCAGATGATTAGCCACGTGCCGTGTGCTGTGCTGTCAGTTAAATAGTTTCTGCAGTGCTGAGATTGAATTAGATGGCCTGGACATATGCATTGGAGACCTCTATATACTAGTCCATATATAAAAAAGAGATTCATGAACTCAAATCAAGAGGGAAATGTGAAACCAAAAAGGCTTGGAAAGAAACAATTGGAAAAATAGGTATGTTATACTTGAGGGTTAAATGCAAACATATATACACGATGACGAGATACTGATTCCTATACCCGACCCACATGGTAAGACAAAGGCTTAGTTGTTGTATGTGGGAATATTTTCTCGTAAATTTGATTTGCTCTAACTCAATTAATCATTATGCAATCGAAAAATTTGATGATGCTGTGCTGTAGTGTGTGCAATATTCTCTTATCAAGCAATAAGACTAAACAAAAGCATTCCTATTGGTTTGAAGGATCGTAAAGTCCTTTAATCTCTATTTTCTTTGCTATCAAAGGAGAGTTCATTCTGCTATTTTACGTGCACTAATTGTTCGACTTAGAAAATAATCTTTATGTTTCAATTTTTTCCGACTTAGGAAGTATCAAAGCTTGCAAAAGTGCAAGCATTGAAGTGTGATGAGTTGAAATTCGAACACTACAAATTATCAGCGGGGGATCGTCTTCCAGCTGGTGCTCAACAACAGATGCAAAATTACCTGGAGAAGATCAAACTCCTGGAACATTGATATTTTCTTTTATGTATTAGTATTAACACTTAATTCATGTGGAATTATGTGTGTATCTAAAATCAGATCTTCAGATGGATAGCTAGTTAATGGGAAAATCTCCAGTTTTGCATTGCTTTGCTTGCTTTGTGTATATCATAATGTTAGCCTTTTAGTTTGGTTAACAATTTTTGTATCATTTATATCATGGGGTTTGTTTTGTTATGGTTGAATGCATCACATCATTAATGCACAATAGAAAATATAAAGAATTATCATTGATATAGTCAAAATAGATGAATGTAGAATTTCGAGTGGAAATTGCCAAGAAATGTCATGTTCAATACTACATATATTAATGAGTTGTGTCCCTCATATTTATTGTTAACTAAACAATTTTTCTACAAAATTTATTAATCTAAACCTTGAAACTAAGATGAGATTCTTGGATTTGTTTTGACTGCGGTTTATACGAATATGAATGTTGATTTTGAAATTACATCATTATGGGTCTCGTGAATTATCTAACTAGCAATATAATATTTAAAATTGGTTACTTTTCTAATAGTTGATGGAATAAATTTTATTGAAGGTTATTGAGGTTCAATAAGACTAATTTAACTAAGCTAATGAACTATGTATGAAATGATATATAAAATTCGTGTTAAGATTTGTCTCAACTTGATTCAATTTAAATTTACGATAAATAAAATATAAAAAAATATTTGCAAAAAAAGCAAAAAGAATTAGGAAAAAGAAAAAGAAAATCTAGAGAGAGAGAGAGAGAGAGAGAGAGAGAGAGAGAGGCGGTGTTGAGGTTTGTTTTGCCCTAAATCCTAATCCTTGACATCTAGGGTTTCCTCCTGCCTCTATATATATACATCCTTCTCCATTCAACCACGACCACTCACTCTATACGCCAACTCCATACCTAATTTTATCTTTTCTGATTTCGGATTTTCCATCTTCCCTCAGCCTAAGTAAGGTATCTCTCGATTCCTCATCCTGAGGTTTAATTTTGATTGGTTTGTCGGATTTGATTGGTTTTATGGAGTGGATCCTTGAGTTTTCCGATGCAATCTGTGGTTTTAATGTCGAATATGTCTTTTCTCTGGATGGGTTTTAGATCTGGATTTGGATTGGTATTGGTATTGGCATCTTTTTTCGACTTTCAATTGGTGGATTGAAATCGAAGTTTGGATGTCGGAGTGGGTGGTTTGACTTTTTATGCGATTGGGAGTAGAGGCTTTGTCGAGATTTTTTTTCGGTTTTCGATCATCTGGATTTTCTTTTTTGAGATCTGAACATCGGGACTGTGTTTAGGTCTTCGTTGGAAGGCGCTTGTGGCTTTGACATAGAAATTTGATGTTAGCATTGCTAGTTGTTTTTTGCTTTAGATGAATTGTTTGATCTGTGATTGCGTGAGATTATCTCTTGAGCTGGATGCTCTATTTTCTCATTCATTGAGAGATATACTTGGTTTCTTCTGTAATTGGATTTGCTACCGAGTTTTGTATTTGGATTAAAATTTGGAATTTGTAGTTGAGCTATTTTTTGCTGTTCTCTTACGAGGGAACTGTAATCCACCTCGCCTTTATTCTGTAGTATTCTGGTTGCTATATAAATGGATATACTTGAATTCTGATATCTGATTTTAGCGGTTTTCACTCTGTTATTAATGTTACTGAGTTATATATGTTTTAAGTTGATGCATTGTCTCTTTACACCTGGGCTTTTTCATCCTTTACATATAATTATTGATTGGAAATTGCAACTTAGTCTCTGTTGCCTTTGCTATTGTGTTAAATTGTTATTGTTCCACTATGATGCAAGTGATGTTGACATTTTTTCGGTTTGATTAAATGTCTACTTTTCTCATTGTAATTGCTGTTTCTATATGGAAACTAATTCTGTTTTGATGTTACTGCACTTATTTTCCTATTGGTGTGGGATTCTAATAATGTAGTTTGTGGTTATTCCAGGGTTTTGACTGGTGGGCGTGCAGTAATTGCAGTCAGCAAAAGTGGAGTGTCTCAAGTCAGAAACTTCTTTTATGTCTGAGCAGGCCTCTCTCTTTTTATTATCAATTGGGTTGCTTGGAGAGTACTGTCCTTCACCAAGAAAAAAGGATAGAAATTCTGCTCTTGAAGTTGCCTGCATGCATCAAAGGTGCCAAGAACACAACGCACATTGTCAGTACTGCCAGTTTATGCGGCCTGCTCCTTATCACTGGAATTCGTACAATCTTGGAGTAATTGCTGTTGAAGCAGACACCCCACTTCTCTACTGATATAAAATAGGCATACTGTTAACCCTTAACCACAAGGAGCAAATATGGCTTTGCAAAACATTGGTGCAGGGAACAAGGATGATGCCTTCTACAGGTATAAGATGCCTAGAATGATAACAAAAATTGAGGGTCGTGGCAATGGCATCAAGACCAATATCGTAAATATGGTAGACATTGCTAAGGCTTTGGGCAGGCCTGCTTCTTACACAACAAAGTATTTCGGCTGTGAGCTGGGTGCTCAATCCAAGTTCGATGACAAGACTGGAACCTCCCATGTCAATGGAGCTCATGATACTGCAAAACTTGCTGGGCTTCTGGAGAACTTCATAAAAAAATTTGTCCAGTGTTATGGTTGTGGGAACCCTGAAACTGAAGTTATCATCACAAAGTCGCAGATGATCAATCTCAAGTGTGCTGCTTGTGGTTTCATCTCGGAGGTCGACATGAGGGACAAACTGACAACATTCATCTTGAAGAATCCTCCCGAGTCCAAGAAAGGATCGAAAGACAAGAAAGCAATGAGAAGGGCTGAGAAAGAGCGTCTAAAGGAAGGGGAGGTTGCTGACGAGGAGATGAAGAAACTGAAGAAGGATGCTACAAAGAAAAAGGGTTCTTCTGGTACTGTATCGAAAGTGTCTAGCAAAAAGAAATCCCACAACTCTGATGAGGATCACTCTCCAGCTGGCAGCCAGGCAGATGAGAATGAAGCAGCTGCTGCTGTTGATGATAGTGATGATGACGTCCAGTGGCAGACTGATACTTCTGCAGTGGCTGCTCGGCAAACAATTCAAGAACAGCTGAATGCTGTTACTGCAAGTATGGTCATGCTTTCAACTGATGAAGACAAGAAGAAGTCAGGCAAGAGTTCTCCTGGACGGGAGGGAAAACCTAAGGTTAATGGAGAGGTGAATGGGGCCAAGCCTGATGATCAAGGCGACCTTGTTAGCTCAATTAAGGAGTTCGTAAAGAAGGGTTCTTCTGCTGACCAACTCAAATCCTTCTTGGAGACTCTGTCTGGGACCCGCCAAGAGATTATTGATGCCATGTTCGAAGCCCTGTTTGAGGGGGTTGGGAAAGGGTTCTCCAAGGATGTTGTGAAGAAGAAAAACTACATTGCAGCTACAGTTCAAGAAGAGGGTTCTCAGCCAGTTCTGCTTCATGCCATCGAGGCATTCTGTGGGAAAGCAAGCCCTGAGGCTGTAAAGGAGGTGGCTTTGGTTCTTAAGCAATTGTATGACAACGATGTGCTGGAAGAAGAGTTCATAGTCGAGTGGTACGAGAAGGGCTCCAGTGGTGGCAATAAAAGCTCCCCAATTTGGAAGAATGTGAAGCCTTTCGTGGAGTGGCTGCAGAGTGCTGAATCCGAATCTGAAGAGGAGTAAGAACCATCGAGTTATAAACTGCTTTGCGTTTTCTGTTTACTATATTCGTACTAGTTCAATAACTGCTTTTGAGCAAACCTTTGTGATAATAACGCCTTTGATATGGCTCGTGTGGTTTTCATCGTTTCATATTTTCCATTGCTGAGTGTTTCAGCTTCTGAACTCTTCTGATGTGACTTTCTAGTGTGTTTTATTATCAAAAGGATTGTTGCTTATTCTGTTTCTCTCTTTTGCTTTGATCATTGGTTTCATTGAAAGGTTTATGTGTTTTATTGGAATGAATATATATGAATCCTTTTGTAATTTCGTCAGAATCACAAAGTAATATTGATTAGGAAGTTTGGGATTATTGTTTAAACTTGTGAGATTGATAATTAAGTGCTTTATTTTCTGAAAATCGTAGGTTGTCGTTTCTTAATGGTATTATCCGACATGGGGCTAGCATATGGATTATTATTATGTGAAGTAAATTTGTGAATTATATTAAGTATAAGTGATGTGAAACCAAATATTCCTTATCATTTGTCTCTAAATTGATTTATTTACTTCACCTTTTTATCTATATACACAATTTTCATAAAGTAATTCTATTTATCAATAATTTGATGTATTTTTATTCTACTTTATTTACTCAAAATCACAGTTGGTAATATGTGTATATATATATATACACACGTGTATATCATTTGCTAAGAATTGTTGTTCACTTACAAATTAAATGTGTTTCACAAATCCAAGAATCTTGTATGTATTAATCATCCCATTAAATCGCCACAACAATCCTAATTTAAGAAGAAATAGAAAGGCTCTTTTCTTTTGGAATCAAAAAAAGGAAAACCTAGTTTTGCTTTTATCTAAATAGAACAAAAAATCCAACCACCCAACATGTTTTAAAATGGAGGGAAAAGAACACATTTTCTTAAGTACAAAACACCGGAATCCCTATAATTTTTGTTTGAAGTTTGCATAGCTTTCTTCTTTTTATTACAAGCACAATCCAAAGATTCACAAACGCCGCGTATAATTAAACACATCCGATCTATTCATCTAATATAATCATATAATCCCCCAATCCGTTCCCGACATTAAACAATCATGTTTCAAAACTAACTAGCGATAGTTACAATAAACTCCAAATACCATACCTAATGAATATACGGAAAGATACAAATCTGCGCTTCAACAAATTACTTATAAATTCTCAAAAATAAAAAGGTATATATGCATGAATGAAATGTTCCTCTTTTTCCCAAATAGGAAAAATAATAATAAATTTTGCCAAATGTGGAAATAGACATGAAACATTGTATGGGAAGCACAAATCATGTGTGAGATTGATAAAAAATGTGAATAGGGAAAAAAAACAAAAAAAAAGACACATGAAATATATGGAGAGAAACGTTGAAAAGCAAAGGCAGTAAAAACTGGGAGATTTCAGTCAAAGATAGCACGGAATTTTCGTGCACTCTTTTATTGAGATTCTATCCCCTGTTTCACTCTACCAAACACATTTCCACCTGGTCTCCTGCTCTTTTTTCTTTTTCCCATTTTACCCCTCTTTTTTTTTTTATTACACATAATAATATGTATTTGGACTTTATTTTACTAGATATGCTTTATATGTAATACACAAATTATATTGAAAAAATTGTACTATAATTGGAAAATTGTAACTATAATAAGAAAAAAAAAGGGACTGCAAGATGCATTTTTCCATGGTAATAAAGTTATTGAAATATTTATTTCTTTTTTGGATGTAAAATATTAAGAAAAGTGGAGTTTATGGTATTTTGTTTGCCCTCGGGTGACGGGGCTCCACTTGGGCGATTTTGATTGGGTGTTGTGTGATGGTTCTGTACACCGGAGGGTATGGGATAACGCTACTGACGTGGCAAGGTAAAAGAAGCGTGACGCCAGACATTTTCTGTTGCAAGGGGAGGGCATTTCGGTCATTTTGAGTGGGATGTTTGGTTCTTGTTTCCGTTTCGCCTGTAGGATTTTGCGAGAGACACACTACAAGGCAGTGAACCACACGCTCCTTATTTTATTCTATTTTTTGTTTAAAAGAAATTACTGCATAAATAATTATTACATTTAATAATAATTACTACATACAATATTGGTATCTCAATGTAATAATTCAATAATTTACTATATTAACCAATTGAGGAGTAAAACTTTTTAATTATAATTATTGATTATTTTAATTGTTTTGTACCAAATAGTTTATTTGAAATATTAAACTTTAAAAACAAAATGCAAAAATAGAAAATAAGCAAATGATGTTTGGTATGCTCTGATTTGACCGTCTTGGATATCTGTAATCGTTGTAAAGCAAAAATAGAAAATAAGCAAATGGCGTTCGGTACTCTCAAATTTGACTTTATCTGATATTTGTAATCGTTGTAAAGCAAAAATAGAAAATAAGAAAATGATGTTTGGTACGCTCTAATTGACTGTATTGGATATCCGTAATCGTTGTAAAGCAAAAATAGAAAATAAGCAAATGGTGTTTGGTAGGCTCTAATTGACCGTTTTGGATATTTGTAATCATTGTAAAGCAAAAATAGAAAATATGCAAAAGGCATTTCGTACACTCTAGCTTGTCCGTATTGCATATTTTTGATCGTTTTCAAATATATTAATTTATAGTTTGACTATGCATTACTGCAAAATTTTGTAGTCTCAGTACTCAAGTGTACAATATTAGTTGATTACATATTATATCTTGTCTAAGTCAAATTTTAATTGTTCCAAAATTCACTAGATTTGTTATATAATAATAGATTTAACACTCATTTTATGTTTTTTTAATAATAAATGTCAATTAAAAAAAGAAGACAAAAGTCAGAAATTAATCAAAGCATTTAGTACGATATAATTTTTCAAATCTTGATTTTTATAAATATTATAAAATTTATATATCTGAAATCCAAATTCGTATTACAACTCATATGCCTTTTGCGATCGCGTCAAAATATACAAAATCCATAATGCGATTACAAAAAGTAATTCTTAACGTCAAAGTTTTATAGTAGGTGCTAAAATTTATAAAATTTGTAATTCATTAGCATAATATATGACGTTTACTTTTGAATAATTTTCGAAAACACTCATAATTGTAATTTTATTATACCTTGCAACACGCTCTTATTAAATTTCCGTATTTGCTCTAAAATGTCAAAAAGTAACATTACGATAATACAAAGTCAACTTTGCACGACGTGTAGACTACTTTTTAGTAAGTGAAATGAATATAGAAATTTCAACGGGCCGAGAACAAAAGAGTATCTCTCGCAGGGTCAACGAGTGTCCGTCCACGCGCTGGAAGAAAATAAAAATTAATTCTTCAATTACAAATAAATTAAAAATCAATTCAACATATGAATAATTCCCTATTTTATTTCTATAAAATTTATTCTTCTCATTCCAATTTTAGAAGAACAATTTATGTACTTTTTTTTTATGCACCAAAGAATTAATATATTGATTAAATTCCCATTCCTTTAAAAAAGAAATCAATTTAAAATGATAATAATAATATTAAGATAGGCGTTGGTTTATATGTAATAAGAAGGCGCGTGGGTGAGATCAATATTTGCATGATTGCTAAAAGACAGTATGACGTCAGCATAAAAATGGCAGAAATAGTAACCTAAAAAAATGGCAAATTCGTAGCACTATAAATACCCCCATTCTCCAGCCTCACTCTTCACTCCTCACTACTCTTCCTTTCTCTCTCATAAGTCTACTCTCTCTCTCTCTCTCTCTCTCTCTCTCTCTCATAAGTCACTCAGACTACTCTCTTTCTCTCTCTCTCTCTCTCTCTCCATATATATATACACAGATTCAATATGCAGAGACAGGCGGTATCCCTATCAGCAGCAGCAATGGCCAATCCTTCAACCGCCGCCTCCGATGTGGAGGAGTCTGTGTGGCGAGCTATCGCCGGCTCCTCCGTGATAGCCGCCTCGCGGAATTCCTATATCTACTATTTTCCGCAGGGGCATCTAGAACATTCCTCGCCGTCGGCGTCGTACTCCGGCGATGCCAACGATTACAATTTTACCCTCCTCCGTCCCTGGATTCCATGCCAGGTGCTCTCTGTTCGTTTCCTGGCGGATGCCGTCACCGATCAGGCATACGTCAGGTACCTACTGCAGCCTCTGCAGCCGCTCGGTCCACGGCCGAGGAACGGCGATGTCGACTATGTTCGCAACGACGACATCGCTTCGTTCACGAAGGTTCTGACCCGCTCCGATGCCAACAATGGCGGAGGGTTTTCAGTCCCCCGGTTCTGCGCGGACATGATTCTGCCGCATTTGGACTTCACGGCTGACCCGCCGGTCCAGAATGTGGTGATGAGGGACGTTCATAATCATGCATGGGTGTTCCGGCACATCTACCGAGGCACTCCCCGCCGCCATTTGTTGACGACGGGGTGGAGCAAGTTCGTGAACGCCAAGCGCCTCGTCGCCGGCGACGCCGTGGTTTTCATTCGGCGGAGATCGACCGGCGAGCTCTTTGTAGGAGTGAGGCGCGCGCAGAGATTCGCCGGCGGGGGGGATGGAGGCCGGATCCGCGCGGAGGCGCTGGCGGCGATCGGGACGGCGTCGAGAGGAATGCCGTTCGAGGTGGTGTACCATCCTCGATCCAGAGTGCCGGAATTTGTCGTGTACGCCGAGAAGGTGAAGGAGGCGCTACGGCAGAGATGGATGGAGGGAGTGAGGGTTCAGATGTGGGTGGAGAGAAACGATTCGTGCCGGCTGAGATTGATCCAGGGCTCCATTTCCTCCATCCACATGCCCGATTCCGGCATGTGGATCGCTTCTCCATGGCGCATGCTGCAGGTACACACACAAACACACACTAGAACATCAAATTCAGATTCAAATTCATATTCATCCATTGATTCAATTCATGAAAATGCAGGTGAACTGGGATGATGTTGACGCCACCCCAGAGTCGAGCAGGGTGAGCCCATGGCAGGTCGAGATGGTGCAGCGCATACACCACATCGTCCTCGACCATCCTCCACCCAAGAGGCGAAGACTGGGCGAGTCAGGCTCACAGCCCGACCGAGCACGGAACGACGGCGCGGGCCCCAGCAGCTCGACCATGAACACGCCGGAGCTCAACCACCCCCCAGCTGGGTTTCAGGGCAACAGGCTGGACCAAGCCTCCACGTCCAGGCAGCCCCCACCGAACCAGGGGGTCGCTCCTGCCACGGCGGCTCAGAGCGTCGGGAGCTCATGCTCTGACACCGTCACACCTCCTAGAGGTCAACTGGGCCAGGTTTCATGGGTGTTCCAACTGTTTGGAACCAGGATTGAGATGGCCCGGCCCAGGGACGGTGGTGGCGGCAAGAAAGGCAGCTAGCTGGGGCCCACCTGCTTGAAGATGGGCTCGTGTTCTCTTCTTCTTCACCTCTCTTGTTTTACTCAGATTTGTGTTCACATTTTTTTTGTCAATTGTACCAAATTCTTGATAAATAAATAAATGATGAACAAAGCTTTTCATTTTTTCTTAAAATTTTGTGTATCAATGGTGTAATTATCGAGTTGTGTCGAATTGAATTAAACACTGTAATTTACTTTAAAAAGCTCGACAATGATTAATAATAATAATCAAGCCTCAACTCACTCACTTATATATTGTAATTATAATCTTGAAATAATATTTATAATCTTGAAATATTGAAGCATACAATTTTAAAAGTACAACCACGATTTTACATGACAGAAGTACATATATGAATCATAAAAAACATAACTTTTACTACAATAAAATCTCACATGACATTATTTAATCGAAACTTATAATAAATGTTAAATTTCCAAATTTAATAAGGTCTCCTATTTAATAATCCAATTTAATCTATGTACTTGTGAAACCACCCAAATGGATTTAATAATGATATTGATGCATCCAAATTTATGTGATAATATGCTTCTTAAATAGATGCACTTGTCCAAATGGATTGGTAGAAAAATTCCCACAATAATGAAATAAGCCTTAATCTAACATAAAATGGACCACTTGTTTCCCAAGCCCAAATTATATGACCCCCACTTACAAGCTCTCTTCACACACACTATATATTTAAGGAACAATCAAAACTCTTCTTCAAATTGTTTGAGGTACATTAAAATTCCAACAATCTATGACAACAATGTTTCCTTAAAATGACATCATTTGTGAATGATCAAGATTTTAAGCCTGTCCTAGAGTTTTGAGTGATTCTTGTTCGGTTCGAGATGGAATCGAATGAGAAATCATGAAATTGGTTTGTCATCGTAATTTGAGTTCGAAAAATGATCCTTTCGGCTTTATGTCTGGAGGTGGATTGCATTTTCGAGTTTTCTGACGACTGTTTTCGACCAGAAACATGTCAAAAATCGTCGATGGCATTTATTCTTTCTTTCATATAAGTAACATACGTGGTTTCTCTAGCGATTATATTGTGACAACTATACAGAGAGACGAGCATTGACAACTCATGAGCATGGGGTCGTTCCTCAGAGTGGCTGTGGACGCGTCTGGACGATGAAGATGTCTTTTCCGACCAAGCAACCTTCTACGTCCTGTGGACACCCGAACTTCTGCTCGAGGAAGAAGCCGACGGAGCCGAGTCTCCGGCCGAGCTCCTCTCGATAAACCGCATCGACTGTCAATGGCTTCTTGCTATAATCAACTGTCAATTTCACAACTTCCCCGTTGGCAGGGCCGTCGCCGCGCACTACCAGCTCGTCGCTGAAATTGGCGAAGGCTAAGGTTTGGACGGCCCCGTCAAACTTACCGCTCGAGAGCCTCCAGGGTGTGCCCCTTGTACCTGAAGCAAGAGTTTCTCCGAGCCCTGGTGCGATCTCGGACTCGACTAAGGTGTTGTTCTTGTCTGTCGGGCTGAGAGTGTGGAGTACGAACGAGAGGTCCGGAGAAAGCATCTCCTGGACCAGCACGGCCATCACTGCCTCGTCTTGGGGCACACCTGCACCTCTCCGGCTTAGAACAGCTCTCCGAGTGTATAGAGAAGCCCAGACACGGCCTATAGCATGTCCGAAGATGATAGGGTTAGAAAGGCTGACATTGGGGATCGATTCGTATAGACCAGCAGCTGACATTCCAGCTAAGTCCTCGACATTGGCACTGGAGCGGACTATTAAACGTGCGGTTTCCGGGAAAAAGTTTGATAAGCTTTTGATGGTTTCTTTTGGAGGGCTCAAGGAAGAAACGAGTTCTTGTAGTTGGTTGCAGAGTTGATCGAGTTCTCCATCGACAGCTGTTTCTATTCTTTGAAGAAGTGACTTGTAGGTCTCGATTGACTTGTTTCGTTCCAAAGCTATCTCCATAGAACCGAAAGGTATCACTGCGCCCTTTGGGACGTTGAATGACGCAGGAACTCCTTCTTCATTGTACACTGTCAATCAAGAATTAGAGCACATTGGATCTATACCATGAATACAGAAATATGGATTTATCGATTTATGTATTTATGTTTTTACCTTTACTAGAAGCAGCAGCCACAGAAGCAAGTTGACCACATGCTGTAGCTTTAGCACCAGAGTCCAGTATATCGGCATCCTCGACAGGTATAACACCTTCAACGGATGCAGCCTGAATGGGATCCATACAAGTCTATGAACATTGGGACGAACAAGAAGTTTATATCGTGGTATAGCACTTTATACCTTTTTGATGGAACTGCTGTCTTGTTCCGAGCTTTTGACCTTGGATGTAACAGTAGTTAATGGATTTTCTGGTGTAATACTGCCATTGCTGCTCTGTGCTGAGGCTGGAGTCAAGCTTACTCCGGCAGATGACGCTTCCAACCTGAAACGAGATGGTTAAGAAAAGGCATTACAGAGAGACGAAACCAAGAAGAAAGTAAAGAAATTTACCTGACGAGTTTTCCAGACAGCTTTTGGATATCAGAGACCTTTTCTTCATCTTCACAAGTCACAAACACGACCTTTTCCTGCATTCAACAGATACATTGAGTGACGGATCAGTAATCAACAAGAAAGTGTCGTTGATAATGTTGGAAAGAAAGAGAGAGAGGCGTAAGACTTGCTTGGCGGGCCCTAACACCTAGATGGGACAAATGGGGCAGCTCCTGCAAGAGTATAACTCCAGCAATGTTAACCCCGGCTGCTGTTACCTGCCACAAAGTAAACGAACAGGGAAAATTTAATCTTGAGTCGGGTTCATGCATTTGATTTTCAGTATATATCTAGACGAGGCAGAACCTCTTCATCTCCATCAGCTTTGCTCACAACTAGAACAATTGGTCCTTTTATGGATGGTGGTATCGACCCAGGTACAATGCTGTCTACCTGAAGACGAGTAGAGGAATGACGTTTTCAGTTGTGAGACGAGTCAAATGAATCTTGAAACTAGTTTTATCTTCATATAGAAACTGTCATTAATATAGCAAGCTGTGATAATGGACATAAATTGCAATTTCAGGTCAAAGAAGGGTATCCATGTATACAAACATAGATACTTTGGCTATGATAGATACCTGGACGAGGGTTCCAACGGCATCTCCTGGGACGAGAATATCCCAACCCTGAGAGCCAAGGACATTCCTAACACCCTTCAAAAGAAGGGTGCACAGTTTCGAAACCTGAAAAATTATACTGTAGTTTCCAGTCGAAAATTAGATGGCAATAATAATTACAATTATTTGACATTTTTGTCAAAATGAAGACAAATTAAATCATAAAATGGAGTGTCATACCCGGCACGAATCTCAGCTTCAGCATATGTTCTCACAGTGTTATCAGGAATTCTGAAAGCTTTTCCTAATATCTGCAGGGCCGAAAAAACAGTCGATCTCCAAATATGTGATCATCAAATCAGAATATTAATTCCAAAACAGATATAAAACGTTGTGATGTATGTTCTCTTTACCTGAACTCTTTGAGGGAATATGTTAAGAAGTGACTCAGAATATTCTTCCGTCAATCTCTTAGCTCTATCAAGTGTAGCTTTAACCCTTAAACCCCATATTCTCGTACCGTTTTCACTGCCTGAAATTATTACCAAATCATCGTACAAGAAATTAGTATAGTTAACCATATCAGTGGTGTGACCCCATTGAGGAGAAAGCTACCTTCAGTTTCTAGAAGACCTCTCTTTTCCCATGCTATAAGTTCGTTTCTGATGACTCTGCACTCTTCAGGCTTCCATCCAGATAAGCCTAACTGATGGATGCTAACGACTAAAGCTCTGAGCGGTTCACTCCACGAACTAACATTTTTTTGCTCCACATTCTTGGCAAGCCAGTGGGCTCCACCAACAGCTTCAAGAGTATTCAGAAACCTATAAAAGCAGCGTCAATTATTTATTCAAGTTGTGAAATGACCAAGTATACCATCCAGACAGTACCTGCTTAAAAGAACAAATGAATAATCCTCGAGTCCAATCTCACAAAGCCGCCACTGCCATTGATATAGATTCTTTCATTAACATCCTGATACTCGATCTTGTCAAGAAAAACGATGAAGGGATAGATAGATGGTTTACCTTTTGGCGCATTGCGATTGCTGTATCAGGAGCGTCATTTCGAAGACCACTCTCAAGACCCTTGGCAATTTCTTGGCGAAGATTGTCCAGATCTTGTATTGTTTTCATCAATACTTTCATCCATTCAATTTCGGAAATATCTCTATTGTTATCCATATTATCCAGTGCCTAAGGATACACACTAATGGTAAATTTTCTATCATGTGGAATGATGATGCAAAATCATCGATATGTGCTGTGAGAGCCATGTTTGGTCTCGAGAACAATATATTTCAAATAACAGCATCTATTCAAAACTGAAAATTAAGAACTACATAGAAACGATACCTGTTTTGTCTGTAAAAACTGAGGTAGAGTTGAGCTCGAACCCAGTGAATCTCTGATTGCTTCCAGATGTTCTTCCAGACTTCAATTGTGTATATCAAAAGAAAATTATCAGGAAATCTGATTGATATTAAGTGTTACCATACCAATTTGATAAAGTTCCCAAGAGTGAAATTCAAGAATTAGTTCTGATCCTAAACAATCAACAAATTTTGAAGGAGAAAGCATAAATTCCAAATAAATTACCTGCCAGCATTGAAGAAATCTTTGAGCTCTCGAGTAAATATCTTGAACTGCTCGATAAAAGCTTCATTATACTCTCCAGGATTCTTTGTAATTTTTGCAAGCATTGCTTCTGTGGCCACTAAATCTTCGGGGCCAGCATTTCTATGAAGCTTGTTTTGAATCGTATGCTTAATTACTTGCTGAAAATGTTAACCAATACATAAATGACTGAAAACAGTTTCACTAAATGATAAACAACTAAGAAAATATTGCTTAATTGACAACCTTTAGGTCATGAGGGATATCATTCCTATGAGCGATATCTCGAATTCTAGTTAATGGAACAGATACAGTGAACTCTGCCTTGAAGGATGGTAAGCAAGGGTGAATCTTGCGGATAACAAGTATTTCCTGCATTTTAAGATGCAATTGGCAGTCAAAACCAACGAAAAAGTGTACGAAATGAGTGATTTTTCTTTACGTTTTGTTATTACAATCTTTTGTAATGTCATGTCCTCATCATTCCAATTTGCTCAAACAAATATCAAAATCAAAGACAATAAAGTTCAAGATTATGAAAAATTAGCAGAAGGTCACCTGAAGCGAAGTATCTTTCCTGCTGGAAATTCTTTCCAAGTCTCGAAATATAAGCCTGGAAATCTCGGCATGCCTGTTTGGCCGATGATGGCCACCATCTTCAAAGCATGGAACCTGACCTGTGTTGATCCACTACATAAAAACAATATCATCTGATTAGGACATGAACTAGTCAAACCAACTTGTCCAGTTAAGCAAATCAAAACCTAAAACATCGCAAAACCTTAAGATATATTGCTGAGTATGTAAGAGCTTCCAAGCGCTTTTCACTGTCAATGTTTTCAGCCACTAGCTCTCGAACAACTTCGAGCTTTGCAACAAAGAGATGCAGAAACAACAGAGTTTAGTTTTCATAATATGGGTCTTCTGAAAGCTGTAAATAAACAAGAAAGACCCAAAAACCATTTATACCTTGCGCCACCAGTTCCGAGCACTGCGATCACCTTCTACTAACTTCAAGGAAATCCCTTCAAGACCCGAAGTGTCCCAGTTTGCCCTCTTTTCTGCATCCAAATGATCCTTTGAACCAACAAACGAAGCGCCCTTCCCCTGCCATTGCTCCACAAAGGAACTCGTGGTAGCAGCCTCGTCTAATGTAGGATTCACAACATTCCCATTTTCACTTACTTCAACCCCACTTCTTCCCCATCTTTCTCCTCCAAAGGCAACAAGTCTACATGCTCATTAGTTTTATCCCACTTACAAACAACATTGAAGCTTCCACTTTCTGGAAACTTCAAAACTCGGTTATCACCACTTTCCCATTTGATCTTATTGTGTCCTACTATTATAAACTTATACTCACATGGCTCTCCAGTGCTCTTCACTTCCAAATCACAAACCCATCCATTCTCCGTCCAATTCATCGTCACTTTCTCCTTCCAAGATCCTAACTCTTTCGCGGACCCCAAAATCGCAACATGTTCCCCAAACTTAACTTGGTGATCTAGCCTAATCTTCAGCTTCACGTTGTCACCACCTGACCTATTAGACTTCCTTTTATTCCTCTTTTCCTCCTTCATTCCTTCTTCCCTAATAAACCCCACAAGATTACAACAACAAGAACATCAGTCATTCCCTCCCACCACATTTGATCATTCATAGAACTGACCAATTCAAATTTCAACAGCATGACAATCCACAATAAAGGATACCACACATGCATAACTTTGACATCTATATAAAAGAGAGGCTTTTTTTCTTATAAAACAAAATCCCATAAAATTTGCTGAAATCCCAAACTAATTCCAAAACAATTCAATAACACAAGAAAGTAGAAAACTTTACCTGGTTTCAACCGAAGAAACAGCAGAAATAGTCATTTTAACAGAACCCTTTCTGAGAGGTCTAAGAGAAACAAAACCAAGATTTTTTCCATGAACGGGAACCGAAGCTTTCTGGCAATTTTTTTTAAATGGGGCATCTTTTGTAGGACAGAGAAAATTACTTGTTGCAGCAATATTCTTGCAAGCAGAAGGAGATCTGCAGTGCAACACACAAGGATAGTCCATCGCGATGAATGAACTACAGAACTTGCAAAACTCTCCAATTTCTCAGCTCAAGAAAGCAAAGAGGCTCAGCATACATATGCTAAAAAGTGAAGAAGATTGAAATAGAAAGGTTGACGAAAATTGGCGATGAAGATATTTGTGGGGACGAGCACGTGGAAAGAGATTTTTTTTGCTATTCTTTATCAGTGAATTTACTGCTATATTAGTGAATCATATGCATTTGCAGATTCCTATGACGGATCTCGAAATTGAAACTTGGGAATCGCGAAAAAGCATTTGGGCTTTGATTAAAGTTGAAGAAATTGATGATTCTTGAGAGTGAGCTCAAGATTTAGCATATTGTATGCGCACAAGTAAGGTTTTGTGCTTCTTCTTCCTTATCACGTGGATAACTGTCGTTAACAGTCACTTAGATTTTTTTCCCTTTTCATTTGAAGAGTAGTTGAGTTTTTTTTCTTGCATTCCTCTATTTTATTTTCAAATATTTTGAGGAAAAAAGAAGGAAATATAATAATTATTAGTATGTTAATGAGAGGGGCAAAAGTGTTATATGGATATAGTGAGGGGTATAATTGTTAATATCTTATAGCAGTCAAATAAACTCTCTCTCTCTCTCTCTCTCCTCTCACACTCTAGTTTCTTCTACAGCAAAACAGAGATACAAAAGGTTCCATTTTTCACCTAAAGCTTGGGGCACTTTCTTTGTTCTTGCTGCCTAACTGGTAATTCTGCGTTCTTCATTGCAGTAGTAAGAACAGGAATGGCAGCTTCGGCTTCTCTCTCCAGTGCTTTCTATATCTATAATCCCCAAAGCTTCTCTCTTTCCTCGTCAAGACCCACCAATCTTTTATCTCTTCAACACACGAGTAGTCAACAATCCGTTATTCCCAGAAAACCCATTTCAAGAACAGCTTTTTCTTCAATTTATAGGAAATTTGGGAATTCAGGAATTGCAATCGAAGGGTTTAGGAGTGAAAGGCGTCTCTTTTTCAGGCCTTCTGTTTCGGCCCAGCAGGAAAATCAACCTCACCAAGTCTCTCTCTCTCTCTCTCTCACACACACACACACACACATCTTCACACACATGCAATTATACAAAGATGAAGTCTTTATGTGCTGCTAGTTAGGAAATGAGCCAAAGCTATTTGACACTTTTACGTACATTTGATTGCGTTTGTTATTTTAATCGTTCATTTAGTTAGTTATCAATCAAGAGTTCTTGAGAAAAGTTTGAGTTTTTTAATATAGTGATAAATTAACTGCAAAGTTGTGGTCAATTTTTAGCTGCGAACTACCAAAATATTCAGCTTACCTTTTTAGATTGATTTATGGGTTGAAATAGAGCTATGGAAATCCAGGTTCAAGTTTGAATGATAGATATATTGGAGTTGCATTTGTATTATTGCAATTGTAGTCGAAACGATGATATTAGCATAGTGAACTTTACCCTCTGAGACATACTCAATAGGTCAGTGAAGAGATAATTAGAGATAATTGTTTGTGAAATCATGGTTTCCTAACTTCATAGGTAGACTTTGAGGTCATTTTTTTGTCTATGTAGTGTCTTAATGTTATTTCTATCTAGCATAATTCTCAAAGAAAACGTGTTTTTTGATAGCTCAGCTTATGGTACCATACTTTAGTATAACAATGTGACTGGTTGTGAATGTGTGGTTGATGAATATCAGAATATGGCAATTGCTAGTTATCACCCCAAGAAAATGAACTAGTAATTTGATATAGTTATGCAAAAGTGTCATGTCTTTGGATTTCTGCATCATACCTTCCATGATTTGAATCAACTATGTTTTTAAAAAGTCTGATATTTATGATGATATTGGAAATCAGTCTTGTAGACGAACAATGAAGATGAATTGGATTCAGAAGGTGCAACAAATGGAAGTTCTTTGTCTCTGAAGTCCCTCATGAAGGCTTACAAGGAAGCCATTGTATATGGAGATTCAAGAGCTGTATATGAAATTGAAAGTGCTATGTTTACGATAGAAAAAGAAAAGAGTAAGCTGGTTGAGAAAGTTTCTGCTTTGTCTGAAGAGATATCTTCAGGGAAGGAAAAATATGTTCGGTTGCAAGCGGATTTTGAAAATTACAGAAAAAGGTCTGAGAAGGAAAAGCTAAGTGTAAGAAGTGATGCCCAAGGAGAAGTGATTGAAAGCCTCTTGCCAATGGTGGATAGTTTTGAGAGAGCCAAACAACAGATAAAGGTAGAGACTGAGAAGGAAAAGCAGATCGACACAAGTTACCAAGGGATATATAAGCAATTTGTTGAGATTATGAGAAGCTTGCGGGTGGCTGCAGTCCCCACTGTCGGAAAACCTTTTGATCCTTCGGTAAGACCAAGCCCTCTCTTTCTCTCTCTCTCTCACACACACAAACACACATTTAGATTACTTTCTTTGTGAGATTTGTCAGTACTTATACTTCATAGTTTGTGGGATTTTAGGAGTTGCTTTTAACGTTTAATGGAAGAACGGAATCTGGGGTGGTGGTTGATGAATTGTGAGAGCATTTACTCTGTGAAATGTCTTTATGAGTGATGTAAATAAAACTAGCGAGTGATTTTTCGTTTCAGCATATAGCTATATCTTTTGTGTTCGGCTTTGAATATGCTTAGTTGACTATATGTGCTCAGCTTATGCTTTTCAGTGTGGCCTGTTACTCCTAGTTTCTACTTTTTTCTGATAAGGGTATATTGTCTACTCTACTTAGCCTTTGTTAAAGTGTTATGTTTTTCTGAAATAGTAACTCCACAAAGAAATCTATGATTATACTTCTAAACAGTGACAAAAAGAAATAGGAAAAGTCATGAAATAAACCAAAAGATGTAAAATCTCAAGTTCTAGATGTAATACTAGTGTTAGTGTTAACAATTTGAAACCTACCCTTAGGTAAAATTAGCGTAGATATCGAACTGCTAAAGTTTTGCTCATAAATATGGGATATCAGCTTGTCCCACCCCTCTATGTGATATCAAACTACTAAAATAACTGCATTTTGGTTAGTCATCTCTTAACTTTCTGATCCATAACCATTTTAATATCAAGATTACAAATAGACTGGAAGTTCAAACGCAATAGAAGAATACCCTTGTTTTCCACCATGTTTTTCTTACTTATACCATGGTTTCTTTAATGTTGGATACAGATGCATGAGGCTATTGCACGTGAGGAGTCGCAAGAATACAAGGAAGGGATTGTAACCCAAGAATTCCGTAGGGGTTTCTATCTTGGAGACCGGCTATTAAGACCAGCCATGGTTAAGGTCTCATCTGGACCAGGTAAAAAGAAACCTCCTACAGTATCAGAGCAGCCACCTTCAGTTGCTGCAGTTGATACACGATAGTTAAAGCACGAAACGTATCAGTCAAAAGTGTTTCTTGCAATTAATCAAATGAATTTTTTTACCTAATTCAATCAACATTATACTTTCACAGTAGCCTCTTCAAGCTGTACTGAGGCTTAAGACAAACTGTCGTTTGTTTTCGTTTCATTTTTGCTCTAAATATCCCAATCACCCTTGTTCTGTACAAAGACGAAGAAGTAGAGAAAGAAACAAACGATTGATCATTGAGGCTCGTTTTTTGAGCTCCAGATTGGCAGATTCTGTTGGGAAGATGATGAAATCAACTGCAAGAACAGCAAAATCATGACATCATAGAATTTCAGTCATACCCTATGATGCATTATAATATTAGATGGCAAAGTGTAAAAATCTGCTTTATTTGAATCGGCCAAAAGCAGTTCATTGGATTCAAATAGGTGGTGAAATCCGACTTACTTCCATCTCCTTCCTTTTCGTTTATTTTTCTTTTCTCATTTAGAGAGAAAAAGTTTAGAAAGTTTGTCATGAACATAATAATTTAGTATACACTCTGTATGAATGGGATGGAAGGGCTAATTTCCATTGATCAATAATATGAATCTGATAAATAATATTACCTAGTATAATCATTTTAAGAAATGAAATAACAAAAAAAAATAAAAAAAATTACTTCCCAATAAACTAATGAAACTGAAATTGGTTCAAGGATTTAACAGTTAACTAATATCATCATCATTAGCATTAGTAATCAAGTCCATAGGAAAACTAAAGCAACCTGCCAATATTATAGTACAAATGTGTAGAGCAGAGCCATCTTTTTACAGTTTGATCACATTGAGAAATTCTGAAAAACACATGTTCTGAAAGAAGATATTCTGATAATTCATAAACGATGAAATTAGTGTAGATGAGTAATAGTAATGGAGATTCTTTGTCTCAAGAGATGAAAATTTTAAGGTCCAAGCAGGCTCCTTTCATCCATATGACCTTTGGGTTCTCATTTGTGCAACACACTCTTTTTTGGCAATTTTGCTTTCTTGTGGGATTGGTACTGTAAAAAATAGAAAAAAGAAACAAGATTAGAACACACTATCAGCCATTAAACCAATACAGCTAATAAAAGTTAAGAGGGGAACGAGGAAAATTTGCGCATACGTAATTTCATTTGTAAAAGTTGAGTCGTCATATCAAAATTGTGCCCTCTATGTTCCTAAAAAAGGGTAGCCATACTCGGTGACCAATGCAATCAAGAACTCAATTTTGACAACCAAAACACTACATTGGGGTGGGTTGGGGGGGGGGGGGGGGGGCGAGAGAGAGAGAGAGAGAGAGGTCACCTTTTGTCTTTCCAAGGCATGCTGATCAGTTCTTTCAGTCCAAGTGCTCTTGCGAAGTTTAATTGGACGGTTTCCAACATATTTTCCTGAAGCCAGAATGTTTTTACTTCCAAGATTCAAAACTTAAACAAAGAGAACTAAAAAAACTGAAAACCCACATGATAATGTCACTCACCGTTCATTTCTTTCATTGCTCCCACAAGGTCTGTTGGGTTAGAAAAACTGACGAACCCATAGCCCTTAGTTTTGCCAGTACGCTTATCTCTAACAACCTAATCATGACAGGCCTACCATTAGATACAGTTACACCATACAATTATACTCTGCGTGTAAACAAATAGCCATATATGCAGAGAAGAAATATCATAAACCACAGAGGGAGATACTAGAGGCTCAAATAGGAATAAAAAAGGGTGCAGTGTCATATGCAACGAAAATCTGTAAAGAATAGGAAACCAAATATCTGTGAAAAGGGGACACTGAGGGACAACTTAAATTCTTAACAAATTCAAATCACCTTTAATTGAAAATATAAACAGATAGTCTTTGTAATTTAAAGAGTTCACAAAATAACCTTGTAGCAATAGATTCCATGGACTTGTTTCTTCTGTTTCTTTTGTTATCTTAGAAGTTCCCATGAAGGTCATAAATTGCAGTTAAAATCATGAGGTTGAAGAAAAGACAGTTGTGCATCATAATCAAGAAAAAGTTCAATGCAGAAGGCAGAAGCACAGTAACAGCTTTCCCATTAGGTAAGCTTATTTATTTTTCAGAGAATCATCTAAGCAAAGATTAAGTACCCATCAATCCAATTGTATATTTTCCTGCTTTTTCCATTACAATCTCCAAAATTTCAAAAACTGAAATAACATTTATTGACATTCATTTTTAAGGAAATCAATATCACAAGCTTATTCATACAAAAATGAATATCAAATTTTCATATATCACCACCCCAGGACTACAAGTAATATAGCGGAACAAAACTGCAGTCTTGGATGTATTATTTGTCAAAAAGGTCATTTACAAACCATAACAGGTAAGTATTACCTTCCATCCAACTATAAGTTCTATCACTATATTTACTTAGATTTCAATACATCATGAAGGACGCCACACATAATAAATCAAAAAGAATACTACCTTCATGAAAACGAGTCAATTGAGGGCTCCATGCACTTCAAATTAACATCTGAAGAGGACATGCAAATGCTCATGTATACCACTCAAAATATGTAAATAAATACAAGAGCAACAAAGTCAAATAGACCATGCACAAAAAAAGAAAAAGAAAAAATGATTTTAGTAAGTTGACAGAGATCATACCCTTGCCATATTGAAGGAAGGAAATCTTTGAAATGCTTTCGACAATACATCATCATTCACCTCATTTCCAAGATCACCACAAAATAGACGATAGTCATCTGCAAGATGCCGAAGTATTAAAAAACTTATAGAAAAAAAAAGCATAATATATAAGAGACCAAGACCTATACATATCTTATAACACACCTAGTAGGCAGATTCAAAAAAACTAAATTATAATAAGCTTGCTGGAAAAATTAACACCAAGAATAATATATACAGACAGGGCAACAGACTCATACTCTCAGGCCATTCTGCAAGAGTGGGATCCTCCCAGGTCTGCCCCGCGGCTTTCCGAGGAACTGCCTTCTTCTTAGTCTCTGCTTTGTGCTCAATATCGCTGCTTGCGAGGGCAGCTTTCACACTTTCAAGAGCTTCTGGTGTTATTGTTTGTGCATCCCTTTGAAACAACTGTTGGGCCTGTCCAAATTAAAACTGGCTGTTAGAAAAGAAACAGAATCAATACATAGAAATATGCATCAATCGCCACATTTCTCAATAAGCACACTTATGCAATCAATTTAAAATCGATGAACTTTCAGTAGCATGATTGCAGGTTGCTAATTCCAGCACTATCTTCATCAAACCATAATTCTCCTATAAATCACAATTTTCATTCTACTTGATCAATTAAAATTCTACCAGAACACTTGAAGCTTTACAAAATCAAACCTTTCTATCAATCTCAAATACATGATTAATCAACTCCAACGCACCATTAGAATTCAACTATATAAAACACACAAAAAAGAAACTTCAGAAAAAAAATTGCCTGTTGATATTGCGGTAAAGTGTAGACGGTGGGAGGAGCAGGATAAACGGGCAGTGGAACAGCGGGAGGAGGAGCGGCGCCGATGTAAGGAACCGGAGGCGGCGGAGGCGTTTGTTGTAGGTGAAACGGCGTCGGAAAATAGGGAGTGGTGGTGGCAGCGGAGTACGTGTATTGGCTGGACGAAGACGTGGCGGAGGACCCGGTGGGTGGAGGTACATTTGCCATAGAAACCCTAATTCAACCAGAAATCAAGGAAAACGACGGCGTTGTATCGATCGGAAAAGGGACGATTTACAGAAATGTGGAGAGAATTTGGGAATATGTAAAGGCCCGGCCCGTTAAATTGGACGCAAACGAGTTATCTAGTAGCTGTAGGTTCATACCCGATAACCCGTTTATGAATTCGGGTCCTAACGGGTACGGGTTTGGACTAATTTTTGCCGAAAAGAAAATTCAATAGAAAATCATGATGATTAATTCCTAGTTATTCATTTATCTTATAAAAATTGAATTAGAGTATAAAAATTCCAATAAACCAAGTCACAATTATATATTTTAATTCTCATACTATTTCTTTTGTTGTTCTTGTAATGTTTTAAGATCCACTAATTTGTGAAGAATATTTGTGTGAGTTGTTAATTATTTGTCAAACCAACCAATTAAACTGAATCAAAATAGCCATGATTTGCATAATTTCAATTGGGTTTGATAGAATGATAGAAGTTAAAACTGAACTATTTGAAAGCCTTATATATATAATCAACACAACAAGCATCCATCGATAAATTTATGTACAAAACAACTACTTTCATGGCTTCATCACTTGGCCATCAATTTGAACCTGCTTTATGTACAAAATAACTACTTTCATAGCTTCAACACTTGGCCATCAATTTGAACCTCCAGTTTTGCAGTAGCAGCTAATTCGAAGTGGGATCTTACCGTTCTGGTTTCAAGAAAAAAAAATCCGATTATACATGAAGCAAAACCACAATGCTAAGTAGCATAAAACACACAAACATGAGAGATTATCTTTGCAACAACAAAACGAAGCCTTTATCCGACTATGGTTATCAGACACGTGTTTTCATTTAGATTTAACGTATCCTGTATAACAGTTTCTTCCCATCCCTTCCCTTCCTAGCTTGAGTTAGATGAGAAAGTACATGTAGATTACGGAAAGTATTAGACGGACGACAACAAACACTGAGAATCCAGCCAACAGCTACATCAAGAACTACTTTGTTGAGTCAGCAAGTCGAACATTCTTTCTCATATTTGCGAGCTTGTCTAGTCTCTACGGAGCTCAAAAGAGTTGTTCTTCTAAGTCATGTTTCACTTGTAAAATACATTTGAAAGGAATGGAAACTCTAGATGTCAACCTTATATCAAGCGTTTACGGTTTACCCATTACCTTCAAGTTCGGTTTCTTATCTTCTTTCAGTATTCGGATTTCTTTGTAGAAAAAAAGGTCAGCCATAATTGATAAGTAGAAGCATTTTAAAACATGAAACAACATGGATCCAAATTCACTAAACAGTACTGTCATTTAGAATCAGCAGAATTATTCGCAAGAATATGAATCATTCAATTCAAATGGAAAACATGAAAAGGCAAAATTTTACCAATCTGATGATGGATTTTGGGCATTAATTCTGTTGTAGAATTGAGTAAATCTTCTTCTATCAACAGGCTTTGGCTTGACAGTTTTTTCCCTCAGACCAAATATTTCCTGCACCAGAGGAACATGAACAAGTACCAGCTTCCATGCCAAGAACCAGCCTTTACAGATAACCAAATCAAACAGAGATTAATGACAGCTCAAAAGAGTCAAGATTGCAGCATTTCAAAGATTCCATATCCAAGGGATTAGGCCAAGTTACAAAAAACCCATAAACCAAGAAAAATCTTCTCATCAAGAGAAACAATAGCAGCCCCAATATACATATCAAAATTGGTAAACTTCAATATTCTAATCCAAAAATATGAAGAAAAAAGTAGCCCAAATCAAGAACGGCATGGAAAAGGCACGTTAGCAGGAAAATCCCACAACCTAAACAGACGGAAATTCAGTTAATATCATCAGCAATATAGAACAGCACCACAGACAAAAAAACATGACAACCCATAAATAATTTTCTCACAGACATATACGCAAACACATCATCAGCAATAATACATGAGATACAGAGACATAAGAGAGGAGAGAGAAGCTGACCGAAGAAGAGTAAGGAGAGGGAAAAGAGAACAGCAGCGACGGGTCGAAGAAAGAGAAAATTGAAGTAATCCCAATAGGAGAGAGAATATGATTCGTCTGAAAAAGACTCCATTTTTAGCGACGAATTTAACAGGGTTTTGGTTCCCTTCAAAAATCAGGTCGAATCGTAGGCAGACTTTGACTCCTATATATATACACACACATAAAGATGCGATTTTTGGATAATCTTTTATCCAAAGTAACACTTTTTGTGTAAAGCAAAAACTAAATTTATATAATATATCTACTGAATTGATTTTGTTCAGCCAAAACACAATGAAGCCCACAATCAAACATTGTTATCTGCTAACTCAAAATCAACACATATTTAAATTCAACAAAAGATTATCAACTAAAAAGACCAAACATGGATTCCTGTTAACCACGCAGTGTTGCTAGAAACATAGTTTTGATCTTCTTCAGTTTGGCCACGACTTCACCGATTTTGATTCTATCTGAAGGTGAATTTGCTGAACATTCCATTGCCAAGCTCAAAATGAATGACAAACATTGCTGATCTTTTGCTGAGAAATTCCTGTCTTGTCTGGCTAGCAAATTGGCATCCACAACTTTGATGATCTCGTTTTCGTGTAGTGAAAGACTCACCCACTTCTTCAAGCTCAATTCTTCGTTAAACATTTCATCTGTCGGGTTTTTACCAGTAAACATCTCCAGCAGGATTATGCCATAGCTGTAAACATCTGCACTTGTTGATACTAGTCCTTGTCCACCATATTCTGCATTGAGATCCATTACATGCACACTCACAACATGGATAAAATGAAAACAGAATAAAAGAATGAAAGCTTTACCTGGTGCCATATATCCAATCGTTGCAAGTGTTTTGGTTCGAGTCATTAGCTCCTCTTCGCCAACCACTTTGGCAATGCCAAAATCGCCAACATGGGCAGTCATATCTTCGTCTAGTAAGATATTGCTAGGCTTCAAATCACAATGAACAATGGGAGACGTGAGGCCCACGTGAAGATATTCCAAGGCTAATGCAACATCTATTGCTATGTTCAATCTTTGTAGCAAGTTCAAGAATGAGTTGCTTCCATGTAGCCATTTCTCCAGGCTTCCATTAGGCATGTACTCGTAAACCAATGCTTTGAAATCTCCACTAATGCAACAACCAATGATCTTGTTCAGATTCCTATGACGAATGGCCTTCAGTACTTCTATTTCTGTGTCAAAGGTTCTTGAAACGTTTTCAGACAGTACTAGATTGAAGACTTTAATCGCAACAATTAAGCCATCAGAAAGTGTTCCTACATATACAGAACCAAAACTTCCACTTCCAAGTAAGTTACTTTCACTGAAACAATTTGTTGCCCTTTCAAGTTCAAGATAAGAACTAGCTCTCCATGATGGAACTACTAAGAACTCACCATTGGGTGGTTCTGTCCTCGATTTTCTTCTTTTTATAAGTAGAAGAATCACCATCACCAAAATGATAGCCGATAAACAAGGTGGGATAACATATTTCATCAATGAGACAAAATTCTTGGACCTTGTTTTCTTATGGCTCTCAACACACAGTGGAACTTGTAGACTAACTGCACCACATAAACCAGAGTTCTTCAGAAATGATTGGGCATTAAAGTTTGCAAAATTACCTCCAGTAGGAATCTGTCCTTCGAGTTCGTTGTAGGACACGTTAAGGTATTGAAGAAAGTGAAGTCCCTCAAGTGACTTTGGGATAACTCCAGAGAAGCTGTTGAAGGAGAGATCAAGAGACTCCAAGCCTTTTAAGTTTCCCATGGACTCAGGAATAGACCCTTCAAACTTGTTATGTGCCAAATATAAGGTCACCAATGACTCAACTCTGTCAATAGAAGTTGGGATATCACCGGAAAACTGATTCCACGATAAGTCTAAATCTACCATAGCCTTTAAGTATCCAATCTGAGATGGCAGAGAGCCATTGAAGAAGTTGGTGGACAAGTTTAAGGCCAAGAGATCACTGAGTTGCCATAAGTTGGAGGGCACATTAGAGTCCAACATGTTGGAGTTCAAGAACAACTTTCTCAGAGATTTCAGTTGAGCAATGCATGCAGGAATAGGACCTTGGAGCAAATTATGACTCACATAGAAGTCCCCCAATCTGTCTAACTGGCAAACATCAGCTGGGATGTGTCCTTGAAGCTTATTGGAGTAGAGATATAGTTGCGTGAGTTGCTTCAACTTCCCGAGTGTTGTAGGTATGGATCCTGTCAACTCATTTACGTCCAATGCTAATAGTTGCAGGTTGGTCAAGTTCCCAATCTCAACAGGAATAGAACCTCTGAGTTTACAGTCAGATGCATAAATATGCTGAAGAGAAGTAGAAAGATTTCCAACAGAAGGTGGGAGCATACCATCCAGCTGATTTCTGGACAGGATTATTACTCGTAGAAGTCGACAGTTTGTTAATGAAAACCAGAACTCCATTTCTGCTGTTAGATTATTCATTGCAAGATTGAGGACCTGGAGGAGTCTTAGATTTGCCATGTCAGGAATGGAGCCAGTAAAGAAGTTTACACCCATTTCTAGGCGAGTAAGTTTAGAAGCATTGTTGATAGTGCTCGGAATCACTCCACTGAGTTGGTTGAAATGCAAATAAAGCTCTTGCAGATTAGGAAGTGAAAGGCCCATGGTTGAAGGGAGCTGCCCTGAGAACTCATTGAATGCAAGGCCCAAAAACTCCAATGTTGACATGTTGAAGATGGAGACTGGGATGCCACCAGATAGCTGATTGTCAGTGGCATAGAGCCACACAAGATGATTAAGGTTGCTGATCACACCTGGTAATTCACCTGCAAATTTTGTCTTGTCAATATCAGAATCCAAAATTGCTTATTTCAAATGAATCACTTTCTTGTACTCACAATTATGTACCTGTGAAGTTGTTACTATATAGAACTAGATAAACGAGGGCGGTAAGATTCGCGATGCTCTCAGGTATGAGGCCTGTCAGCTGGTTCCTAGAAAGAAGTAGCGTCTTCAGATTGGGAGGATCATTATGAGAAATGAGTACTTCAAGATTTCCAGACAGACTGTTGTTGCTAAAATCGATATATACTAGAGAGGACATGTTGAAAATGAAAGATGGAACTTGGGCTGTTAGAGAATTGTTGGCCAAAACAAATGTCTCCAAATGTGAAAGATTGCGTAGATCTGATGGAATACCCCCTGAAAATGGCCAAACAAACATGTGATCACAAAAAGCTAATAGTATTATCAAGACTGGATATTGAGAAAAATACCATGGAAACTGTTTGTCCCTAGATTCAGATATTGAAGGTTGGTCAAGGAACCAATTGATCGTGGAATGCTGCCATTGAAATGGTTAAGGGATAACCACAAGACCTGCAGTTCACTGCACTTGTAAATATCAAATGGAATATTCCCACTAAGTTGATTGGAGGAGACACTCAGATGTCTCAGTTTTGGAACACCATTGCACATATTGCTTGGGAGAATACCTGAGAGGCTATTACCTCCCAGATAAATGTATTCGATTCCGGACAAGTTGAAGATGCTATCAGGGATGGAACCTGTTAGTTGATAAGCGTCAGCTCTAACGTTATCACTGAAAGCTAATAGTATTATCAAGACTGGATATTGAGAAAAATACCATGGAAACTGTTTGTCCTAGATTCAGATATTGAAGGTTGGTCAAGGAACCAATTGATCGTGGAATGCTGCCATTGAAATGGTTAAGAGATAACCACAAGACCTGCAGTTCACTGCACTTGTGAATATCAAATGGAATATTCCCACTAAGTTGATTGGAGGAGACACTCAGCTGTCTCAGTTTTGGAACACCATTGCACATATTGCTTGGGAGAATTCCTGAGAGGCTATTACCTCCCAGATAAATATATTCGAATCCGGACAAGTTGAAGATGCTAACAGGGATAGAACCTGTCATTTGGTTACTCGTCAGGTCTAACCTTTCCAGAGATGAAAGATTTCCCATCTCTTGGGGTATACTTCCAGCAATGTAATTGTACGAAAAGTTGAGCATTCCTAGCTTCGTGTTGTTGCCTAACGACGGGGGAATGCTGCCATAGAATCTGTTGTTGTTCAAAAAAATTATCTGCAGTTGTCTTAACGTTCCAAGCCATGATGGGATTTGCCCAGTGAGGCTATTGAATCCCATGTGAAACACTTTCAAACGACGTAGATTAGAGAGCTCATCAGGTATGGGGCCTGAGAGATTGTTGCCACTGAGGTCTAATGACCTGAGGAATGACAGGTTGCCAAGATTCGGAGCAACGGTTCCATGGAAGCCAAAACCAGAGAAGTTGAGGGCCACGACTCGTGGATGCTTGGCGCCACAAGTGACACCAATCCAGGTGCAAATGGGAGTGTCAAGAAACCAGTTATTGGTGAAGAAACGAAAAGGGTCTGAAGTGATTGCATTTTTGAAGGCAATAAGTGCATCTTCATCTGTGCTTTCATTCACAACTTTTCTGGAAATTGTGCAGTTGCTTAGTAACAATATTGTGACAAGAATGATGAAGCAATAAGCTGGTTTCATGATCATAAAGCTTTTAGTTTGGTGGCTATATCTTCATAAACTAACATATATATGACATATAATTCCTCATAGTGAAGTGACTAGGCAATCAAATGATGCCATATATTCCACAGGTAAATCCAACAGTTTTTGAAATATTCAGACAATTATATTGTGTTTTCTAGGATATTTTGAACATTTCCCCATCATGATTATCGTATGATAGTGGTAACTGATTTTATCCATAAACATTGCCACCACTGAATCTTCCCAGATTAGAGTTAAGCTCCACCACACATATAAAACAGATAAAACACATTTTTATGAATTAATGTGTATATGAAATTGTCAGTATTGGATTTTCCAACAATAATAATTTTCCTTTTTCAAGTTTATCCTAAAATCAAAAATTAGATTTTAATTGGATATGTTTATTTGAAAAGATTTGGAAAAGGATTTGATTCTCTCTCTAAGATTTGACTCACAAAATATCACGTGTTTTACAAGTTTGAATCTCAAAGCATGTCTAACAAATCTTCCTAAGTTTTAGGAAGTTGTTGTGTGTTCTTTTTGATAGGATTCAAAAGTATATCCAAGAGATATATATATATTGAAGAAGCATACGTGATCTTAAGAGAGAGGAGAACGTGAGTTTGCAGAACGTGGGGTTGAGAGAAGAGAACAAGATCCATAGTTGAACAAGTCAACATGAAGATCAAGAAGTAAGGGTGAAGAAGTCAAGAACAAGTCCACTCCACTTTCCCATCTATCATGCACGTGAGTTATGGAGTTATGGAGATCATGGAGCACTCCAAGATCATGGGAAGTGGAGTCTACACCAAGTGTACTTCAAGGTCTATAAATAGGTGAAGCTGCTGAAGATCAATGAGGCACAGAATCGAGAGCTTAAGCAGTCTAGTATACGCAATACACTGGTGTCAAGGGTTGTGTTGTTCACACCGATAGGCAACATCGTTTTTCTTGTGTGTCATAGAGTTTGCATACTCTTGACTTTTAGTATAGGTGTTCTTCGGAGTGTTCAACTGAGATAGTTTGTATACGTCCCTAGGTTTCATATTCATTTCATAGGACGTATTGAGTCGTTTGTTCGAAAGAGTCTCTTTTAGAGATCTTTCTTTCTCCTTTGTATACATACACAAATCAATAAAGGAGTTTTCGCCCTGAAGGCATTCCACGAGTATTTGTATACTCGTGGATAAATCGTTTGTATTCTGCAACTTTAATTTCGATCTATTTTTCCGCTGTGTTTTACGCTGGTGTTGTCGACACCGCTGACAACACCGTGTACTTTGATTGGGACATTGTTGTTTTTGTTTTTGCAGATCCACGTAGGACTTTCAGAAATATTACAAAGTGAACACAAATTGGTAGAGATTAAATTTGAAAAGGAACAGATTTTCTAATCCAAAGACAAAACATAACTGTAATCTTCTGATTTCTGCAGCCCAAACAAATGCTATGGTACAAAGCTAGAAATATCAAACCTTGTTTATTCTGTTTTCATGTAATGAGAGGCTCACCCATCTCTGTAAGTCCATCTCCTCTCCAACATGATTATGCGGAAGCTATAAACATCTGCTCCTGTTGATACTATACCTTGTCCACCATATTCTGCATTGAGATCCATTAAGTACAAGATGGATAAAATGAAAAAAGAATGAAGAATGAAAACTTTACCTGGTGCCATATACGTTGCAAGTGTTTTGGTTCGAGTCATTAGCTCCTCTTCGCCAACCACTTTGGCAATGCCAAATCGCCAACATGGGCAGTCATATCTTCGTCTAGTAAGATATTGCTAGGCTTCAAATCACAATGAACAATGGGAGACACATGAAGATATTCCAAGGCTAATGAAAGATCTATTGCTACGTTCAATCTTTGTAGCAAGTTCAAGAATGAGTTGCTTCCATATAGCCATTTCTCCAGGCTCCCATTAGGCATGTACTCATAAACCAATGCTCTGAAGTGGCGAAAATCTAGCATATCAATTAATTTGGCTTTCCATATAATCAGGGGATTAGATCTTGATGAGAAGTGCGAAGATCTAACATATCAATTAATTTGACTTTCCATATAATTAAGGGATGGAATCTTGATGAGAAGTGACGAAAATATAGCATATCAATTTGACTTTCCATATAATTAGAGATGAGATCTTTACACATATGAAGAGTTGTCACCGTGGACATTTTAGCATTTTTCATATGTTTGTTAGATAAGGTTAATCCAAATCCCAAGTGTCTTTTTGTCAATATATAAATCGAAATTCATATACTTGTTGGACAAGGTAAATCCAAAACGGACAATGCATAATTTATATATATATATATATATATATATTTCTTTTAAAAAGAGAAAAAATTGATCATTTATATTTGGGTTATGAAAGATAAATTTTATCAATTCAGGATTTGAAAGATTGAAAACTATCAATTTAAGTTAATAAGTCGTTAATATATCCTTTCACGACGTTATCTTTTTTTTTTCTTTTTTTCTCCCTCCAAATTATCATTTTTAGGCGTTATCTTTTTTTCTCCCTCCAAATCATCATTTTTAGCTGGATATCACATTCCACGTAGATAAAAAAATAACCCATTTCTTTTATTGATTATTATTTTCGATAAAATATCTAATTGAATACAAATATGATTAGTTTTTATATATTTTCAATACACATTTCAATCTAATCACTATTATATATGTGTAACAAAAATAAGCTAAATATATCAGTATTATCATGTTGTTATTTATCATATATATTAAAAAAATTAATATCGCAAAATATCGATATTAATTGCAGATAATTGATAGATATTATTAGGACAAACCAATATCACAAAATATCAACATACAATATCACTAATCTGGGTATATCGTGAGCCTTAGATTCAATAGGGAGAATCGAATAAAAGTAGCAATAAAAATATCAATAAACTAAATATCGATATTAAAATCAATAAACTAAATATCGATATTAATTGCAATAGATATTCAGCCTCTGCAGTTGATTTCGATATTCAGCCTCTGCAGTTGATTTGGACACCGTATTCTGTTTCTTGCTCTTCCATGATATCAGGGATGAACCAAGGAAGACACAATACCCGGTGATGAAAAGAAGATAGACCATAGTAATATGATGGAAAAAAACGTCCATCTCCCTTATTGTTGACATCTCCAATAACTTTTGGCTCAATTCATAGTCCCAATTTCATCAATTGTGTCCTTTTTGTTTAATTTTCTTTTGAACAAAATATGAACTATTCATAATTAATCTTTTCTTTAAATATACTAGTTTTGTACCCGTGCGATGCACGGGATTAAATTTATTTTTAAAATACAATAATAAATATTTAGAATTTGAAAAAAAAAGATATACATTTAATACAATAAAATTATTGATTTAGATATTTTAAATATATAATTAATGAAGATTAATTTTGTATTGTGTATATAAAAGAATATGTTGTAATGTTTAAACTTAATTTAATTTTTTTAGAATTTAGGTATAATTAAAAGTATGGGTGATTAACAAAATCAAATAACTTTCAAAAAATTGATACAATTGGGGTGATAATCCTTTTCTGAACCTATCGCATATATCACATATAATTTTATATATTTTTGAACATAATGAAATATTATTATACTGCTTTCAATTATAAGTTCTTAAACAAAATAACATACAATTAAGACTACTAAAGATAATTTGCCAAAATCAATTAAACTCATAGTTTAATATTTCTGAAATACTATTCTATATATATTTGTGGTGATGTTTCTTTACCCAACTCTTTTATCACATATTAAAATCTTTAAACCAATAATAAACCAACATGAGAGGGAAAAAACCGCAAAATATTCATGAAGCAAGGAAAAAATAAAAGGTCAACATCCATAAGATTATATTTATAGGAGTTTCAATCATTTTATATTTTAACAACAATCTTTGGTTTCTTCTTCTTGATAAAGGTCAAAAACTCATAGTTCAATTATTTGTTCACTTGATATTTTTCTCAAACACTTTCAAAATGTCATCATCTTTCTTAGACAGCTGATGAGAAGTAAACACTTTATAAGTAATATGAAGTAATAGATAGAAAATATGATTACAAAAAACCGTTTTTATGTCTCTCTGTGAAATGAAAAATAATCAAATTTGTAGATTATATCTATGATGGGAAATTATTTAATAATGATTAACATTAGATCTATGATTATATAAAACAAAAGATTCACAAATATGATTCATTTTCCAAATCTAGAAATAAATCAAAAATATTACTCCTGAACACTAAATGATAATTTGAACATATTATTTGTGTTAATCAACTCAAATGTGTAAAAAACTTCAATCATTTAGAGTTCAACTATATAATATTTTTAAAATCACCAATATTATTTAAGTAGTCTATTCTTTAAACAATTTCTTGAATTTGATTAAGTTTCCTTTATAAATAATATGTTTCTCAGAACATTAATAATATTTTTTAATATATATTTGTTTTATTTTTAAAATAATTAATAGTGAAATATTTGGTCAATGTAGTTTTATTTATTTAAATTGATGGTATCCAATTATATTAAAAAAAGTTAGTAATATTGAGGTGATGAAATTAACTAATAAACTAATATATTAAAGTCATCATATTACATTTTCAAATGAGATAGGGCTTTAATTGTTGAATTGTCTAATATATTAACCAACAAAATTTAGTAAGAGAGCTATGACTTATAAATTAATTCTTTTTTTGATATAAATTTTAATACACATTAATCTAAATTAATCTAAAATGGATACATTAAAATACATTTTCACATAAAATAAAATGCATCAATATAGAGTCAACTACAAAGATTATTTTTTATAAGAATTTTAATACAAATTAATCTAAACTAATATAAAATGGATACATTAAAATACATTTTAACATAAAATGAAAATGCGTCAATATAGTGTCAACTACAAAGATCTATTTGATCTAAATCTTGAAATGAAATCTTGATTCAAGAACTTTTTATTACATTATGTTTCTAAATAAAGTAACTTTGTTTCATATTAATAAAATCAATAATTAATATTCATTACATTTTTTAATAACAAATTCCATAAATTTTGAAATCTACACATTTGAATTTTAAAATTACTTTGACATTGTTCCACTACTAAAACAATTATAAATTCAGAAAAGCAATTTTATTATGGAACATGAATTTTCATAATTTATAGAGTAGCCATCACAATTAATATAAAATTATGGAGGAAATGAAATATACAAAATATAGTGAATCATCAAAGTCAAGTTTATGGAAAACAATTTTCATAAATTGTAGTCTCCACAATTCAAGTGATCAATTAGCAATCAAAATAAATGTTGTATTTTAGGTATTAAGCATTTTTAGTGGATTAAAACGATGGATTCGATACAATGTATGTAGGTCTTTCGCACCTTATTTCACAAACATATTTTTAAGAATTAATAATGAGGTTTTTGGACAGGAAGATATAAAATAAGTATTTTTGACAAATATTCTTCAAAAAACAAAAATAAATATGAAAATTGTCTTGTAGTGTACGAATGATCTTAAACCTTCAAAATCTCCAAAACCAGAAGCTCTTGATTCTAGATTATTGCACAAAATAATTAGAATTAATGAAAGAGTATTATAAAATATTAATAAAATAATAAATATTCTGATTAGTTCATCTTCAAATATGAATAACAACTGAAACCTGAATCATTCAAAAGTGAACAATAAAGTCATTAATTATTGATCCAGATTAAAAATATCTTCGAAAATCAATTTATAGCTAAATAGATATACAAAAAGAAGAAGAAGAAGAAGAAGAAACAATTCATGGATCCATGAAAACATACTGTTTGGAATGTAAAATTTGAGAAATTGTGAATGGAAAATGAGTGAGTAAATTTCAAGTTTACTCTCTCATATTTATAGTGGATGGTGTGCTTATTAGAGAAGGAATTAATCATTATATATGGTATGAACATAATTGATTGTGATTGTGATTGCATAATTTTGGGTTTCTTTTCTGAATTTTTTTTTTTTTTTTGGAAATCACAAATTTAAAATCTTATACGTAAGTTTTAAATTATACATTTGTATGGTTGGATACAAAACTATATCATCTTATAAATTAATAAACATGTCACATCAAAATGTGACAAAATAAATTATTGTCATAAATTAATAATCTTCTATATATAATGATTGTAATCTTCAGATATGATAATCTTGAAAATATAAGAAATAATTTCATATGATGATTTTTTTTCTTAATAATTATGTTGATTAATATCATTTTTACAATATTTTAGTATATTTAAGAAACTCATTGAATTGTTAATATGATAAGATACCGGCGTTTATGGATTGAGTTGTGGGTTTTACAGATTTTGAAAAAATGCATCATATTATTTGAAATTTTATATCGCCAAATATCATATCCTGTAATTGTTTGTATTTATGACTTCTTTTTATTATATGGAATTTTCTTATCTAAAATACAAAATTATTGAAAATGTATAAATTTTGAAATCAATATAAATATCTTTAGAAAAACTAATAGACAACTAAACATGGGAAAATTACGTAAATTAACAAAATATCATTTTGAATATTAACCAAAAACATTAAATGACATCTTTATATAATTTGAATAGTAATGTGATAGATTTAACTAGAACCGGCAAAATGGGCCCGGCCCGATGGGCCGGCACGATCAACCCGAAAATTAGGCTGGGCTGGGTCTAGAAAAAAGTGGCCCGAAAAGTGTCGAAACTTTTTGGCCCGGCCCAATGGCCCGATGGGCTAGATGGGCTTGGGCCAATTTGGCTCGTTGGGCTCGGGCCGGCCCGATGGCCCATAATTAAAAAAAAACATTTTTATCACAAAAAAATCTATTTCCCTAATGTTATTAGTGATGATTGATTCATAAATAAGTGGAGTTATCGTATTTTATTTTTGAAATTCAAATTTGTGGATCATAATTCAATACCAAGTTTAAACTTGTTCAAGACTTGTTAGCTTTCTAATTTTTAATTCTTGTGTTAGTATTGTAATGTTGTTAATTTAGACATGTGGATGATTAAATGATCGTATTTTAAAATTTTAAATTCTATATGGACTTCAACACTTATAAATTTGTTGTGGTGATACGTCGTATCAATATATTTTATATATATATATATATATAATTATATATATTTGATTTGTTTAAAAAGACAATGTGGGCAGATTTGGCCCGTTGGCCCATACGAGGTTGGGCTGGGCTACAGATTTATGGGCCCGAACTGAGGATGGGCCGGCACGGCACGGCACGAAGCTTTGATGTGGCCCGTTGGGCCGGGCTGGGCCGGGCCGGGCCGCCCGTTTTGCCAGCTCTAGATTTAACAAAGGAAAACTTTTCTATCAATTGTTTTTAATTGATAGATTTCCTTTGTTAAATCTATCAATTAAAACCAATGTGTATCTTATATTTTATGGGTGATAATATTTATTTTAAAATATTTTGAATAAGTGTTTGATTGATATTTTAATTAATTAGCATTAAATCTAAATTATGGTATGTATATAATAACGTGTTATTACATCATATATATACAAAATAAACCTAATTTAGTTGATATCTCTCCAACTATATCAAAAGAAAATGAAGCCTCACAATTGACTTTCCTAAATATTAATTAGCTTATCAATATTTAGTATAATATTGTATATTTTAATTTAAATTATTAAATACACATTAATTATCTTTGGTTATAATATTGATTTCGAGAAATAGGTAGAAATTTAGGTGGGAAAACATCACCAATTTATTTTAGCAATGTTTGTGCTTATATATATATATATATATATATATATATATATATAAAGATGTTTTAATTTTTATATTTTGAATTATTTGATTTGATTGTTGATTCTATGAAGTAGTACAATTAAATATCTTTTATGATATGATTTATATATATTATATTTATGACATGATTTACCGTGTTGACTTATCATATTAATTAACAAAGTGACTTACCAATTTTATCATAAATTTCCTTATAATATATATATATATATATATAAACTTCCTTATATATTCAAATTATACAAACATCCTTATATATATATATATATACATTCAAATCAATTGGTAAGATTCAATCACTATAGTGCTTGATTTATATTTAATTCATTGATTAGAGTTATTTACAAAATTAAAAAATTATTGCATAATTATTGGAATCTAACATTAATGATTATCAATCAACTTTATATCATATATAATTTATATTTATATTATATATAAATAAATAAAACATTTCTAGTTTTGGCAAGATATTTTAGGCGGGAAAATATGCATATTACTATTTGAGGAAACCATTGTGTTTTTATATATATATATAGATTAATTATGTGTATATATATAACAAATTTGGGTGGTTACCTTTATTAAAGTCATTATGGGTACAAATTTATAAATAATTTCATATAAGTTGTATTCAAAATATGAACTATTCATAATTAATCTTTTCTTTAAATATATTAACTATGTGTATATATATATATAACAAATTTGGGTGGTTACCTTTATTAAAGTTGATAAGTGTCAATTTTGCTATAGTTTTGCGTACAATGTTATGATCGATTGATTGCGTTTGTGCACGTTTTTATAGCAATTTTGTTACTTTTCATATATTAGTTGCATTTGACGTTTTGGTTGCTAAGTTTCATGATTCTAGTGGAAAAAGTATGAATTTCAAATGTGATTAAGGATTGAGGAAGAAACGAGGAGGAAACGAGGCCGAAAACGAAGAAAAACGGGGCTGTGCATTGGGGCACGGACAGATGCAGCCGCGCACGGTCAGGGCTGCATTGGCGTACGACCGTGCGCCAATGTCCAGAGAGGAAGGCAGCCGCGCACGGACGGCCGTGTCTGGGGGCACGGTCGTGCGCGGCTGGCACGCGCAAGAGCAGCGGGGCACGGTCTGGTCGTGCCGCGGGGCACGACCGTGCCCGGGTGTCCTAATTCATCTAAAACTCAACTTTTGGATGATTTTTATCCGATTTCTTGACCTCCAAGACTCCCAAGAAGATATATATACCCCAATAATTCCAGAAATCAAGAGACAAGCATTCATAGAGAGAAAACACAAATTCTTAGAGCATCCAGGAGAAAGTACGAAGGAGAATTCGAAGATCGAGAATCGCGAGATCGTCATCTTAGAGTTTTTCTTTTTACTTTTCTACTTTTTGTTGAATTTCGGTTTTGACATGATGTTATCAATTTTGTCTATGGATTTGATTAATATTATGTCTGGCTAGATTTTCATAGGTTTCTAGGATATGTAAGTAGTTCGATTCGAACCTTGATGGATCTTTGATTTAAATTCAATTTCTTGATTTTTCGATCCTATTCATGTGTTTATGATTTGATTGCTTGTTTGATTAGAGGGCCCCTAATTGAGCATGTTTAAGTAATTAAGTCAAAATTCGAGAGAGGAGATTTAATTATGGAAGAGTAAACACATGACATATATGCAGCATGAGATCGAGAGATGAATGACATATGTGATGAGATTTTCAATCCTAGGTGCTTTTGGGAGTTGTTGTGTTATATCAGATTGAGTAGAGATACCTCTGGTAGCATAATAATCAACCGGTTAAAATTGACTCGAGAGAGCTTTTAACTTGATTTTCGTGATTGCTCATATAGGATTATTAATCAATGAATTTGGATTGATCAAAGTGACGTTGAGGGGAGAATTGGATGAAAGCATGTTCTAGAACCTGTCTTAGAATAACTGTTTGATTTCGTGATTTTTAATTGTATTCTTAGTTTAATTAATTCAACATCTTTTGAATTCGATTCCTAGATAAAATTAGGGATAAAATTTAGGTAATTAATTAATTCTAACGTTAGTCTCTGTGGGATCGACCTTGCTTGCCGAGTCTACGATCTACACCGTACACTTGCGGGAGTAGCTTAAGGAATTAGGTGAACAAAAGTCATTATGGGTACAAATTTATAAATAATTTAATATAAGTTGTATCTGATATATGGATTAAAAAAAATAAAAGTTGTTTCTTCTAAAAAAATATAACTTATCTATTAATACGGGTTATAATAGATAAATTTTATTCATAAAAATATCAATAAAATTATCAAATCTGATTTGATATTATATAATATCATAATATTCATATTTTGTGATATTGTATCAATATAACATCGGCATTTTGTGATATTGATTTATGTCCCAATAATATCTATCAATTATCCGCAATTAATATCATATTATGTGATATTAATTAACTCGTAATCGCACCCACACGCTGTGATATAATGTTGGTAAATATTAACTATTTGATAATATAGTCTAAGTAATTTTAATATATAGAAAACTATAATATTTAATAACTAAGAAAATTTAAATTTGCTAAAGATAATCCAATTCACGACAATAGATCGATATTATACACATTAAATTCACTAATCTATGATTAATACTAAAAACAAAAATATCAATCATGATCTTCAAATCAAAATTGGAAATTTTACCTGCAAAGTTTGTAAGTTTTTTAAAAACTTCTTTATACAAACATTTCTGTTAATGTTGGATTTTCCAACATATAATAATTTCTCTTTTTCTATATTATCCTAAATTCAAATTGGATCTTAGTTAGATGTTAATTGGATAATTTTATTTGAAAAAGATTTGGAAAAAGATTTGATTCTCTCACTTAAGATTTGACTTGGTAAAATCACGTGTTTTATATTTTTGAATCACAAGACTAACTAACAAACTTTCCTATATCTTAGGAATTTGTTATGTGCTCTTCTTTTTGATAGGATTCAAAGATGTATCCAAGTGATATATATTGAAGAAGCCTACGGGATTTTTGAGAGTGAGATCGTGCCTAAGAGAACGTGGGTTGAGAGAAGAGAACAAGATCCATAGTTGAAGAAGTCAAGAACAAGTCCACTCCACTTTCTCATCCATCATGCACGTGAGTTATGGAGTTATGGAGATCATGGAGCACTCCAAGATCATGGGAAGTGGACTCTACACCAAGTGTACTTCAAGGTCTATAAATAGGTGAAGCTGCTGAAGATCATTGATACACATGGGAAGTGGACTCTACACCAAGTGTACTTCAAGGTCTATAAATAGGTGAAGCTGCTGAAGATCATTGATACACAGAATCGAGAGCTTAAGCAATTTAGTATAGGCAGTACACTGGTGTTACGAGTTGTGTTGTTCACACCGTAGGTAACATCGTTTTTCTTGTGTGTCATAGAGTTTGCATAACTCTTGACTTTTAGTATAGGTGTTCTTCGGAGTGTTCAACTGAGATAGTTTGTATACGTCCCTAGGTTTCACATACATCTCATAGGACGTATTGAGTCGTTTCTTCGAAAGAATCTCTTTTAGAGATCTTTCTTTCTCCTTTGTACACATACACAAATTCAATAAAGGAGTTTTCGCCCTGAAGGCATTCCACGAGTATTTGTATACTCGTGGATATATCGTTTGTGTTCTGCAACTTTTAATTCGATCTATTTTTCCGCTGTGTGTTACGCTGGTGTTGTCGACACCGCCGACAACACCGTGTACTTTGATTGGGACAACTTTGTTTTTGTTTTTGTTTTTGCAGATCCACGTAGGACTTTCAATTTCTAATTAAAACATTTTTTTATCACCTATGTTACAAACTATTATCGTCAGTTATTTAAATGAAATATACTAAAAAAAGTAAAAGAAAAATTATAAATTATAAATCAAATTCAATTACTTAAATTAAATACATGTGTGTGTCAGAATGTATATATAGAAACAATACACTATAAATTAGAAATTTTACGTAGGAATTTGATGCAAGCACTGTCAATTATATATTTACAACTTTTATTTTAAAATAAATTTAATTAAAAAGCATTTTTAATTAATATCGCTTAACATCAAAGATGATAGATACATATTCCATTATAAGTATCACGTAAATTAATCAATATAGTACGATATTTATCATTACAATTCAAGCCCAACACAAAATCGAAATTGAGAAGTAGTGATCATGATGGTGACAATATAATTAGAAACTAAACATATAATTTAATGATTAGCTGAGTCATTTAATGTGCACTCTCATATAAAAATATACGAAATCCTAAGTGTAAAGTAAAAGACAGATATTTTATTTAATTATGAGATATTTATAATTGTATACTTAACAATATCTTCAATTCATCATGAAAATATATCGATAAAGAATAAACTATTGACTGATATTACATATTTGAAATACAAATACTAATATCTACTTTTAAATATTAAAATTAAATGTCATAAAAATTAGTAATATTTTTTAATTTTTTATTAATAAATGTAGAGTAAAAGTTATTGATGATTTCTCAAAATAGAAATATTAATAAACGAGACATTATTATAGTTATTTTTGGCAGAATATTCTGCTTTTATATATATATATATGCAATAATATATATTAACAAATAACAACATGATAATATTAATACATTTACATTTTTTTCTTCAATGTTTTCGTTATTGATTTATGCACAATAATATATATATATAGTCTATAATTAATATCAATATTTTGCAAATGTATCTTATATTATATCGATAACATGCATACGATAACTATTTTTGTTGAAAATATATCGAAAAAATATTTGTGTGATAGTATTTTTTGTTGATTGATATTATTTAGTTATATATAATAGTAATTAGATTGAAATGCGTATTGAAAGTATATAAAAACTGGTCAATTTTTTATTTAATTAGATAATTTATCGAATATAATAAATAATATAATATTAATATATAACGAATAATTGATAAATATTATTGAGAAAAAACCAATATCACAAAATGTCGATATTATATTAATACAATATCACAAAATATCATTGAATCGAATAAAAATAACAATAAAATTATCAAATTCGATTTAATATTATATAATATCAAAATATTGATATTGTATCAATATAATATCGACAATTTGTGATATTTGTTTTGTCTCAATAATATTTATCATATACACAATTTATATCGTATTTTGCGATATTAATTTTAAAATTAATGAATAAAAAATATATTTGGATATCAAATTATATTTCTTCGATATAAAATCAATTAGATATATGATTGTTTACCTTTTTCTTAGTAGAGGTAGGGTTGTGCACGGGTCTCGATAATTACTAAAATCGAACCAAAAAAACAGATCAAAAAGTTTCGAATCGAAAATCTCCGTTGATTTTATCAATTTTGTATTTAATTAGTTAATTTATTGAATATAATAACTAATATAATATTAATATATAGCGAATAATTGATAAATATTATTGAGAAAAAACCAATATCACAAAATGTCGATATCACAAAATGTCGATATTATATTAATACAATATCACAAAATATCATCGAATCGAATAAAAATAACAATAAACTTATCAAATCTGATTTAATATTATATAATATCAAAATATTGATATTGTATCAATATAATATCGACAATTTGTGATATTTGTTTTGTCTCAATAATATTTATCATATCCGCAATTTATATCGTATTTTGTGATATTAATTTTAAAATTAATGAATAAAAAATATATTTGGATATCAAATTATATTTCTTTGATATAAAATCAATTAGATATATGATTGTTTACCTTTTTCTTAGTAGAGGTAGGGTTGTGCACGGGTCTCGATAATTACCAAAATCGAACCAAAAAAACAGACCAAAAGGTTTCGAATCGAAAATCTCCGTTGATTTTATCACTTTTGTATTTAATTAGTTAATTTATTGAATATAATAACTAATATAATATTAATATATAGCGAATAATTGATAAATATTATTGAGAAAAAACCAATATCACAAAATGTCGATATCACAAAATGTCGATATTATATTAATACAATATCACAAAATATCATCGAATCGAATAAAAATAACAATAAAATTATCAAATCCGATTTAATATTATATAATATCAAAATATTGATATTGTATCAATATAATATCGACAATTTGTGATATTTGTTTGTCTCAATAATATTTAATCATATCCGCAATTTATATCGTATTTTGTGATATTAATTTTAAAATTAATGAATAAAAAATATATTTGGATATCAAATTATATTTCTTTGATATAAAATCAATTAGATATATGATTGTTTACCTTTTTCTTAGTAGAGGTAGGGTTGTGCACGGGTCTCGATAATTACCAAAATCGAACCAAAAAACAGACCAAAAGGTTTCGAATCGAAAATCTCCGTTGATTTTATCACTTTTGTATTTAATTAGTTAATTTATTGAATATAATAACTAATAAAATATTAATATATAGCGAATAATTGATAAATATTATTGAGAAAAAACCAATATCACAAAATGTCGATATCACAAAATGTCGATATTATATTAATACAATATCACAAAATATCATCGAATCGAATAAAAATAACAATAAAATTATCAAATCCGATTTAATATTATATAATATCAAAATATTGATATTGTATCAATATAATATCGACAATTTGTGATATTTGTTTTGTCTCAATAATATTTATCAATTATCCACAATTTATATAGTATTTTGCGATATTAATTTTAAAATTAATGATTAAAAAATATATTTGGATATCAAATTATATTTATTTGATATGAAATCAATTAGATATATGATTGTTTACCTATTTCTTAGTAGAGGAAGGGTTGTGCACTTCATTGCGGCAGGGGCGGGACGGGTGTTGCGGCAGAGACGTCATTGCGTTGGTGGCGGTGCGCAGAAGTCACACTTCGAGCGGGAATCGGCAATGCCTGTTGGCGGTGGCGCAGAAGTCACACTTCGAGCGGGTATCGACAATGCCTGCATTCATCAGAAACATACCGCAAGAAATTTAGATATACAATCGCCGATAGATGGCCTCTTCAACTGTCAACTGTTAGAGTTTAAGCATATATCCGTGTTCTTCACGGATTTCGCAGATAGTAATCCTCCAATTATTTTCAAAAGTTCCATGATAAATTTCGATTCCAATTATTTGTTTGATACGTGGTGGATTCATATTTCACATGATATGTGTATATATATACACAACTCCAGTGGCTGGCGGGAAGAAGTACTGGTGAGTTCGTTATTCTGTTACAACTCAGAGTCACCATTGAAACTGAAATGGTTTGTCCCTGATGTATGATGCTGCACAAGTTGAAACCGTATATGGAAGATTTATTATCTTTTTTATATATGTGCTAGCTGCTAATTTATAGCTAATGTTTCATTGAATAAAAATAGATTTAACAAGGAAACTCAAATTGCTTCGATTTGTAATTCAGATAAAAGTAATGTCTCTTGCATGGAATTGAATGCCCACTCAACCAAAATTTATGCTCATTGGTTGAAGTTTGGATGAGTAAATTTTTTGACATACTATTATCGCCCGGGAAACTAACATATATTTTTAATTACCTGCATGTATTGAATTTATTACCTATTCACTTAATTCATTCTTCTGGGAATTTCACTTTCTACAGGTCATTGCTAAAGTACTTGGAGGTATTTTGACGGGAGCTTGGTGGGGGTATGTATGTTTGTGAAAGGCATTTCAACAACTGTGGAAGTTGGTTTTCTAGAGTCCCTCGATCAACTTTTGCAAAGTTGGTCAGTATCTAAATTAATGTCCAAGATGGCCCATATGCATGGGTGGTTGGAAGTGAATCTCATTATACTGCTGTTTTATTAATTTGCTCAATGAACTCGAAAGTAGAGAGTCGCAGATACGGAGAGCATTTGACGCTCAGGATCAAAGTGGAGGTGGCTTGTTTTGCAGATGGCATAATAGACATTGTATTGTAAGGTCAGTATTTGTTGTTGTAAGTTTGAATGATGTTTGATGAAACAAGTTATTATTCTACTGCAGACTTATTGCATTTTTGACTGAGTTTTGAGGTTTGATCATTCAGTAATTGTTCAGACTCGGGAAGATAGATGTAATTTCGATGATAATTCAATCAAAAATGATGAAATTCACTTTGAATCTCAACATGGGTTAAGTTGAAAAGAACACAATGAAGGAAGAAAGCAAGTGCAACAAATCCATTTCATTCCAACCATAATAGTACGTAGAGAATAACATATATAATAAGTTGAGTGCCAGCCAAACTATTACAGCACTGAGGTCACATAAACTTGTACAAAAAACATAAGATAAAAAAGGTGGGAAAAGAAAAAGAACAAAGATAAATATACTCTTGACATACCACTTCATATGAGCTCAAAACTCAAACTGAGCCCAAACTTTTATGGATACAAGAAACATAAGATATCATGTCACTAGCTTAGAAACACTTCCTGTAAACGACCAGACTCATCGTACAATCCACATCTGCACAATTTATATAAAGAGAAACGAGTCAGAACTCTGATGGGAGTGAGTTTGGTTATGAAATATTTGTTGATTGAAGGAAAGATAATTAGTAATGAGGGTTCCAAATAGAGCGTGGATGCTTCGCGCCACAAGTGACACCAATCCAGGTGCAAATGGGAGTGTCTAGAAACCAGTTATTGCTGAAGAATTGAAAAGGGAAGGCAATTAGTGCATCTTCATCTCTGCTTTCATTCACAACTTTTCTGGAAATTGTGCAGTTGATTAGTAACGATATTGTGACAAGAATGATGAAGCAATGAGCTGGTTTCATGATCATAAAGTAAGCTTTTGGAGTATATGTTTAGCACTCTCTTTTTATAAACAGTTTCAAACTAACATGATTCAACAGTTTTGGAATATTCTGTTTTCTGGGATACTTCTGAACATTTCCCCATCATGATTATCGTATGATAGTGGTAACTAATTTTATCCATAAACCTTGCTACCATTGAATCTTCCCAGATTAGACTGAAGCTCCACCACACACAATAATTGATAGACATTTATGACATGCAAAATAATATTACACAAATTGATAAAGATTAAGTGTGAAAAAGAACAATTTTTTAATCATTAGACAGAGACTTAATATGGAATGCATGCAGGAATCTTTCCATGAAGAAGCATCTTATCACTGATATAGAATCTGCAATGTGATACAAACATATATACTGCATGTATTTAATTCAATTTTAAAGACTTGACATGGTTTGACTAACTAAATTTTAGCCTCTCTTTTTTCCAGCATTTTCTGGCTGTAATATGTTGTTTGTTAGGTTTGAATTTAAAATCCCAGTAGTGTGAAAGAGTCAGTCCATGAATGTAATAAGCATAATAATATATGAAGAGATTCTAGTGATATCTTAATGTGCAACAAGAATATGATATGATAGTAATCTGCATAGAATCAGTGTTGCAACTGGATTAGTTGGAAGACAAAAGTATGTTGTGTGAACCACAAACACAAGACATTATTTGCAGTTATGTCCCTTGTTTGTTGTCTATTTATGATCTTGACACAGTGATTATGGATTATTTAAGTGGTTAGTTTATTGAGATGAAATGTTAATTGAAACAAAAACCATGAATTTCCGGTAAGGGACAAAAAGCATGAGATCCGGTGGATAAAGGGACTTTCTTGCAAATTTTTATTACTACTGTTAATACTATTATATTATATTCAACCTACACAGTTCCACCCCCTAAAAGGGGGAAGAAAATGGCTACAACAGAATAAAATCATCTTGGAATTGGTGTTCCTCTCTCTCTCATCCCTTCTCTCTCTCTCTCTCTTGAATTGCTCAGAATCTTGTATTTTAGTTTCTTCATTTCATTTCATGAGAAAGAGACATGGTGAGTTAGATGATGAAATCCATTGCTTTCAAAGGGGAACTAAATCAGACAAAAGCTTCACAGAGTGCAAAAAATGCATTTGCTTTTGACATTAAATCCAAATCCAGGAATCCAACAGTGCTTCTCTCACTGTCCCACCCCACTTTCATCATTCCTCTTTAACATCATTGTTACAACTTACACCAACCACACTCTGCTAAACATTCAAAACAGTGTCACAATGTTGTAAGATTATGCAAAACAAAACATTTGTAAAAGAGAGTGTGAATGTAAGTAAATTTGTAATAAGGGCTTACCCCACCCATAAGTACAGCAAGAAGTTTCTAAAAAAATTGATTTTTTTTACTGCTTTCTCTAAATGGAAGAGAGAAGCATAAAGGGAGAGATTCTACTTTTATGTTTGGTTGAAATATGTTTCTTCTGCATTACAGCTTGTTGCAGTCATGTCATGTTTCTTCAATTCTTTTATTAATTTTTTTGAAATGTTTTTGTTGGCCATTGGATTCTCATTTCTTGATCATCTGAAAACCATGTTTTTTCTTCTTTTCTTTTCCTTATTTTCTATCAGATTTCCTTTTTGGGCTTTTACAAGAAAGACTGCTGCAGTGCCTCCCATTTTAAGCTGCTGTAAAAACCAAAGGGTGGACTAAAAAACTTCTTCAAGAGAGAGAGAGAGAGGGAGGAGAGAGAAAGAACAAAAGAAACTAGAAATAAAATAAGTTACAGTCAAACAACTATTGATTTTTTTTCCCTACACTTGTAATTTTTTTGGTTTTTAACAATTCTTGAATTAAAAAAACTCTACCTATGACTGCAGAAATCCAAGAGCTTCTTCCTCCCTTCAACAATTTCATCAAAAAAATCATCAAGCTGGCCAATTATATTCTCTGTTCCAGCCCTCAAAATTCCGAGATTACCCTTCAAAATCTCCACTCTCTCTCTCATCCCAACTTCTGATTCCCAATCCACTGCCCCTTGAGAGCACCTCCTCTCAAGCTCTCCTCTCAGCTCATCCATCTCGGCCCGTGATCGCCTGAACTCATGCAGCAATACCCCGGCCCGGCCCGTTATCTGATTGATCTCCGATGTGACCCTCTGCTGCAACCGGGCCGTGGAGATCATGAAGGCTGACCCGAAAAACAAGCACCCTTCATATCCGTTGATTGAGAAATTGGGTTCGGGCCAGCAATAAACCAATCCGTAGAGCAAAATCATGAGCAGAAGTGAGCTCACGTTTCTCATTGCATACAGAACTCCTCTGAATCCATTGAATCCATTCAGCTTTGATTCTACGGAAACTTTGTCGTCGAATTTCAGGGATAAGGGCTCGATCCTTGTCTCCATCAGGGCCCGATTTTCCTCCTCCAGGCCCACAGCTTCCCTTCTGCAACCTGACATGGCCCGAATAACCTGTTTGATCAAGAATCGATCAAGAAATGAAAACCAGCAACAATTAACACCAGCCCGTCAAAAAAAATCCCATCTTTTTCTCACCTGACGCGAGAGCTGAGGGCTTAGACGTCGATGGCCATCGAGCGATGAGGTTATGTTAAGGCCCGAAGAGTAGTAATTCTCCATGCCTGAAATCCCTGTTTTAAGAACATGGCAAACCTCCCAAAGCTTGGAGCTTTCATCCATGTATTCATCAAGCCATTTCTCACCAACTGGCAAATGGAGTTTCTGAACGAGAAGAGTCAATTGAGTGTGGAATGATCTGAGAAGGGATAGGACTCTTTGCAGGAATTGGATTGACATGAAGTTGTTCGACAAAAAAGCTCGTTCAAGATCATCGATTCCACGAGTTAAGAAGTTGTAGAAGCCATTGACAGAGTTGGTAGATGAAGGATCCATCATAAGAGGTGGAAATGAACGAGGTGAAGAGAGATTGTTGTGAGATTAGAGGGGGGAAGAAAAAGTTAGGAAGAGAGAGTGTAGTATTTAAATTGGTGGAGAGAGAGAAAGAGAGAGAGAGAGGAGAGAGAGGGAGGGGGGGAATTACAATCTTAGAAGCTCAGGTTTCTAAGGATGAAAAGGATTGTTGGGAGCAATGATGGTTGTTTCCCATGGAGGGGAAAGGATGACTGGTAATCTGCCATTTTCATTGTTTAATGGGCAGAAAGGATGAAGGAAATGAGAAAAGGAAAAATGATAAACAAAATCCCATCTCTCTAAAGAAAAAAACAAAAGAGAGTGAGAGAAAAGCATGCAAATCTTGAGGGACATGAAGTCTCCATGAACTAACTCTCTCTCAATTCCTTCATCTCATCATTTATACCCTATTTTAATCTCGTATTTTACATTAATGCGGATGTGTATATAATAGTGTGAAATGACCATTATACACTTGTCGTATAATGAGAAAGTTGGTGAAAGATGAGATTTTTATTGTATTTCATTTTACTAATGCATATTATGTATATAGATATAGTAGCATGTTTTGGTGAATGAGAATGAGTTTCATATTTCATTTCATCAATGTATGGTATAAGTAGACACTGTAAATATGATATAGTTATAAGATCATGTATGAAAAAAATGGTTTAAACAAAGCAAGTTGTAGTACACATGTTTAATATCATGAAGATGGGAGAATGGTGAAAGAAAAATGGAAATCTTGAACATGTTGGTAGTTCAAAATACCAATCACTTTTGGGAAAGGTTGTTAATGATGTTGAGTTTTGAGTTTCATTGGTTTGTAAAATGTTTGACCAAGAATTACTAGGATTGGGCATTCTAAGAATTACCTCTCTCTCTCTCTCTCTAAATTCGTTCCTTAATTCTTTAATTAGAGCTTCTTGCATTTAGGATGAAGGAGTTGGCAATCTTTTGAATTGAGTGCTGTTTGGCTTCTTCTTTCCTCTTTTTCTTCCTCGAGCAACTGAATTTGTTTCCTTTACTTCCCCTCTATTCTATTGAAATTTGTGGGGCATTGTTATCTCCAAGATATGCATGTATATGCACCCTATATGGTGTCTTATATGTTACACTATTTCACTATATTTATTGCATTTTTATCTAAGTTATATGTCCAAAATGAAGGATAGATATTGCACATACTATATTTCTAAGGCTTAATATCTTCTACACTACTTTTTTAGTTTTTACAATCTTTCTTTTCAAATTTTAAGATCATTTAATTAAAGGGATTTTGGAATGATGAGATTCTTTCTTTGTATTTGTATTTGTGTACTACAAAATCAGTCTTTTTAGGCCACCCAAAACCCTTTTAACTATTCCTTTTGCATTCCTTTTCAAGATTCTTTTTTTTTTCTTTTTGGGTTTTCCACTCTTTTTTTTTTTTTTTACAATATATGATGCTCCCGCTAGACCTTACAATGAACAAACCCACATGATATTTGAAGCGTTACCATTTTATTAGTGGCCCTTTGGACCCATCAATCATCTTATCTCATTATGATCTTCAATTTCTTTGAAGATTTTCACTTGATTTTGTGGAGTTTCTACTATGATTTGTCATTTATTTTCTATTCTTATACCTATGGAGATTGTAAAGAATTTAAAAAAAAAAGAATCAAAGAAAATCAAAGACATATCGGATGATAAATGTGATCCGATTGAACCAGTTTATGAGTTATTTGAGATTATCTGGAAGCTCACCAAATGGAGCTAGAGCTCAATCTTGACAATACCTTATTAGATAGGCTCATAAATGTAATTATCAAGTCCAATTTGTTATTTAA